>OZ009950.1:34820054-35182554 GCA_963932025.1 Erebia epiphron
GTGCACTATAATATCTCCCGTGCAGATGGTTAATCTCTGGAAGTTATCCACCGTGGCTGATATTTGGTCGGGAGGACGTTATTTTTTATTTTTTATTTCATCCCATTTTTTCATCATCATCATCATCATCTCAGCCTGCGGACGTCCACTGCTGAACACAGGTCTTTCCCAAAGAACGCCACCACACCCGGTCCACACCCTCCCTCTTCCAGCCACTTCCCGGCACCCTCTTTATATCGTCGGTCCATCGTGCTGGAGAGCGCTGGAGAGCGCCCCACACTACGCTTACTTGTACGTGGTCTCCACTGAACCCTATGAAATGAGCCCTATAAATCATCATACTAACATTATAAATGCAAAAGTGTGTTTGTTTGTTGATTTATTGGTTTGTCCTTCAATCGCGCCGCAACGGAGCAACGGCACGGGTATACTTGAGGACCTGGAGAGTGACATAGGCTACTTTATATCCCGTAAAATTAAGGAGTTCCCGCGGGAATCAAAAAACTTAAACCACGCGGGCGAAGTCGGGGGCATCAGCTAGTCCATATCCATACTAATATTATAAATGCGAAAGTGTGTCTGTCTGTCTGTCTGCTACGCTTTCACGGCCCAACTACTCAACCGATTTTGATGATATTTGGTGCAGAGATAGGTTACATTCCGGGGAAGAACATAGGCTACTTTTTATCCCGGAAAATTGAAGAGTTCCCGCGGGACACAAAAAACACCAATCCACGCGGACGAAGTCGCGGGCATCATCTAGTTACTTATAAGCCAAATGGTCTGTCTAGATTGCAATAATTATATTGATGCATCATCTCACCGCCGCCTCCTCGTCCCCGTTGACGATGGCGAGGTAGCCGCCCTCGGCCGCGCAGGCCATGTGCGCGCGAGACCACGCTCGCGGAACGCGGTGCAGCTTGTAGCAGCTGCCCGTCACGTTGCTGTACACGTACGCTGCAACACAAACACATTACACAACACCTCCACTTTGACAACATTCCGGAAAAGTGTTTTGAAGTGAAAATTCTTTGGAAACGTTGTGATTTGAAAATTCGATGAAACTAAAAAGCAACACTAAAAAGAGACAAACATATTCAATATAGGATTTAGCCTGCGGGAGAATGAGATAGGATACAAGTTATGTTTATCTCATTCTCTCGTAGTCTACTTTTCTGAAGTTTCACCTCTGCCGTGTATGAATTGCACACACTCAATTTTTTTATTCCGCTAGCCCTTGACTGCGATTTCGCCTGTTAGGGGCATGGCAGTTATATTAAACCCATACCCATAAAATCGTTTTCTACACGGCATCGTACCGGAACGCTAAATCGCTTAGCGGTACGTCTTTACCGGTAGGGTGGTAACTAGCCCCGGCCGAAGCCTTCCTCCAGGCCAGACCAGTTTAAGCTAGGTATCCGCGCATTTGCAACTGCTCTAACCCGTTGTCCAAGCGATACGATACGACGCCATAGAAAATGACAAACTTGTCCACGACACTGGGCCACGCGAAGGGTCACCTACTGTTTGTTAGGACAACGGGTTATGGAACTGGAGACGCTACGCGTATTGCTACGAGGAACACACTTGCACAGAGAACCCCGTCGCTTCGAGCACTCGCAAAAGTTTAAATCCACGCTGACCGAACCGTGGGCGGTGGGTATCATCTAGTCTTTTTAATATTGTAACTGTGACAGTTGGAATATTGATACAGTATGTTTCGATACTACTCCTTCCTGACATAACGACTGGACTGATTTGGCTGAAAATTATGGAATAGAAATCTATATTCTGAATTAGTACATACGCTACATTTTATCCCGAAAAATTAGAGTTCCTTCGAGAATCAAAAACATTTATCGACGCGGACAATTCACGTACTCGTAGTAGAAGCAGCGAAAGGACAACTGAACCCACCGCATTATTATTCCAAAAAAATGCCTGCTAATCATTAAATCAATGCTGCTAATAAATGATTAATGGAAAGGGGTCACGCCCCTCAGCAATGAGGAATACGACGCAGAGAGAGAGAGTAGAAAAGCAGCAATTATAATAGTTATGTTCATAATCCAGCGTTACATTCTATTCCACCAACATGTTTGTGCATGTTATACCTTTATCAAGAGTGCTGCACTCTTCGTTGGCCTCCTCCTCCTCGTGGTAGGTCTTGTAGCACACGTAGGGGCGGGGCTCGTCGCAGTCTACGTCGGCGATGGCGCCCTCGGGCGTCAGCGCCACGCAGCTCTCACCGTCAGCGTGGTTGTCAGGCTCGCCGGGCGCCCAGATGTGGGCGATTTGGGCTAGCGGCACTCCTGGGAAATAGGAACGTTACTGAAAATGAGCACGCCTTATACTATACGTTTGCGTCACTTAAACGTGCCATAAGCACAGTTCTTGAGTTGAAAACAAATAACGTCATGAAGTCAAAGAAAATTGGCAATCACAAAAGACATTCGATTTCTAATTGTCCATCCTCCGCGGGGAACTGACGGGGCCTCCAATGCCTATGCCTGAGGCCTATGCGTGGCTGCCGGCTTGATGCCATTGCGTACAGATTACACACTCACGGTTAAAATGACATGACACCATTTTTTTAAATGACTTCGTGGATCATCGTGGGCACGCATTTCCGTGGGTTGGCAAGGCACCAAAATTTTGCTTACCAGTTACAAATATTACAGTAACGATCGAGTTTTTGATTTATACCACAGCATTGGTATTAGTAGTAATTTATACATTTAAAAGTAAAATTGACACAATTTGATATTCTCTCCAAGATTCTTATTCGCCCTTCTATAATACCAAAAAGCAGAAACTGCTAATAAAGCAGGTTGTCATGGGGAAAATAGGTTCTCGTAAATACACATACCTTCAACTGAAAAGTAGTCGCCCTTCGAGAACGTAGCGTGGATGCCGGTGAAGATGTCCTTGGAGCTCACTCCTGTCTGTCCAGCGGTGGACTGTATGGCCATCTGGAGTGCGTAGTTCAGTGGAGACGCTAGGGTAGTGCCTGTAAGAGGGAAAGCCGGGTTTAATGGAGGAGGAGGTTTGAACGGGGATGGGATGTTTCCACATCCAGGTTATCCAGGTGCCAGGTTATGGAATGTGTCAGAAAAGGACTGACACATTACCATCATCAGCCATCTACTTAGGAAGGGATGTTGAGACCTTAGTCCACTATGCTAGCCAAGTGTGGATCGTCAGGCTTCACACATATCTGATAACACCATGGGGAATATGAGGCATGTAGGT
Source organism: Erebia epiphron (assembly GCA_963932025.1). NCBI lineage: Eukaryota > Metazoa > Arthropoda > Insecta > Lepidoptera > Nymphalidae > Erebia > Erebia epiphron. The sequence continues at coordinate 34,823,307 of OZ009950.1, forward strand.
AGGCACCGTTAAAACAAGTGATCTTTAATTTCTTAAATAGAACGAAGGTTCTAAAAGTACGAGTCTGAAATTGGAACCGTAGACGACTTAAATGGGAGTCGAAGTATTTAACAACATGGCTGTTGCTGAATGGGTTCAATTGGGATTTTTTCTGAAAAATTAAGAAAAAGCTCTTCTCCCTTGTAGCAATTTTTTATTCTGACATAAAATCAACAAAAAAACAAAATAGTAGCAAAAAGAGACAAAAATATAAAAAAAAGAAATATAGAACATGGACAGTCAAAAAAGGTGCCATTTCGCCACATACTCCCCTTTTTTTATAAAAGAACTACCTTTTTTAGCGGTCGCCGCAATGTCCCTGCTGGGGTCCGGATATCTACTACCCGTACTACCCCGTCACGCCCCGGGTGCAGAGCCGCGATCACGCCGCGTGGCCAGGTCCCCCTCGGCAAGTCTCCGTCACCGATGAGGACCGGGTCGCCAACTTTAACGGTGACATCTACTCCCGGTACGCGGCGGGGCGCCAAAGCGGGCAGATATTCGGTCACCCAACGACGCCAAAAGTGATCGCTCAGCCCGAGTGCCTTCCTCCAACCGCTCCGGCCAACCAATGCTGCATCCGTCAAATCATCAGCCGGAAAGGGGCGACCCGATGAATCCCCTAGTAAAAAATGATTTGGGGTGAGCGCCTCCGGGTAGTTCCCATCCGGGGAGACGTGCGTCAGTGGTCGCGTATTTACCACGGCCTCGGCTTCGGACAGTAGAGTCACTAGAACCTCCTCTTTCGGCGCCCGCTCTCTTAGGGTTACTCTTAGGGCAGATTTAACTGACCGAACCAGCCGCTCCCAAGCTCCACCCATGAAGGGGGCTGAAGGGGGAATAAAACGCCATTTAATTTTTTCATGCGCTGCAAACTCCGGTACCGCGGCAACGTATAAGGCTCTCAGTTCTCGATTTGCCCCCACAAACGACGTGCCGTTGTCCGAAAATATTTCTGTCGGTGTACCACGTCGGGCGATGAATCGTCGTAGACACATAATAGCAGAATCGGCGGACAAGCTGGTTACAATCTCGAGGTGGATAGCCCTGGTCACCAGGCACGTAAATAGGGCGACCCATCGCTTCTCACGCCGACGCCCGACGGAAACAGTTACAGGCCCGAAGTAGTCCAAGCCGGTATATGTGAAGGCACGTCGATGGTGAGCAAGCCTCGCTTCTGGTAGGTCTCCCATGGGTGGTTGTAGGGTTGGACTTTTCAACAATTTGCATAGTTGGCACCTATGTACCACTGCCCTCACGGCGTTCCTCAGTCCGAGAACCCAGTACTTTTGCCGCAGCTCGTTTATGACGGTTTCCGTATTAGCGTGCGCAAACTTCTGATGGTAGTGAGCAATCAACAGACGTACGGCTGCCTCTTTCCCATCTAAAATCATGGGTTGGGTGTTGGAAATGGCTGATGTTCTCCCCGCGAGGCGTATCACTCCGTCCTGGAGTACTGGCGACAATCTAGCCAAACGGACCTTCGATATGGTCTGCCCATGAAACAGACAAAGCAGTTCTTCCCTGAAGGTGCTAATCTGGCTTTTCCCCAAAATATGAAGTTCCGCACGAACGATGTCCTCGACGTCCAAAGGCACTGGAGCGGTGGGAGAAGTGGCAACTAACCGTGAACCGCGGCTAAGCGTACCTGTACAAATACCCCGAACCCAAAAATTTTGAAATTCATGAGCCCGATTTCTGAAGATGGCAGCGATGAATTGATGAGTCCTAGCTGTTGCCCTTACCAGCCTAATCGACGAACTAAAATGAGTAATGTCAGCTACAACTGGTAAGGGTAACTGATGAGAATTAGTGACGTTAATGCATTCTGTGACATGTGATTGATACTTAGGTGACTTTGACTGACGGAGAGATGGCTTGAGTTCCTCCTCTCCAAGAGCTACTGGCGCTGCGACTTTGGGCTCTAAAGGCCACTCCGTAGTGGGAGCCAGGAGGAAGTTCGGGCCACATACCCAACGAGGTTCAATGTTGGCCTTCCCCCTCGTCGCATCGTCAGCCACGTTTAGCTCAGTTGGAACCCAATGCCATTCACCTACACTCGTGATCTCCAAAATCTCTCCTACACGGTGCGCCACAAAAGGCTTATAATTCCTCGCGTCACTACGCAACCAACCTAACACGGTCATGGAATCGCACCAAAATACACGTCGACTCGGCTTAAAGCGGTGGGCTTCACAAATTGTAGCAGCCAGTCGAGCGGCTATCAAGGCACCTTGGAGTTCCAGGCGCGGAATCGAAATTGGTTTCAAGGGAGACACACGCGCCTTGCTAGCTATCAGCGCCAGCCTCACGTCACCGTTGGGAAGCACAAATCTCCAATAGGCAACGGCGGCATGTGCTAGCTCGCTAGCGTCACTAAACACGTGTAACTCCAGCTCCGATAACCCACACGAATTATAGCACCGTGGAACTCTCAAAACTGAAATGGATTTTAGGCACTCAAACCATTCAAGCCAAGTTTCCTGGTCAGCCTGTGATAGCCTCTCGTCCCAGTCAAGATTCTTGCGCCACAGATTTTGGAATAAGATCCGCCCTCTCACTACAATGGGTGCTAAAATACCTAATGGATCGTAGATGCGCATGACGTGGGCTAACACTACACGTTTTGTGAAATGGTCAGGAGTATTCTTAAAACCGGAGTTGAAACTAATGATGTCCTGAGATGGTTTCCATATTAGACCTAGAGTACGTGTGGAGGTGACTGAAGATGGTAAACTACCCAACTCTACACTACGACTAGCCAATGCTAGTGAGACGTCAGACAATAGCTCGCTTGGCAACTGATTGAGTGCGCCGGGATCATTCGACACCCAACCCCGCATCTCGAATCCTCCGCGCTTATGAACCTTTACGATATCGTCTGCCAATCGAGCGGCTTCTTCCGTGGAGACATCTACACTTCCGATATAATCGTCCATGTAGGTATCTGAAGTGATAGCCTCCACAGCCTGCGGAAATTCGGCCATAAATTCTGATGCGTTTTTGTTGAGGATGTAAATCGCCGTAGATGGACTAGAACATGCCCCAAAAATCATAGACGACATACGAAAGATCCTTATTGGATCCGCAGGATCATCGCGCCAAATAAAACGCTGTGCGTCGCGGTCGCATTCCTGAATTTTCACCTGTGGGAACATCTCTTTTATATCGGCGGTCAAGGCGATTTTGCCCTCTCTAAAACGCATCAAAATTCCTAATAGAGGTTGTAAAAGGTCTGGACCCGAAAGAAGCATAGAATTTAACGACACACCCTGTACTTTAGCAGCTGCGTCATGAACGACCCGGAGTTTCCCCGGTTTGTTGGGATTTACCACTCCGAAATGCGGCAAATACCAACAAACCGATGTGGGCAATTGTTCTGTACACTCCTCCGCATATCCTTTAACCCGCATATCGTCGATATTAGCCCTATACCGTTTGGCGAAATCAAAATCCTTCGACATTTTTAATTCGAAGCTTTTGAAACGAGACAGCGCCAAAGGATAACTATCAGGGACAGGTCGGTTGTCCACCTTCCACAGCAAGCCGACCTGGAAGTGTCCATCCGATCGGCGCTGGGCAGTTTGTTCAAGGATGCGTAAAGCCCGCTGGTCATCCGCACTGCGCGGCTCCTTCTTAGTTATGCCAATTGCATCTAACCTATACTGATCCCTGATGAGCACTTCCAAATCATGCGCTGGACGCTCACGCAAGTGGCAAGAAGTTTCTACTAGAGCCGTCCGACTACTGGCGCATCCAAACAACACCCAACCTAGTGGTGTTCGAATAGCGACAGGCTGAGACTTTGTTCCATTTCTCACCTCAGATGCTATAATGAGGGGCCAGTTGTCAATCCCTAACAAAATGGTAGGCTTTGCCTCGGCATAACACAGTTCCTCCATCACGTCAGAAAGGTAAGGAAACGAACTTAAAGACTCGCGAGTTGCCGATTGACTTTGCAGGCCTAAGTGCTTAATTGCCCTAGCTCGCTGAATTAAGAACGTCTGCGAGGCTGATCGACCTTTTATCTGAAAGTCAACAAACTGCACGCTACTATCTCTAGATAACCCTCCCACACAATCCAAATGCAGACTGCCCATCGGACCCTCGGCTCCAATTTTGGAGGCGATGTCGGCATCCACAAAGGTAGCCGTCGAGCCGTCATCTAAGAGAGCATAAGTATCTACACTCCCAGCCGGCCCAGAAACTATGACGGGTACTACTTTCAATAGTGGACGAAGTGCGGCTTCAACCTGCGAGTTATTGACAGCTACGAGAACCTGCTCAGTTTTTTCAGCATCCGTTGTAGTCGTAGGTTCAGGTTTTACCTCTCTAACATGAACCGATGTAACAAACTTATCATTATGTAAAACAGTGTGATGCCTACGCTTACAATCAGGTATTGTGCAACTAGCCTTATTTTTGTTACAAAACCTAAAATTGTGCGGAACTTTTTGAAGGCAACGATAACAGACTTTGTTGTCTTTGACGAAACGCCATCTATCATCAACTGTCAAAGATGTAAATGTCGGACAATTTGACAACTGATGTTCCCCTTTGCAAAATAAACAAACATTTTCCTGATCGGATGTTTTTGCAGGTTTTGTTTTAGAATTAGATGTAGTCGAAGCCCCCGCCGCCGACTCAGAAACGGCATGCGCTCGTTGTTTCTGTGCAGGGTTCGCCGATGGAGATGGTGTCGCCTCAAACACAGCGCCAAACTTCATCACTAAATCGACTTCACAATCTAAAAAACGCGACAATAACTCCATCCTAGCTTGGCCTAGGTCCTCATGATTAGCAGCAAAGTCTAACCAACGCGCGCGCAATAGTGGGGAAAGTTTGCTTAATAGGGCTCCAAACAGCTCCGGAGAACGTAAATAGTCACTGTGTTGTAACAACTTAGCAACCTCGACACAATTGCGCACACGGGTGGTAAAAACATGTAGGTCTCTTACCTCCGACCCCAGCTTGGGCAGCGCCTTGATCGCGCTCACCTCTTGTAGAACAATTTGCTCAGGTCTGCCATAGCGACGATCCAGGGCATCAATGACGTCGTTGGCGTGAGGTGCTAACACCAACAGCATGCTGACGGCCTCGCGTGCTGCGCCTTTTAAGGCCTGATTTAGGCGCACAAGGTTTTCTGCCTCTGTAAATCTACCTACAGTATCCTGAAAAGCTCGCTTGAACATAAGCCAGTCAAGGGGAGAGCTACCATCAAAACTCGGAAGTTTTATAAAACTTTTATTGGTATTGGGAACGTTAGTCTTCGCAAGTGCCTTTAGGGCCCCCACTAGCTGTGTAACGCCAATTGAGTCGCCGCCGTCTTCGTGAATATCAGTGGCAGCGGTCCTGGCCGCCCCGCTCAAATTGTGCTGAGGCAAAGGCCCAAGACTCTGTGCTGCGATATCATGAGAAACGACATTACGAACGTCACGTAGTGGAAGCTGGGAACACAAGACAACGTTAGAATTATTAGCCCCTACCTCACATCTATTGTTAGATTGAAAACCTACTACAGATGGCTCCCTATCCTGATGTGTAGGTAATTTGGCAGGGAGGGCAGTAGTATCTACCCATTGTTCGACGCTGGCACGGCTCCACCCACTGTGAGAACCGTGGTTACTACCCTCTGCCTCAATTGCTGCTAGCTCAGCCTGATATTCAGCTTCAGCAGCTTTGCGCTCTAATTCAACCTGCCTAGCCTCTACCTGTGCACGTAATTCCGCCTGCTTAGCCTCTAGTTCTGCACGCACCTCCATCTGGGCAATTTCTAACTGAGCTACGCGACGAACGTGTTGTGCTTCCGCTGCGGATTTTCTCGCAGCGACCAATACAGAAGACCGACTAGTGCGGCTAGTGTGTGTTGCGACAGAATGAGCACTCGAGAAAGGCTTTAACTGAGAAGAATGTACCTGAGTTTCCCCACTGATAGTCTGTGTAGATGTAGGTACTGCAACGGCCTCACTACTCGACTGGGAAGGTACATTAGGATCATCTTGAGACAATTTCGTCTGTGACCTCGTTACGACCATTTTGCTCTCTGAAAAGAGTACTTAAAAAACTGTTGTGGACTCGTTTTCACAGTACACTAGTTCAACTCCTCGAAGGACCACTTGTTGCTGAATGGGTTCAATTGGTTAGGATTTTTTCTGAAAATCCAAGAAAAAGCCCACTTCCCTTGTAGCAATTTTTTATTCTGACATAAAATCAAAAAAAAAACAAAATAGTAGCAAAAATAGACAAAAATATAAAAAAAAGAAATATAGAACATGGACAGTCAAAAAAGGTGCCATTTCGCCACAATGGCAGTCATATATAGTTAATTAGGTAGTCTGTATAAAGCCTGTAAGGTTCTGTAGTAAACTATCGGGCGCTTAGTTCAATTCTGTTGTTTACAGTTTCTAAACTAAACCAAATTGGCACTAGTAAATCTAGAGCTGTCCATTTCTCCAGCGATATATTATGAAAGGGACAGGACAGCAATATATTTAGAGCTGTCATTTGAGTTTAGTTTAGAAATTGTATAACCACCTGACTGCGGATCGGACTTCTGCGTGGCACGTATCGGCAGTATTCTTTGTATGAGGTTATATGGAGCTGGGCCCACTTATGCGACGTGGCACGAAGATCCACTGCGCGACACGACCCCGCACTAACTCACAAATAATAGTTGCTTTAAAAGTTTAAAGGTTCGCTCGAACCAACGCGTTTAATTTGAGTTTATGGTGGCCGCGATGGCGACCTGGTGTTTGGTCCAGCCGCAGGACGCATATGGTTTGTACCTGTCGCTAAAAGTACATCTGCAGCGTATAATATGAGCGCTACCGTCACACTTTTACCTATTCTGTGCTACTGTGGTTGTGCCCGCCAGGCGCTAACCACCGCGGCCGCAAGATGGACGCGTTAGTTTGGTCGGAACTTAATAAGTGCTAGTATTAGTAGTGACAAGCTGCCAACTCTTAAAGCCATATTGTTTCATTGTTGTCGACTTTCGTGTTTTAGAATTATAATCCTTATTTTAGGAATTTTAGGATGTCAAGGTGCGTGACATCAAACTGTCACTTTGAGTAATATTGTTTAAGTATTGCTCTAAGCATTGGCAGTATTTCCCCAGGATACGTCGTTACCTTCGAGATGGCACCTCAGCCTGGCGTCCCGCCAGCTGGCGGGCAGCGCGTGGTGCTTCAGCCAGCCCTCCACCGAAGACTCGTAGCGGTAGTCGCAGCGGAACTCGTATTCTGCGCAGGACATAACCAGACAGACGAATTGTCGATTCAAATTCAAATGTTTTTCATTCAAATAAACTTTTACTAGTGCATTTGAATCGTCGAATAAACCTACCACTGGTTCGGATGGCCATTCCTACGGAGAAGAGCCAGCAAGAAGCTCGGTCTATATCAATTTAAAACCTCAGAAATGTAGTGTAGCCAGAGTTCTTGCCACCATGCGGGAATGATTTGCAAAGTAGGTACCTAATAGGTTAGGTTATAGCTATATGTTTATTGTAACGTTTTCAATTCAAAAATAACGCTGGCTCTAGTCTCTATCCCCAGGCATGCATATAATATCTTACTTTTCAGATAATGAAAAGGTGCGTTTCAAAAAATTGGCAGCGTAGGCATTCTTATGTGGTTGACGTCCAGTTGTCACGAACGCGACGGTTCTGCTCCACGAGTCATTGACGATTGTCTTCAAGCTGAAGCCTCTATGGTAATAAAAACCTGCTTTTAACGGTGAAGGAAGGAAAACATCGTGAGAAAACTTATGCACGTTTCCTTACCTCAGAGTTCTTCACTGTTCTCAAAGTGTGCAATTGACCAGCGTGGTAGACTAAGACCAAAACCCTTCTGAGAGAAGACTCGTGCTCCTCTGCCGCTGGTGCTGCTGAGCTGCCTTCAGCTCAGCAGCATCCTTCCATCCATACCTTTATGGATGGAAGTATTCAGCCATCATTCAGCAATCAGCCGTCTTTATAACATACTCTACAAACCTAAGGATTGTCTCGCAAACTTTTGCGCCAAAGCACACTCCTCCCCCGCACCCGCCACACACGCCACAAACAGCAAAACTGACTGCATCTCAGCAAAATGGCGGAAAAACTAATTTTCCGCGCCTTTATATTTCACGGGTCTCCGTCACGGAGTCAAGTGTAACCAAACGATTCGCATCAACTAATTAGGCTTTGTAATTATAATTATTACAAATACTATTTACCTATTGACCTATCGAGTTTAACGTGGTTAAACACTATACCTATATAGTACCTACCTACTGGAAATCTTAACTGTAGTTCTAACTTCTTCCGTTTGACCAAAGGATTTTTAAACAACATTATATTTCTCATTCTATTTTAATAGGTAAAATTAAATTAAACTCGAAATAAAATTAACAATTAGGAGATAAATCATTTATTTTTACACATAAATTAAAAAAAAATCTGAAACACTAATTGGTTAGTTTGCAAATTGTTCACTTTGTGTGCGATGAAGATGGCAATACAACGCATTCCTCGTATTCTGGTACACATTCATTTTGCTGTAAATAAAAAAATGTTTTCATATAATAAATCAAGTAAATTGATATATTATAAATATCAGTTATAGACAGCTGTTTCATCGAAAACTAGTTATTTAGTGCTCGTGATTCCCGTGAAAACTAAGGCTAAACTATATTTGTACCAAACTTCATCAAAATCGGTTCGACAGACGGGTAGGGAGAGACGAGCGCACAGAGGATAGACAGATTGACAGACGCAGACAAATACACATTCGCACTAATGTAATATTATAAGTAAATATGTGTGTAAATTAGTTTGGATATATACATAACTACATCTTTACCTGCTCAATTGTCATAATAATTTTTGTGTATCCTTATTGAATTGAATCCCTTGTAATAGAATTGAATTTGAATTTAATTCGAATTGAAATTGATTTGAATTTCTTCTATTATAATTGGAGTTTTTTGCTTCCCGCGGGAACTCGTTAATTTTCCGGGATAAAAAATACCTAGCCTATGTTATTCCAGACTATAATCTATCTCTGTGTCAAATTTCCAAAGCCGTGGCGTGATTGAGTAATAAACATCCATCCATCTAAACTTGCGCGTTTATAATATTAAGTATAGTATACCTAGAACTATAGAAAAATGTTTTACCCGCTACAATACATACATACAAACATATAGGCTGCATTGATATATTAGAACACCTTCATAATCGGGGTAAAAGGTGGTAAAAGTATGGCGATGCCTGCGATGGAAAAATACGCGACGCAACCGGATATCCGATCACAAAATATCACCTTGCTACTATATCGGATATCCAATTTGTGTCACTATGGCGGATTGAGAAATAGGTACTCCACACCCTTTAACCTTCATAAAAATTTTAAAATTACTTGATCAATGAAAGTTTTCAATTAAAATTAACTTAAAATACGCCCTTAACTACTGCCTCGTTGGTCTAGTGGTTAGCATGTTCGACTGCGGCCGACGTGGTGCTGGGTCCGAGTCCCGGGTCGGGCCATAATTAAGTATTGGGTTTTTCTGACAAGAAGTTCTCAGTACTAGCCCGGAGTTAGGAAGTTGCCGGTGTTTCACCCCCGTGTATTGGGTTTTTCTGCGACATGAAATTCTCAGTACTTGCCCAGAGTTAGGAAGTTAGGAACGGGGTGGCGGTGTTTCACCCCTGCCTCGGTGAGCACGTAAAGCCGTCGGTCCTGCGCCTGATCTCTCTCCGGTCGTGTCGGATTTTGCGTCCCATCGGGCTATAATGAGAGTAAAGAAACAGATAGTGCACCTGTGTTTGCGCACACACTTGTGCACTAAAATATCTCCACTCTAATCACTGTTAAGAACCTCGGCTTGATTATTGACTCCTCCTTCTCCTGGGTACCGCAAGTTAACCACGTCAGCCGACGTCTCTTTGCTGCTATCGGTTCTCTAAAACGCTGGAAGAATCTCCTTCCAGTCAAAACTAAGATATCCTTAGCTGAAACACTCCTTTTACCTATACTGGACTATGCCGATAGCAGTTACACGGATCTCACTGAGGAGTTACTAAACAAGCTTGAGCGCTTACAGAACATGTGTATTCGATTCATCTATGGATTGAGGAAATTTGATCATGTTAGTGCGTATCGTGCTCGTCTCAAGTGGCTTCCAATTAGGTTGCGACGAAATTTTCATGTTCTTTCTTTACTTTTCTCTATCCTATATGCTCCTCATACTCCCAGCTATCTTAAAGAACGTTTCAACTTTCTCGGTGCTGTTGATCGCCATATGCAGCTGCGTTCTACCATGGATAATAAACTCAAAACTCCTAGCCATCGTACAAAATTTTACAGCAAATCTTACACGGTGTATGCTGTGCAGTTATGGAATTCTTTACCCAAAAATATTAGAGACTCCAAATCCTTAACTATTTTTAAAAAAAGTCTCAAAGAATATTTCCTTAACCAAGTTGTGCCATAATAACTAAATAATTATATTATTTCTATCGTAATTCATTACTATGCTTATGTAATATTATTTATATAATAGGTATGTGTAAATTATGTATGCATTATGTATGTACTATTTATTTATGTTTATGTATAATATATATTGTTATCTATATTTACTTATTTTAATTATATGTAATGTATAAATATATATTTTGTCTAGTATGTTTATATTATTTACTCAACTAATAATAATAACGTGTATTTTATTGTGCCACACTACCCTACACATCTCGTTCAATCCTCTCACCAAAGGTTGCCTGGTAGAGATTGCTCAGTAAGCAATAAGGCCGCCTTTGCATACCTAGTTATAGTTAATTTTACTCTGTATTCTTTTTCTTTCATGTGTGCAATAAAGTATTTATCTATCTATCTATCTATCTCCCGCGCAGATGGCTGATCTCTCTGGAGATAGGCTGCCGTGGCCGAAATTCGGTCGGGAGGATATTAAAATTTAATGTATTTAATACAGTCGTATCTGTAAGGTAATCCATTTTCCAGAAATACAAAGTTCTTACGAAGTGGTGTAAGTGTTTTAAATATTTTTACCTAAATGAATATAAGCACATTTAAATAAGTTAATCTATATTAATTGCAGAAAGGCCTTGATTCACAGATTATAAGAATATTTTTAAAATTTTAATATAGCTTTATTTGAGCAAGCTGTGGACAAAATAGTTGAGCGCGAAATCGAAAAAAGCTCGTCCTGAACAAATAACAAAATAGTTGAGCGCGAAATCGAAAAAAGCTCGTCCTGAACAAATAACAAAATAGTTGAGCGCGAAATCGAAAAAAGCTCGTCCTGAACAAATAACAAAATAGTTGAGCGCGAAATCGAAAAAAGCTCGTCCTGAACAAATAACAAAATAGTTGAGCGCGAAATCGAAAAAAGCTCGTCCTGAACAAATAACAAAATAGTTGAGCGCGAAATCGAAAAAAGCTCGTCCTGAACAAATAACAAAATAGTTGAGCGCGAAATTGAAAAAAGCTCGTCCTGAACAAATAACAAAATAGTTGAGCGCGAAATCGAAAAAAGCTCGTCCTGAACAAATAACAAAATAGTTGAGCGCGAAATCGAAAAAAGCTCGTCCTGAACAAATAACAAAATAGTTGAACGCGAAACCGAAAAAAGCTCGTCCTGAACAATTTACTCGAAATCAGTTAGGACCTTTCGTCAGAAAAGCGACGATATGTCGATGCATGTGACTTCGTCCGTATGACGTAAGGTTTTTAAACTCCTTGATGTTCCGGGATAACCTTATGTCCGTATGTAACTCATACTACACTCATCTATAGAGATGAATGACCAAACATTTAAATTGGGTTAAAAGGAAAGGCGTGAAAAGTTAACAGACAAACAGTCAGCCAGAAAGACCGATTCGAATTGCTATCGTGAGATTTGGAAGCTTTTTTGCATGAATATAGTTTAAGATTAGATGGATTAGATACCTATATTATGTATTTTAAGACTCGGAGAGTACATGGGCTGTCTGTTATCACGGAAAATTAAAAAAGCCCCACGGGATGTATAAAAAGCCTAAATCCACGCAGACAACGTCGCGGGCAACATCTAGCTGATAAGTATACATATAATTACACAAGTAGGTATTTATTGTTGAAATTGATTTTCGACACAAAGTAATTTAACTTTGACCCCTCTTTACCAAACCTCTAATTGTCACAGTACAGCGAGCGTACAGTGAGCTTTGAATTAAATTTCCGAAGAAACAAAGCAAATAACTTGCGAGAAAATAAGAAACGAGAGTCACGTTACGCATAGTAAGAAGTCAATGGTTTGTTATTTACAATCTTTTTCACACAACATGACATTAGTACTGCTTGTCTACGGGTCTTCAAACTGTATGTTAGCTATGCTGTGGCGGCACCTCTCTGCCAATAACAGTGTGGTGAAACGGTGGTAAAGTTCCGCCGCGGCGTCGCGCCGGGCCGCAAACTAATCGACTGTAAAACCAGGGATATTCACACTGACAGATAGGACAAAACGACGAATATTTCTTACTAGCTGATGCCCGCGACTTCGTCCGCGTGGCTTAAGTTTTTTGATTCCCGCGGAAACTCCTTAATTTTCCGGGATAAAAAGTAGCCTATGTCACTTTTTAAGTTTTCAACTATACCCATACCAAATATCACGTCGATCCATTGCTCCGTTGCGGCGTGATTGAATGACAAAACAACAAGCCAATAAACCAACAAACCAACAAACCAGCAAACAAACACACTTTCGCATTTATAACATTAGTATGAGGTATGATGAAATAGTCAAGATAGCTGGCAAAACTTGGACAAGGAAGGCAAGGGATAGACATGTTTGGAAAGGGTTAGAGGAGGCCTTTGCCAGAGGGCAAGCAGACACCAACCAGGTGGAAACAAACGACGTTTTCGGGAACTGCTGAGGGATAATGCGAGTATAGTATAAATTATGTAGAAATTAATATGTATATTATGTACTTAATATGTAATATGTATTATGTAGTGTGTGATATTTAAGACTTAATTTGTGTAACTATATTGTAAAATTTTGTGTCTGAAATAAAGGCTATTATTATTATTATTATTATATGAGGTATGATAATAAGGAGGCTGCTATATTTTGACTAACTTCCTATTGATTGTTAGTTCTAAAGTAGTATAAAATTCTCACTTCACAACGTTCAATCAATCAATATTTATTTATTCAAATTAGGAACACTGTACACTTATTGACGTCCATTAACACATAAATCATGATGGTGACAATCAGTTACTTATAATCTTAAAATTAAAGCTACAAGGGCTCCAAACTCGCCCTGGTCTGAGAAGAGCCCACACCGATAGTCGAGTTACACACCAAAAGATTTATTCGTGGAAAAACTGACAAATATAATAATATTATGTTACGAGTATATAAATAAACTAGTATTTCGCCCTGTGCGCGAGCTGCTAAAGCAGCTCACGGGATGTGGTTTTGCTCCCAAAGATTCGTTAGTATGAGAGTCCTTTATTTAAAACAAAGTTTGAAAAGGAACCATAAGTACCCAGTCTTTTATAGTTCCTAATCGCCATATAATTTGGTATGAAAAATGAAATGACGGGGCTCCCTGGGGTTACAAAACAGGAAACTGTTACCAAAATTTAAAAAAATCAGCGCCATTTTGAAATTCTTTGTTAATTGACCGATTTCGTTCAAAATCGATATTTAGGACTTCGTGGGATTACAAAACAGGTAACTGGTACCTAAATTTAAAAAAATCAGCGTCATTTTGAAATTCTTTGTTAATTGACCGATTTCGTTCAAAATCGATATCTGAGGATCCCTGGGATTACAAAACAGGAAACTGGTACCAAAATTGTAAAAAATCAGCGCCATTTTGAAGTTCTTTGTTAATTGACGATTTCGTTCAAATTCGATATCTGAGGATCCCTAATATCCCAAAAACCACATCACGTGAGCTGCTTTAGCAGCTCGCGCACAGGGCGCAACACTAGTACCTATATTATAGTATAATAATAATAAAACTATTTACCAGACCAAAGACACATGAGCATACTTCATTATAAATTCAAAGGACCCAAAAGAAAAAATTGACAGTTCTCCATAGAATTTAATATATTAAATGCTATGTTATTCTCAGTTCTTTGAAAACTAGCTAATGAATGTATTCGTCTGTTTTGATTCATTTTGTATTCAGAAGTTTCAATACGATTGAAGGAATGAACGAAACGAGAACCATCTGAGTCCTGCACCTTAAGTCCTGGGTCTAGAAATTGAAGCATCAAATACAAATTTGAGCAAAGCTATTTCCATTAGCCGCTCTACTCGGTTGCCCATTAGATAGATCTGCGTAAAACAGATAATTCCTATTCGTGTCGGGTGACCCCACTCGGGTCATTTAAAGTTGACGTCGTTTGAGGCGCTGTTTACCCGCCGCGGCGGCCGATACCGCCGAGCGCCCATCTGACGCGGACATGACGGCGATGTGACGGAGGTGAACTGATAGCAGGTTATGTTGCGACTTGCAAACTATCCGGAAAAGTAAACTGTTTGTTCCAATATTGCAATACGATCTATTTATAACTATTCACATTATTTATTCCATATCCATACCACTATTATAAATTCGAAAGTGTGTCTGTCTGTCTATCTTCACGGCCCATCTGTTCAACCGATTTTGGTGAATTTTAGTACAGGGATAGGGTGTATGATGTGTCCCTAGGAAGACCATAACTCATAGGCTACTTTTTATCTCGAAAGTATAAAACCATATCCATGCGGACGAAATCGCGAACATCGTCCTCTAGTTGTTCTTTATCTTACCATTGTGATTATAGTATCCATAATATTAACATCTCTTCTCAAATATTTAAACTGGTCTGCAGTTTCCAGCTCTGTCATCGTACTAGGTTGTGGGTTGCACTCTTTCACGTCTTCTTCGTAGCAACCGTCACCAGCCGCCTTGAATTTTTCAACTAGAGGTGCGACCCCAACCTGTAAATCAATGTTTGAAAGGTTTTTGAAGCATTAGCTAACTAGTTCTTCTCACTAGGGGCGGATGATGCCTGTCTGTGAACAAATTTCCACTGGGACAGACGTGTTCTGGAGTGAATACTGCGCACCGACAAACACGATGTGGACGTCTTACAGTCCGCTGAACTAAAGACTTTTAGAAGATTAGAAGTGAGTGGACGAGAAAATTACTGGATGAGGGAGCAGGCTCCTGAGACTGCACCGCCCTACACAGGAGGACCTTGTGTGGAGGCGCTGGCTCGTGAAGGCCTATGACGTAGTAACAATTAATGGATGAGGGAGCAGGCTCCTGGGACTGCACCGCCCTACACAGGAGGACCTTGTGTGGAGGCGCTGGCTCGTGAAGGCCTATGACGTAGTAACAATTACTGGATGAGGGAGCAGGCTCCTGAGACTGCACCGCCCTACACAGGAGGACCTTGTGTGGAGGCGCTGGCTCGTGAAGGCCTATGACGTAGTAACAATTACTGGATGAGGGAGCAGGCTCCTGGGACTGCACCGCCCTACACAGGAGGACCTTGTGTGGAGGCGCTGGCTCGTGAAGGCCTATGACGTATTAACAATTACTGGATGAGGGAGCAGGCTCCTGGGACTGCACCGCCCTACACAGGAGGACCTTGTGTGGAGGCGCTGGCTCGTGAAGGCCTATGACGTAGTAACAATTACTGGATGAGGGAGCAGGCTCCTGGGACTGCACCGCCCTACACAGGAGGACCTTGTGTGGAGGCGCTGGCTCGTGAAGGCCTATGACGTAGTAACAATTACTGGATGAGGGAGCAGGCTCCTGAGACTGCACCGCCCTACACAGGAGGACCTTGTGTGGAGGCGCTGGCTCGTGAAGGCCTATGACGTAGTAACAATTACTGGATGAGGGAGCAGGCTCCTGAGACTGCACCGCCCTACACAGGAGGACCTTGTGTGGAGGCGCTGGCTCGTGAAGGCCTATGACGTAGTAACAATTACTGGATGAGGGAGCAGGCTCCTGAGACTGCACCGCCCTACACAGGAGGACCTTGTGTGGAGGCGCTGGCTCGTGAAGGCCTATGACGTAGTAACAATTACTGGATGAGGGAGCAGGCTCCTGGGACTGCACCGCCCTACACAGGAGGACCTTGTGTGGAGGCGCTGGCTCGTGAAGGCCTATGACGTAGTAACAATTACTGGATGAGGGAGCAGGCTCCTGGGACTGCACCGCCCTACACAGGAGGACCTTGTGTGGAGGCGCTGGCTCGTGAAGGCCTATGATGTAGTAACAATTACTGGATGAGGGAGCAGGCTCCTGAGACTGCACCGCCCTACACAGGAGGACCTTGTGTGGAGGCGCTGGCTCGTGAAGGCCTATGACGTAGTAACAATTACTGGATGAGGGAGCAGGCTCCTGAGACTGCACCGCCCTACACAGGAGGACCTTGTGTGGAGGCGCTGGCTCGTGAAGGCCTATGACGTAGTAACAATTACTGGATGAGGGAGCAGGCTCCTGAGACTGCACCGCCCTACACAGGAGGACCTTGTGTGGAGGCGCTGGCTCGTGAAGGCCTATGACGTAGTAACAATTACTGGATGAGGGAGCAGGCTCCTGGGACTGCACCGCCCTACACAGGAGGACCTTGTGTGGAGGCGCTGGCTCGTGAAGGCCTATGACGTAGTAACAATTACTGGATGAGGGAGCAGGCTCCTGGGACTGCACCGCCCTACACAGGAGGACCTTGTGTGGAGGCGCTGGCTCGTGAAGGCCTATGATGTAGTAACAATTACTGGATGAGGGAGCAGGCTCCTGAGACTGCACCGCCCTACACAGGAGGACCTTGTGTGGAGGCGCTGGCTCGTGAAGGCCTATGACGTAGTAACAATTACTGGATGAGGGAGCAGGCTCCTGAGACTGCACCGCCCTACACAGGAGGACCTTGTGTGGAGGCGCTGGCTCGTGAAGGCCTATGACGTAGTAACAATTACTGGATGAGGGAGCAGGCTCCTGAGACTGCACCGCCCTACACAGGAGGACCTTGTGTGGAGGCGCTGGCTCGTGAAGGCCTATGACGTAGTAACAATTACTGGATGAGGGAGCAGGCTCCTGGGACTGCACCGCCCTACACAGGAGGACCTTGTGTGGAGGCGCTGGCTCGTGAAGGCCTATGACGTAGTAACAATTACTGGATGAGGGAGCAGGCTCCTGGGACTGCACCGCCCTACAAAGGAGGACCTTGTGTGGAGGCGCTGGCTCGTGAAGGCCTATGACGTAGTAACAATTACTGGATGAGGGAGCAGGCTCCTGAGACTGCACCGCCCTACACAGGAGGACCTTGTGTGGAGGCGCTGGCTCGTGAAGGCCTATGACGTAGTAACAATTACTGGATGAGGGAGCAGGCTCCTGGGACTGCACCGCCCTACACAGGAGGACCTTGTGTGGAGGCGCTGGCTCGTGAAGGCCTATGACGTAGTAACAATTACTGGATGAGGGAGCAGGCTCCTGGGACTGCACCGCCCTACACAGGAGGACCTTGTGTGGAGGCGCTGGCTCGTGAAGGCCTATGACGTAGTAACAATTACTGGATGAGGGAGCAGGCTCCTGAGACTGCACCGCCCTACACAGGAGGACCTTGTGTGGAGGCGCTGGCTCGTGAAGGCCTATGACGTAGTAACAATTACTGGATGAGGGAGCAGGCTCCTGAGACTGCACCGCCCTACACAGGAGGACCTTGTGTGGAGGCGCTGGCTCGTGAAGGCCTATGACGTAGTAACAATTACTGGATGAGGGAGCAGGCTCCTGAGACTGCACCGCCCTACACAGGAGGACCTTGTGTGGAGGCGCTGGCTCGTGAAGGCCTATGACGTAGTAACAATTACTGGATGAGGGAGCAGGCTCCTGGGACTGCACCGCCCTACACAGGAGGACCTTGTGTGGAGGCGCTGGCTCGTGAAGGCCTATGACGTAGTAACAATTACTGGATGAGGGAGCAGGCTCCTGGGACTGCACCGCCCTACACAGGAGGACCTTGTGTGGAGGCGCTGGCTCGTGAAGGCCTATGACGTAGTAACAATTACTGGATGAGGGAGCAGGCTCCTGAGACTGCACCGCCCTACACAGGAGGACCTTGTGTGGAGGCGCTGGCTCGTGAAGGCCTATGACGTAGTAACAATTACCCAGTTCAATTCAAAGTTCTAATTCACTTTCTAGTGCACTTTTCTGAGCGTTAATCTATACTAATATTGGAAATGTGCAAGTTTGGAAAGATGGATGGATGGATGTTTGTTACTCGATTAAGCCAGAACGGCTGAAATTTAATGCAAAGATCTAATTTATTAAAGGCTACTTTATATCCTGGAAAATTAAAGAGTTCCCGTGGGAACAAAAACCTCAAACCACGCAGACGAAGTAAAATATAAAACATGATGTTCTGAGAAGAGCCCACAACAATCTCAGTCAGGTTCTTTTCCACTATCACCTTCTTATTTCCATCTTACTTCCATCTCATAAATCATCCTAAACTGATTACAATTATCAGTCGCTAGATCAATAATTATTCCAAGTTGAGATGAATTAGCCAGTTTGTGTAAAGTATTAGTATGTAGCCTTATTTAAACAAACCAGTATTAACCCAAAACTCGTCAAGAGTACTCATTTACACGTCTCCTGCACTACTCCAACTCTACACATTTGAGATATTTGGCACCTGGTACTCCACAGAATCCTTCGAATCAACCATCACTGCGGATATGTCTTCAGAGGGCTCCGACAAAGACGGCGGCTGCTGTCCGCAGCTGCAGCAGCACAGGCACGACAGCACGAGCGTGACGCACTCTGACACCAGCCGCGTATACCGCCAGAGGGTCACGAACCTGTGGAATAGGGGTTGCAGCGCGTACGGGGTGAGCGCAAACATCACGCGATTACCCACATTTGGGGTGACGGTGGGGAGTAATTCTTTGCATAGGAAATATTGGGTAAAAATATATTTGGCTTTGCGTCATTCTCTGACAGGTCTTTCCAACAGTGTCACTTTGCTGATGCTTTGTTTGATGCGGGATGATCGTGGGGTGATCTATAATAGGGTACCTATCAGTTTCAATACGTCAGTAAGATGTTTCTATTAGGTTTCTATTGTCTATGAAATAAATTATGGTACAACTTGGTAGCATAGACAAATTATATTTAAAATGTTGCCCTTTTATTCCTTGGCAGAGTTAGCGTTGCCTGACTATATTCCAGTTCTTGTTGCCAGCCGCGCCGTTTCTTCACCCAAATCATTGGTAATACGAGTATGGTGGACACTGAAGGAAGGTTACAAAACTCAATTTATTTATTGCATGTAAGACATAGGTATAAACAGATGTTTCTTATGTTACGTCATGTTATGACTACCAGCGGTTCGGAAAGTAGACACACTTCTTATTAATAATCTAAAGTCAATGATCTTCTGCTAAGGTACTAAGTATTAAGTATTCTGCGATATTAGTTTAATTAATGCCTGCGATTTAGACTAAGTATATTAAATCTCGAGAAAACTTTCATTGGTACCACTGCATTCCGAAACAGTGGTAGATTTACACTCGGCGATTCAAAAGCACTTTTAAAAGTTTTTTTAATAAAAAACATTTGAATTTGAATTGATATTCTGGGTTAAAAAGTCTTCGAGTGCAAGCTATCCTTACCCAAGCATAGCATGTAAAAATATTAGCTTATAATAAAAGTAAGTATGTAACTCTTAACGACCATAACATACGCGACTGTATCAAAATAATGAATGAAGCAACATTTTTGATGAGACGAAAAAGAGTGGGGTGCGTCTTGGTCAAGACGCTTAAGAAATTCTAAGTCCCAACATAAACGGGATTAAACGTCCATATTCAATTTGAGTTAACTCAATGCAGGCAACCCTCGTTATGAATTCATACAACGCCATCAGTTCCAGTTCCATTCATTTGCCGTGATACATGGCCGGGGTGTGCTACTGACGCGTAGGGTTGCCGTTTGCGTTTTGATGCGGGTGTATGGTCTGTTTTATAGTTCTTTTTCCGGGTAATTTTACTACTCTTTGCTCAAATAATATGAATCGGTGAACACTGTACACGACAAAATGGGAACATATTAAATCAAATGATGCTATTGAAATATCTTTATTTTTTACAAGTTAGCCCTTGACTGCGATCTCACCTCGTGTAAAGTGATGATGCAGTCAGATAGTAGCGAGCTAACCTGTTAGGGGTATGGCAGTTATATTAAACCCATACATTTAATCGGTTTCTACACGGCATCATGACGGAACGCTAAATTACTTTGCGGTACGTCTTTGCCGATAGGATGGTAACCAGCCACGGCAAAGCCTCCCACCAGATCAGACCAGAGAAAATTCAGAAATAAGAAGCGATTTAGCGTTCCGGTACGATGTCGTGTAGAAACCGATTAGGGGTATGGGTTAAATATTACTGCCATGCCCCTAACAGGTTACCATACCCCGCTATCATGAGATGAGATGAGATTGCAGTCCAGGGCTAACTTGTAGTGGCGCAAAAAAGGGGTAACCCCCTTTTTTTGGATAGCCATTGATCAACTTAGCATCGTAACAGTAATTACTTAGCGGCATGACTCTGCCGGTGGGTGGTGACTAGCTATGCCGAAAGCAGAAGCCGTCCCCCTCACTCAGAAACTATTTTCCAAAGCCCTCTCTGTCAATGAATAGTCACTCTTAAGAGCACACTAACCACAGCGCGGGGGAGGTCAAAGGTCGCGCGACCTTAACTCGGTGTCCTCATTACGCTGTTATGGCTGCTCGTTAGGGCGCCCCAACTCGCCGACCTTCGTCCTTCGTCCTTCGTCCTTCGTCCTTCGTCCTAAACCAACACACTTGTGAACAAGCGCCGTCTTCCGTAACTTCGCGGGCTCTTAGTCCGACTTATTTAACTTGGCCTAGTTGTGAACGTTTGGATTAAATAAATAGGTACGTACTTACTCCTTCCCTTAATAAACTTATAATCAAAGGTGCCATGTAGGTATCTATACTAATAATTAATATTATAAATGCGAAAGTTTGGATGGATGGATGGATGTTTGTTACGCGCCAGATCGGCTGAACGGATCTGGATGAAATTTGGCACAGAGATAGATTATTGTCTGGAATAACACATAGGCTACTTTTTATCCCAGAAAATTAAAGAGTTCCCGCGCGAAACGAAAGACCCTCAATTCACGCGGACATCAACTAGTTATTATTTACTTGTGTCACGTGACACGTCTCATCTCGACTCGCTACCACTGCACTTCGGAAAACAGATTCTACTGAGAAGAGCCGGAAGGCCACTCTTAGCATGCAAAAGCAAAAGCACTTTTAAAAATGTTTATTTGAATAAAAAACATTTGAATTTTGAATTTTATGATAGGTAGGTACATAATAGAATTTGTGTTACACCCAAGTCACAAGTTGGTGAACTTTTAGTTAAGGGTCCTACCCTTGGCCGACATCTAGGCGTAGCTGTCAGCCGCTGTCAATTGTTTCTATACACATACAACCACAGTCTACGCAGGCACACATAGAAGGATTCAGCCCCTACCACGGGAGCACACAATATGCGATCAACTATCTCACTATGGCACAAATAATATTATTTATTGATTGATAGCTAGATGATACTTACGGCTTCGTCTGCGTTCGTTAATTTTTTTTTATTTCTGCGGGAATTTCTCAATTTTTCGGGATAAAGGTAACTTATGTCCTTCCTCGGGATGTAACCTTACTCTATACCAACTTGGTTGAAATAATGGGCCGTTCAATTACACGTCTTTGGCATTTTTAATATCATAGTATGGATTGTAGAGGTGCTTCTTGATAATATACCAACCGGCTGATTCCTGCTAACTGATTTATAACTATGAGTAGGTATAGGTAAAGATAAGTAGGTGTTTATTTGATAAAGGTTGTATGCTTAGGTAGAAAAATAAATTAAATTAATAATGGCAGGTTAGGTATTAGTAGTAGTTCTGCATGAATAGTATAAAAACGGTGTAAGACAGCACTATAGGAGATTCCATTTCCATCTGAGATGTGCGATGCAGATGAAGTGGTTTGCGAAGTAACTAGTCAGCTTCTGTGTTCCATACTTCAACTAGTATAATGTGTAATGTAGGGAACATTATGGACGTAAGTAAGCTGCGTGACTGTCATGCTGTCATTCCCTCTCTCGTAATAAATACTTAGAAGGACGTGTTTCTATGTTAAATGCAATATCGTAAGTTTCTAAGTCATCCATCGTGAGTAAAGGACATCGATCACTATAATTATATCTATATATGTACCTACAGAGTCTTATTAGAGTGTGTCCCTCCCTCTCGGCCCGGGGTACAAGCATCAATAATTTTTAGCGTGACGTGAGTCATGGCGCGTCGGGAGGCGGACGGCAAACAAATACGGTTTCCGCGGCGCCGCACGCTGACCGGTGTATTACCACACGAGTAGTGGTATTACCATTACCACTTACTGATACCACAGCATAAGTATAGTTCGCGCGCGAGTTGAATGCAGAGCAAATGTATGATGACACATACATTTACTCTTTTTTTTTATGCGTGATAGGCTTGCGCTTGACAATGCAAAGCTTGGTGCAAAGCAATGATGAGGTCTGAAGTTGGAACGCGCTTGCCTAAAAGATGCCTATACTCTGCATTCAACTCGCGCGCGGACTGTATATTAGGTATATTCATGACAGTTGTAGGCATATAGAGATACTGCACTCTGACCTACGGTTGAGAGAGGTAGGAAACTGCACAGACTTTAGTCCCTAAGTATTCCAATTTTATGGGAAACTGCATAAAAATTGGCATGAGAGACAGAATTATGTATTGAGCGATTCGATCCAAGCGCACGACGTACGTATTCATGTATTCGAAAGTGTAATCACTTCTTTGCCGGCGAGTAACTAGCCACGGCCGAAGCTTCCCACCAGACCAGAGAAAATTCAGATATTATAAATTCCCATATTGACTCTACTGAGGTGAACCCGAGACCTCCCATTAATAAGGCCACAACGCTCACCACTGCGCAAGGACGGTCGTCACCGCAGATAACGTTGTGTCCGTTATCTGCGGTCGTCATCGTCAAACAACAACCAAATTAATTGCCATTTTAATTAATAATCCATTTCCACACGGAGGCGGGGTATTTAGAGTAAAATTTGTAAGGCTTAATACATATTCACTGTGAGAGGTCAGGCAAAGGGGTTGTGGCAACGCTTAATTAGTCGGAAGCCGCCGTTCCCCGGGACGAGTATGATCGTTAGGGAGCATTAATTTATCGTCCTTTGTTTTAGTAAGGTCTATATGGTTGAGCGTCGTTGACCGATACACGTTCACAGCTGGACACAGGTCCCTTGCTAATAGTTCCACATGCGTCACGTTGATCCAGCGGCTCCCTGTGACTCAGTCGATGTCGTCCGTCCATCTTGTGAGGGGTCCGCCAACGCTACGCTTCTACGGTCGGAGGTCTGAATTTACGCTTTTTGGTTCCTCCGTATGATATTATATGTATAAACTAAAAGTTGAAATCGTACATACTCTCAGTAGAGTCATATGCGAAAGGACTTGGCAATTCACGGTATTATTGACTCGAGAAAACTATTATATTTGAATTATAGAAAGGGATCATGAACCGCAGAAAGAAGGAAACCGACGCAAACGAAGGCCAATATAGAAAGTAAATACCAAAAAAGAACAATAAAATGACCAATGTTACACTGTAGAAATGGTAATCCTTGTTCCGACCAGCTTGTTCATTTCCGTAGCTATAATATAGCGGTAGACTAACATTTACATGCTCAAATCCGCCGCTTTGCCAAATCCTACGAGTACAAGTGAATGTCTCTCAGAACGCTATCTTAATTAAAATCGCGTGTTCAGAGAACACTCGAATCTGCACACACTTTACAGGCGTTAACACCTTATAGTTTGTGAACTTCCGTCATGATTTATTACTCAAGTGTTTTCTTTAATTAAAAAGCAAAAAGGAATACTTCAAACAAAACTTATCAGAACAAAAGATTTCTTTCGTCTGAATAAAGATAAAGATATTTTTTTCTCTTAATTGTTATGATATTTTGTGATCTATCAAAGAGTCGCTTGGAGTACTCATTAAAACTTACAGGTAGGGTAGGTAAGAGCTTATACAAAAATGTTAATGTTTTTTTTTCAATGTGCCTTTACTTAAATTTTATACAAATATTGTATCAAAAAAATATATAAATATCCATAATACTATGTTTGATCACATTTTCACAACGGCTGTTATTATTCTGGTGCACTTCGTCTCAATTTGTATGCGCTGACTTTAATGGTTTGAGGGCTTTGATTGGTGAGCCTCCACCCACCCAACGGGAACACTCGACTGCTCAGCACCACCTCGCCCTGGCCGCAGAAGAGTTCCAAGCTGCTCGCGTCCAAGAACACCCGCCAAGATTTGGAACTAATTGGAGACCATTCCACTCGTCTTATGTCCCCGGAGCCTCTGTCTACAGTAACCCTGCGCACTTCGGGGTCCCAGCGCAACCACACGCTGCCGCCTCCTTGCCGACCGTCTAGCATTATATCCACTCTCTGATTGAGATTAGTCTCAATAATCAATTCCACGGCCCGGCCGAACTCCACCACCCGGCCTGACCGCACGTCGCCGTCCGCGATCACACCTTCCCTCAGAGTGGTGATGCCTTCGATAGGGCTCATAGTCATGCGGTCACCGACTAATCTCAGCTCCCTGGGAATTGTCAGTATCCCAGCCCACCCGTCCTCGGCTTCAGGGCGAGGAGTGTCCCACATGGCAAACCAAGCGGTGAGATATCTCTTCCCGTACGCGTCGGTCGTCGTTGCGGCGTAGAAGTCATGCCCGAAGTCGAGCTCCTGGAATTCAACTTCTGGCACGAACTGATTGGTGTCGTAACTGAAACTGCCAATGATGTAACCGGTTTGATGAGTGTTCTTGTACCTGTCGCCTTGCTCCTCTATTCCCTGCGGGGAAATGAGCAGAACGAACCTGCCGTCCAGCTCGAAGAAATCCGGACATTCCCACATGTAGCCCCATTCGCCATTCGACTCCCCGAGCACTGATAGGAACTCCCAATTTTTCATATCCTTAGACTTATAAAAAAGCGCTTTACCACGGTGGTCTGGAGTTTTGCCGCCAATGACAACGTAGTAGTCGTCTCCGCGCTTCCACACCTTCGGGTCTCTGAAGTCTGGAGAGCCGCTCGGAGATGCCGCCAGAACTGGATTGCCTTCGTACTTGTGGAAGTTGATCGCGTCGTCGCTGAAGGCCAGGTACTGGGTCTCGTTGTGCCAGGGCTCCTCGTCGAGGTTGATATGTGCCGTGTACATGAGCGTCAAGTTGCCGCCCTGGGTCACGGCGCCTCCCGAGTAGCACAGCTCTTCTTCGGGCAGCAGCGCCGTGGGCAGCTGCTTCCAGTTCACCAGGTCGGGGCTCGAGACGTGGCCCCAGTGCATCGGGCCCCACACGCTGTCGTAGGGATAGAACTGGTAGAAGAGATGGTACTCTCCTTTGTGGTATATGAACCCGTTGGGATCGTTCATCCATCCGACCGGCGGGGCGACGTGGTACAGGGGCCGGAATCGCGGATTGATCTCCTTCCTCTTGTTCTGGATGTATTCTTCCAGCTCAGCTTTAGCATCCTCGATGTTGCGCACGCTCGCCGTGTGAGCTGCGGCCACCAGGCTCAGGACAAGCAGACTATTGCGGATCAGGGACATTGTGTATGTGATAGTTGTCCCGCTGATTTTCTCCATATATATAGGTAATATCCGTATGAACGATCTCGACGATATCGATAATACTTCGAGTGTTTTCTTTAACTTCTTAGATTGTATCACTATATCAATTTAGTTTATCAACATAGATATGTGTCAATTTCCATACCCTGCGAAGTAGATTGGAAACATTGTCCCATGATTTGGTAAGTATATTTGAAAATTATGTATATTTGAATAAGATTTGATGATAAGATACTTACGTCTGATTGACGTAGATCTCGTGAATTAAAACTAATATTCATTTTAACCGACTTCCGAAAGGAGGAGTTAAAGTTATCTTTGTTAAAGTATAACAAAGTTGATGCGTCAGGCTCGCCCGACTTCAACATAGTGTGTAGAAATCAAAATTATTTTTTACTTTACAGTGGCTTTGGAAGTCGGTTTTTTGGAAAGAATTTTTATATTATTAAGTAATATTATTACCATGTAATAAAAATAAAAAGTTAAGAGACGTCCTTGATCTTGTCTTAGGGTGGTCGCTCATTGATATTATGGCCCGGGCTGGGACTCGTCGGCTGCAGTCGAACACGCTAACCACTAGACCAACGAGGCAGGCGGGCGCCTAATTCTTCAAAAATAATCCTCCCTCTGGCTTGTACACTGGTTCTCCGCCGTTGTCCCGGATGCTAGTTCTGGTTCAGGAAAGTATTCGACTAGACTTAATGTCGGTTCATATCAGTCTTGAAGGTGCAAACAAAATCGCAGCTATGACGTATCTTAAAAACGAGCACAAACTCCTTCAAGCCTTATGTGTTCTTAGTATGCCTTAATTCAAAGCGTCCGTGTCCCAAAGATATTGTCTGGAAGAGATGCTTTAGCAATTTGCCTTTTGCACCCTTCTGTTTATCTTCTAACACTTTTGTTTATTGTTTTTGTTTAAAGTGTGTGCAATAAAGATTTTATCTATCTATCTATCCGTGCCGTTCTTGAGCTTTTCAATAGCAGTCTAAAGTGTTAGGCGATAGAAGTCGACGTGCGCCGGTCTAAGAGTGCCTAACCACCAGAGACACTACATAGCTTAGCTACGGATGTGTCAAACCCACCAATAGCAGCTCTTAATCTACGTGGCTTAGAGCTAGAATATGCTACATCGAGTGGGCTGTTGGTGGGGTTGACGCACAAGCTGACCAACTCAGCACATCTCTGATGGAAAGCGGCCCTGTGCGGCCATACACGGCCCGCTCGAGCAGTCTAAAGTCAACAGCTTGAAGCTACCATTGACAAGCTGCTGCCAACCGCCCGAAGTTGCAACTGCTCGAACGGTCCATGTATGTGTATGTACGTAGAAGACTGTAGTTCACTGTGCAGTCGCAGCATGAAGCAATCCATTCTGACTGCTTCAAGCTGTCCGTGTATCTGATGCCTAAGAGTTCGTCAAATCTCCTAAATTCATGGTTCGTGTATATTTAGTTGTAACAACGACGTTGTTGGGCACGTGATCAGAACTTGTCGGCGGCAGCTGAAGAGGGCCGCCTGTGAGTGACGGGTGCCACACGCGCCCTACAGGCTACGGGGATACAACTCGCTCAGTACATTGCTATTGTATCTAAATTTAGCTACTGGGACGTGTCTATTGTTATGTGCTTAGTTACTTAACAATACTTTTCGGGGTACCTCGTGCGGAAACTTTCCTTCACGAAAACATTCTTAACAATATTGTATAGTACTTGTAAGTTGTAGCTACCTATTATTATAATGTACTAAATAAGTCTTATTTTGTAAGTTTTAAAAGTTTCCCTTAAACATATCATTATAGTTCATACAAAGAGATTAATAAAAGATTTCATTTCACTTTTTTCTCTAACGTAATTTTTCCACGAACTTTTAAACTTTCCCTGTACCTAAGTATATTTCCGTAGCCATAACAAGCCATAATGAGTAGATATGCCGTAGTTACTATACTTTACGTATACCTAGTACCTACTTGTACTTGTACTCGTAGGTATTGTACCATAATTATTACGAGTAGTTTGTGCTGTTAGTTGTTACCAATCATCAAATAATCAATCAAATCAAATATTCATTTATTCAATTTAGGTACCTACACTGTAAGTAGGTACACTTATTGACGTCAATTACATAACAAACATGATACGGTATCTTTAAACTAAAGCTACGAGGGTTCCAAATAATTACAATTGAGATTTCAGATTGTAGATTTCAGATTTTAAATTGTAGATTATGAGGCTTCTTGTAAGATATTTCTTCTATTTTACAAGCAATTAGTGTTCTCGACTTGCTGTAAATATAATATACCTACATGTCCCTAAGTAATTTAGGTAACGTTTGTTTTTGCTAACGCGAGAGAAATCTTCGTGAGATATTCGGCTTCCTGTTCCTATGACAACAATATGTGAACAAGTTGTGTGGGATTTCTAGCGACTTAAACCCATCTTCCGAGCATAATGGGAAGCTCCGGGAACTCTCAGAGAACATGCGCCGATCCTTCTGCAAACAATTCTCTGAGTGATAACTAAATCCGTTACTCAGTTTAGAAGAACTGAGCGCCCAAACAGACAGACTGGAAAAGCGACTTTGTTTTACTTGTTAACCATTTAGAGTAATATTTTTTTAACTTTTCAGGAATTTGTTGATCGTTTTACAAATAACTATGTTATGTTGGATAGCCGAAGGGAAGGCAGGCGGCACAACAGGTAAGTACTAAAGCGGTTACTTGTATATCTATAGTTACATTGATGAAATTCTAAATTAATTTTTTCAAAAGAGCAACCATCGAGTTTCTTGCTGGTTCTTCTCGGTAGGAGTAACATTCCGAACCAGTGGTAGATTCACTTGACGATTCAAAAGCACATGTAAAAGTTTATTGGAATAAAAAAGAACATTTGAATTGAATTTGAATTGAATGTGAATATTTTATTTTATTTTAATACTAGCTGATGCCCGCGACTACGTCCGCGTGGAACAAGTTTTTTAATTCCCACGGGAACTCCTATATTTTCCGGGATAAAAAGTATGTCTATGTCCTTCCCCGGAATATAACCTATCCCTGTACCAAATTTCATCCAAATCGGTTGAATAGGTGGGCTGTGAAAGCGTAGCAGACAGACAGACAGATAGACAGACAGACACACTTTCGCATTTATAATATTAGTATCGATAAAGTGGGTACGTAAAAAGTATGTCGCCTTAATGAAAGCGCTGTAACAAGCTCTAAAAGTCGTAACAATACCGCCGCCACATCGACATCCGTCAGCTCTTCAGCTCTTCAGCTTCACATACAACTAGTTTATAATGTTCTCGGCGCTCCTGAGCCAGCTGAAAATGTTGCTCACGGCCCGTTCCACTGAAACCTAAAGGAGAACATCGCAGACCTATTTATTTTACTTAAAAGGTTTGTTTAATTACAACTTAATATAACCTATTCCAATAGTCGTTTTGACCGATTTTCTTTTCATCCGATTTCCCAAAGTCGACATATCCTTTTTATCCGGAAAATCGAAGAGTTCCCATGGGGCTTCTGCGTGAACAATGCAAGCCAATGTAATGTCGCGAGCAATGCGAAGCACAGCAGCAGGCAATAAATACTAGTTAGTAGGTACACCGCACAGACTAGCGCGATAGGTCAAAAGATAATTCCCCTCCGACGCTCAAGTTTTGACCTGTTCTTTGCCTAGTGTGTTTAAGCACTTATTCGTGTACAAAATAGAACAGGGCTTAATGCTATATTTGTCATTGCTAATGTTAGTAGGTATTATTTATCTTGCACGGTTCAACCGCGTCTTACATCATGGGAAGCTATAATGCGTTGTGAGTAATTACATCGTCGTAGAAAGTTTCAGTGGCTGGAGATTATTAATTGTCGGACCTCAGGTTGAGGAGCGGGTATTTAAATAACATCATCTAAGTATGTAAGACATACGGATCCGAGACATGGTCGCTGACTATGGGCCTGATGAGAAGGCTCAGGGTCACTCAGCGGGCGATGGAGAGGGCTACGCTGAGAGTGTCCCTACGTGATCAAATCAGAAATGAAGAGATCCGTAGGAGAACCAGAGTCACCGATATAGCCCGAAGAGTTGCGAAGCTGAAGTGGCAATGGGCGGGCATATAGTTCGGAGAACCGATGGACGTTGGGGTTCCAAAGTGCTGGAATGGCGTAGCGTAGCGTCGCGTCGGCAGACCCCCACACGGCGGACGGGCGACATCAGGAGAGTCGCAGGGAGTCGCTGGACGGCGGCGGTGTAAGGCCGCGGCTTGTGGAGGACCCTACAAGAGACCTATGTCCAGCAGTGGACGTCCATCGGTTGACGACGACGACGACGACGACGAAGTAAACCAAAGGGCTTCATGCTGCAGCCGTTAAGTGTAAAAAGTAAATGCTCGCTCCTGTTCACCAGAGCCTGTTCACCAGAGCCTGTTCACCAGAGCCTGTTCACCAGAGCCTGTTCACCAGAGCCTTTAAACTGTATTATTTAATATCATACCTTCTACAAACAATACAAAATGGCAAAAAATTGTTGGTCGGTTCTGTTAATAATTGTGACCTGTATTTGGAATTATAGAAAAACGGGTATTTCCGTATATAAAGAGTGATGTAGCTTCTATGATTTATCGTCATGGTAATGGTGTTAAAAGATGCGGATGCAGGCGAGAAGTGTTTTTTCGTAAATTTTTGTATTCATTTTCAATGCTCATTATTGCGGCGACTGCGAAATCTGTGAATTTTTAATTTATTTTGTATCAAATAGTTATAAAATAGTTAGAAAAACCTAGTGTACATAGTGGATAAGAAAGCACTTATCTCTATAAGAGATCTCTACCGTGACCCTCGCCTTGGCAGTGATCATATCATTTCTCTGATATGATATCGTTGATTATTATCTGTTGTTTTTTTTACAATGAAAATTACTTTTGCAATAACATATTAATTAGTTTTTAATCTTAATAATAATTTTAGACCTTGATTACGAGATTACCGCCGTGTGGTGTGGTGACTCAACGCCTGTACCGATGGTTGTATGAGTATCAGTTATCGGTCTTATTGCGAAGAGTTTCGATCAACACCTCGAGAAGCTTTCGCTTGGTTATTGGATGGGTCGGATACCTACAGAAGGCTCAATCCTTGAGACGGCACGAATCGTGAGGAGGTTCCTCTCTCTGGAGCCCTGACCACCGGCTGCTTGCCCCGCAGGAGTGGAGATTGTACAAAAATATTATGAAAACTTCTTTACCGCGTTGAGCACTTTTTGGTAGGGATTCGCGTCACCGACATTCTCCGCGCCGACATGCTCGTGTTGTTACGAAGACAGAAAGTCTTAAATATAAATATAGATAGTTACTACATTCGTAATTAAACCTTAGTTTTAAGGTTAAAATAATTTAATTTAAAAAAACATTTTCACTTCTATCAGCAGTCATTTTTTTTTTAATATGTTTTGTATAGTATTTTTATATATTTATGTAAACCATGTTCAGGAATAATTTTATAGAAATCAGTATACAAATAAATGAGTTAAAAAATTGAAATATAATTTTAATACACATTTTAGTGGCATAGATACAGAGCACATGCAGGCTGCCAGCAGTGTGTAAGGAAAGTGGCTATGTTGCGCGCCCTGGAATTAATGTCTAGCAATCGACGCAAGGAGACTGATGAGGATAAATTCTACATTTTTCGAGATCTTGACAATCTATCTAAGCCTGCGCCAGAGAGGTTACGATTTCCCCACGAAAAAAAATATGAATTATCATTTAAATTCATCAATCAATTATATATTAGGTATGTTCCAGCAACTGAACCATCTGCAGCAGAACATCGCCTTGACGAGTTCCCGCTGCAGTGGAAAGGGCAAGCTGGAAATCAGCCACCACATTCCCAAAGGCCGCAACAATTTAGAGTGAATGTGAATCTCAAACAGGCTAAGGTCTTGAGAAGAAACGTTACACGGTATGGATGGACAATTTTTTATCAATAACTAGCTAACGCCCGCGACTTCGTTCGCGTGGATTGAGGTTTTTCGGTTCCCGCGGGAACTCTTTAATTTTCCGGGATAAAAATTATCCTATCTGTTATTCCAGACTGTAATCTATCTCTGTGTCAAATTTCATCCAGATCCGTTCAGCCGTTGGGGCGTGATTGCACTATCCATACATCCATATATAATATTTGATATTTATAGCTGCAGGTAGTCCGCAATAGCGCACGTCCATCAGTGCAGCACCGCCCGGCGGCGTCGGGAACTCGGGAGCGGCACTCGGGCGGAGTGCGGCACCGCATCTCGCTCGCTGCGCTCGTCGCGATCGCGGCCTCGTCCGCCGACGGCGCGTTGAACGTGCAACGCTCCTCGTTCTCCGCCGCCGCCGTCAGCTGCCGACACCACGCCCGCATGACGTCACGCTGCTCTACGGCGCTCCTAGTTGAATTGAGATCATTTACCTCAAAAATTGTATCCTAATGTTTATGTTATCGGTGCTGACTGCTGACTGCTGACTTGAGCGAAGTCTGAAGTCTCTTGGACTTTCAGCCCATCGCTTCTTAATACAACTATCCACCACCACTACAACCCATTGATGTCCCACAGCTGGGCACAGGCCTCCACTCTCATAGGTGAGAGATAATTAGAGATTACTAGCTGATGCCCGCGACTCCGTCCGCGTGGTTTACGTTTTTTTTATTTTCGCGGGAACTCCTCAATTTTCCGGGATAATAAGTACGTCACTCTCCAGGTCCTCGACTATAACCATGCCACAAATCACGTCGATCCGTTGCTCCGTTGCAGCGTGATTGAAGGACAAACCAAAAAACCAACAAACAAACTGACTATCGCATTTATAATATTAGTATGATATCCACCAGTTCCACCACGCCGCTACAATGCGGGTTGGCGGTTTAACGACTAATAATTATCATATTAGTGATAATAACCGGGACCTCCGACGCACGGGGGTGAATCACCGCCAACTTCCAACTCCGGGCTGGCACTGACAATTTCTTAACCTAAAATCCCAATACCTAACGATTTTTATGCTCGACCGGGAATCGAACCCAGGACCTCGTGATCCGCAGTCGAAGTTCTAAACTTTGCGCGAATAATATTGTTACAGCCAGCGGCGAACGTTCGCAGGCCCGGGCGGCTAAATGAGGCCCCTGGTTTATTTTACGACCTTTTATTTTATTTTTATTTTTTATTTTTATTTATTGGGGACGATTAACAATTACACATTAAATCTTATTATCTAAACAAAAACAAAATATTAACAAATGTGCAATCCACTACACCATCCACGGGTTAACAATTTGAAGTTTTGAAAATGAAGGCGACACAATGTATTAAACTTATCTGAATTATATATATGTTATATAATATGCTACAATAATATATACTTATGCTAAAATACAACACAAAAATTTAAATTTACTGCTAACAATATATAAATAATTAATAAACAGAAAACCATAAGAAAATAGAATAGAGAAGATGAGTTACAGAAATGGTAACAGCCTCTTATCCAATGTAGGTACACAAACCCAGATGTCTGTGTACAAACCTTATAAAAAAAAAACCTTATAAAAATTGTTTTTCCCTCAAAATTTTGATGACAGCCTTTTTATATCTGCCCTCAGACAGAGCAAAAATATCAACATTGTCAAAGCTTCTGTTGTATTCATCGACAAGTCGCCGCATAGGTGAGCGCTTGCCAGCATTGTTTCGGCAGAATTTAACAGCGAAAAGATTATAAACACGCACGTCGATTATAGTCGTCGACTTGCGTTCCTGACAACATTAAGAGAAACCTTGCTAACCAAGTCAGTGCAGTCATATTTGTTGTGGAGCAAACCATGCAATACCATTGCTTCTAGCTGCTTGCGTCTAGAGTCGAGTTTTAAAAGATTGTATTTTTTGAGTAGCTCAGCATAAGGAAGCCTAGAATGATGACATCTATAATGCATTGAACGGAGGAACTTCTTCTGAACGGTTTCCAGCTGGTTTTTATACTTGTCATACAGAGGGTTCCATATACAACTGGAATATTCCAGCTGGGGCCTTATTAATGATCTATATAGGTGCAAGTAAGTGGATGGTTTTGAGAAGTCCCTCGTAGAACGCATAAAGACGGTAAGCATTATTAACGATTTTGTTAATGTGTTCATCTAGGTGTAGTTTAGAGTCAAGTTGAATACCAAGATCACGAAGAGAAGATACTTTTGATAATTTTGCATTACTAAGGGCATAAGAAAAATCAGTAGTGAGCTTGTTTTTGGTGAAGGTAATTGCATTACACTTCATCACTACAGCCTATTTACGTCCCACTGCTGGGCACAGGCCTCCACTCTCATAGGAGAGCGGGAATTAGAGCTTAGACCCACCACGCTGCTCCAATGCGGGTTGGCGGGCTTAGGTAAACTTAATGTTAATTTATTAGATTTGCAGTATTCCGTTAAGCGGTGTAGGTCTTCTTGTAGTAAATGACAGTCTGGTTCCTTTTTGACTTCTATAAAGATTTTTAAGTCGTCGGCGTATAGTAAGAATTTTGAATGTTTGAAACAGTGTTTAATATCGTTAATAAATATGACAAATAGTAATGGCCCTAAAATTGAACCCTGTGGCACGCCAGATGGTACAGATACAAGGTCAGACTTAAACCCGTTTACTACAACGCGCTGAGTTCTGCATGCAATGTATGATGCGAACCAACGCAGGAGATTACCTCGAATACCGTTGTAAGCAATCTTTTTGAGCAATAATTCGTGGTCTACTTTGTCAAGATCACAAGATCATTTGTCTTTTGATTGTACAAGATAAGTAAATTACCCACCTAAATGGGTAAAGATGGTACGGTACCTACCTGTCGAGGGAATAGGGCCGTGTTTACCTAATGACTTAAACGCGGGAAGTCCTGGGTTCGATGACTAAGTACCTGAGTCAATTCAAGCAACAATAACTTCTTCTTTAGTGGGAATAGAATAGACGCACCGCAAAGCGATATGCCGCTTGTGGGTTGAATGCTTTCTCTGGATCTTAGCATCATCTGTAATTGCCATCTAATGATAATATCGCACTCAATCACGTACTGAAGTACCTAGAGGTACTTAATCGCACAGATAAATACACAAAGGACAAAGGAAAGTATAATTTCCTCTTGAAATTTCAAGAGGAAATTATAAATAATACGATCATCTCAATTCATGAACCGGTACAATTCACTTGAATGAAATACAATAGGTACCTACCTAATTATAAATGCGAAAGTATAATTTATTTAGAAAATAATATGAAGAATAATATTATAAGAAGAACAATGTCATCTTTTCTCGGCTTAGCCACTGAACCGATTTTGACAAAATTGAGTTGATTGTGAATACTGAGAGATAACTTCTATTCTATTCATAACTTCTTCGATATAGTCTTTTTCCTACCCCGGGAAAACCGGAGATTTTGCGCGCGGACGAAGTCACGGGCACCATGTATTACTAGTAAGTAGAAACCTCAAACCACACCTTGTTAGGCAGACTCGGTGGGCAGAGCAGACCACACTCTTCTGATATTTAGTTTTACCCATGTTTTACCCACTTCTATGTTGCTATACTTACTTCATTTCCATTATTCAGCAAGATTATTAGTATAGTAACAAACTGTACCTACTTAAGTATTCATAGTTTTTAATAGCTTGTAACAGCTGTGCTAACAAATAACTAACGAGAATTATATAATTTTACCATAGATTTTATTTTAAACTATTTTTATTAAATTCAATATCACAATACAATATCACATTTACTGGAAAATGATTATTATAATATTAAATTACATTTTATAGTTTACATACTATATAAATATTCATATTTTATTTATTTTTTATTTATTTATAATTTAATATAATACATAATCTGCTTATGGCAAACTCGCAACTTATGACATTACCTACTTTACAAATTGGTCTGTTATATGTACCTACATACAATTATATGTATATAATTTACTTACATAAGTATGTAAAACACAAGTATTAACTAAGTTATATACATAGTACGTTGTAGGTAGGGTTGCCACCTTTTTTTTTGGCAATTATAGTACATGAGGTTATTATACGTAAGAAAATAAAGTACATAGTGTCAAAAATAAAGTACAATTTATTTTTCTTTATTATTATGTTTAAAAATATATTTCTTATTGCTTTTCGCAACTGTTATCAAACTAGGTGATGCTCGCGACTACGTCCGCGTGGATTGAGGTTTTTTGGTTCCCGCGGGAACTCCTTAGTTTTCCGGGATAAAAAGTAGCCTATGTATATTCCAGACTATAATCTATCTCTGTGCCAAATTCCATCCAGATCCGTTCAGACGTTTGGGCGTGATTGATTAACAAACATCCATACATCCATTCAAACTTTTGCATTTATAATATTAGTATGGATTTGATTATTAGCACTGCTAAATAATTGCCAGCATCTTTACAGTCTATATTTAAGTTAAAGTAAATAAGTAATAAGCTTTTTATCAGATTCAGAGACGCTTTGCTTTGTTTTGTGAATCATTATTTAACCAATTGCACCATGT
The DNA here is from genome assembly GCA_963932025.1 of Erebia epiphron. NCBI lineage: Eukaryota > Metazoa > Arthropoda > Insecta > Lepidoptera > Nymphalidae > Erebia > Erebia epiphron. The sequence continues at coordinate 34,859,696 of OZ009950.1, forward strand.
ATGATTTTCCATTGACTTTTATAGTTCTGCAATCGTTTATTTTTTTGTTCCGTCGCAATATGGGATGAAACGGTATGAACAGTCTCATATAAAGTTTTAACGAATTTTATAATTCCACAGTTTTTTCCATGGTTTAATATTCTCAGATAATAAGACTTTTATAAATAATGTCAAAAAATAGAAATATTTTACTTCTAGGTAGGTATATAAAAATACTCTCAAACATATGCGATAAATAATAAAGAACGTGCGATATTTACATCCAACCAAATAGCCGATTGTGAAAGTTTAACTTAAGATTAATTTTTAAATTTTACAAGAAAGTAATTATTTGAGTGTAATATATTTTTAGATTGCTTAGAACAGGGGTGGCCAACAGGTCGATCGCGATCGACCGGTCGATCGCGACTGTTAGTCCAGTCGATCGTGGCAAGATAAAAAATATAAATACGTAGACCAGACTGCCCAACGTAATCACCTACTGCTGAACGCATCATCTTGTATAATTTTTCAATCGCTGTTCCGTCACGGTATTTATCGTCTATTGAAAATAATCTACAGAAATGATGAGTTCTATTGCAGCGTTTCTATGTCAAACAGCGTCTATGATAGTTGACATAGAGAAGAAAAAATTTGAACAATTTGTTAACATCAAGTATCATATTATGGAAAATCATCCTACCTACAATTTCATTTCTGAGAAATATTACAGAAATTAGGGCAGTGGTAGCAGACTTCGAAATTCGCTTTGGTGATTTCAAAAAAATTGAGAACTTGGTTCAATTGATCAGTTATCCGCTCAATGATTCCATTGATCATAGTGATATCTATGAATTGGCTACAAAATTTGCAGATATATATCAAATGGAGCACATGATGTTACAAAACGAAATTATTACTTTGCGCTGCGACATATTTCTTAAATCAAGGTCATCCTCTGGTCAAGATTTCTGGGCATTGGTTTCCAACGAAAAATATCCAAATTTGAAGAAATGTGTTGAACAACTTAATTCGTGTTTTGGTTCAACATATTTATGTGAGTCAGCATTTTCCTACTTAAAGCAAACAAAAAGTAAACACCGTTCTCGCTTGACAGACGCTCATACATTGGATTCTTTAAGGCTGGCAATCTCCAACTACAAACCTGATTATGCTAAACTAGTGGGATACTCAGACGCAATGCTCACACATATTATACATGTAAATAAGTAGTTAAGTACTAAGTATAATTTTCACATTTATGTTTTTCTCTTAATAAAATAAAAAATGCTACATGATTGTGTACTGAACTATGGTGTTTCATTTAAGATTTCTAGAAGTATGTAATTGGTAGATCGCACAGGGCCTCGTTAGTGAACAAGAGATCTTGGGTCCAATCAAGTTGGCCACACCTGGCTTAGAATCTCCACTTTAGTTCAGCGACACACTTCTGTTCAGCGACAAATAAAGATGTTTTGCACGAAGCTTCAATAGACCTAGTTTTATTACTTGCGTTTTGTAATCCCAGAGAAATCAAATCATGCGAAATAAAGCATTTTCGCGTACTTTATTGTTCTCATAAAGTATAGAGTACAATTACCAGAAATAACGTACAATACTTTATTATAACGTACGGGTGGCAACCCTAGTTGTAGGTGCTTGTAGACTTCAATATACACTTACAATTCTAATTATTTCATTATAATTATCTTAATAAATATTTAGAAAAGCATAGATAAACATAAATAGACAATTCACTATGTACCTACCAGCATCCTGCTTATAAGTATCTCAAGAAATCGATAATTCGATGTTCATAAAAAGTCGTATGTAGGTATGCTACATTGCTAATTCATTTTTAAATAGGCAAGTAAGTATGTACTATACATATTATTTACATAATTTAACTAAATATTGTATAATTTCCAGCTCCATGAGAACTTCACCGATTCTGCATTGTACACCGTATCTAAAGAATTTAACACTTCTTTATTCACTAACGTGGGAGCATCGATGGCCCAAAGGTAATCTAAATGATTGAAATCAGGGTCTGGCACCTTGTAGATTTCCGTCGTGGACGGTAGCCTCTCAAACAAAAGTCGCACATCTTTTTCACTGGACAGCAGGTCGTTTTCGGCCCAGAATAACTTGATAGGGAGCGTCACTTTACTGAGTTCGTACTCCGGAGGTTGTTCCGCGCCGTACACTTTCAAATTATCTTTCTTCCCGTAATCGAACCGCTGGAACCTCCCTCCAGCTAAAATTTCTTGGGCAAAATGTACCACCGTCTTCCACGACGTCCCCGTTCCCAAGTTCGACAGGAAAACAGGCAAAAGAGTCTTATTTAACTGCTTCTCATTGTAACCGCAGATGTAAAATATGACGTTCTTACAAACTAAAGAATCCACGTTATCGACGTCACAGGAGTTAGTCATCTTCCCTAGAATGGAAGCTTTCGGTATAAACTCGTGGGAGCCGTACAGCATCTCCATGTAGGCGACGTTGCTCGCTATCGGCGCCAAGGCTTTGAGAGGCGATCTTATATCCGACATAAAAGTGACCGGAGCCAACGCGAATCCCGCAGTCAACTTCTCGTTGTACTCAGGTCTCATGGCTAGCATTGCGAACAGTATGGTGGTCCCCATCGAGTGACCTATGTAAGTTATTTTAGCTTCGTTACCTTTCTGTTTAGCTACATGGTCGATTACAGCCGGGAGGTCGTGTAGAGCGACGTCGTGCCACGAGAAATTCCAGAAAGATTTGGAATCGCTCTTCAAAACGGCATGCTCCTTGGAGTACCTGTTTCCTCTCATGTTGGGCATCCAGACGTCGTATCCTGCGTCGGCTAGCACGTACGCGAGAGCCTTGCCCGGCCCGTTCAGTATCCAGTCCGCAGAGCTGGCGAACAGGCCGTGCTGTAGTATCACCGCTTTCTCCGGAGTGACGTCACCGGTTTTGGAGCGAGGAATTCTGTGAATGTTTAACATGTAGCCTTGAGACATCACGGTGTGAGTCTCGCACGGGTACCCTTGTCGCGTGATGATGGACGGCACCGACAGGGCCGTGTCCGGGTTGCCCGTGCGCGCGTTCGGTTCTTCCGCTTGATCGTAAGACCACGTATCGGTCACCTTCCGCCCGCTCTCTTTAATATTTTCCACGTATTTGTTAATATCCGCGCTGATTTCCTTCCCCTTGTCGTCGAGATAGTTGCTGACCGAGTCTTTCATCCGCAGCGCCTCCTGGTAACTCGTAGTAAAGGCCTGTTCCACGCGGTCCTTCTGTTCCTCGAAGAAGGCTTTCATATTCTCCGAAAAGTTCTGAATAGGATTCATTTCGAAGGGCCAATTTTCTAGTTGCACCGGGAACGCACCGGAGCTCGCAATAAGCAACACACATATGTATAATACGTTCATAGCTCCGCGTGGCTAATTCTGACTGGCCTCGAGACGCGTGTGTTGAGTGTTCCGTACTGCTGAGTGCTGGCGATACTCGTAGGTACTAGGTATAGTTCCCGATGACCTGCCCGGGTTAGCGCGTACTTGTGATAAATATATAATTGCGTGAATTATGTGCTTAAATGGCTCATTATTTTATTATCTTGAAAAAAATGGTTTTTACAGAGTGTCTACGTCATTACCATCTGTTTTTTTCGCGATAACCTATGGATCTCAATGTAAAACAATTAATTTAGTAAGTCAAATGTTATCAATTTATTGGAAACATTTACCTCATCATGTAGGCTCTTTTAATGTGGAAAGCGGAAATCGCGAGATTTTTTTAATCTGTGGTGGAAAGTTATCAAAAGGATAGGTAGTAATGTTACGGTTCCTCATTTATTTAGCTTGCTATCTAGGTAAGTGACAACGGAACGGTTCAACTATCTACCTATGAATGCAAAATGGCAGGCATTAGGCAAGCACTAAGCAGGCACATACTGAAACTGGAACCTAAAGCACACGAGAATAATCACACTAATATAATAAAGGCGAAAGTTTGTGTGTATGTTTGTTACTCCTTCACGCCGCTACTACTGAACCGATTTGGCTGAAATTTGGAACATAGATAGCTTATAACCTGGATTAATACATAGGCTACTTTTTATCCTGGAAAACTGAGGAGTTCCGCGGGAACCACAAAACCTCAATCCACGCGGACGAAGTCGCGGGCGTCCGCTAGTTATAAATAAAGCTCAACGGTTTTTGAATAAATACCTACTTAACTGAAAATAGTTTGTTAAGTTTGCACGAAACAACATAGGTATAAGGTAGGTAGTATAGTAAACTAAAATCTATGAGTTTGTTTGTTTGAACGCGCTAATCTCAGGAACTATACTGGTTCGAATTGAAGAATTCTTTTTGTGTCGCGTACCTATAGTCCATTGATCGAGAAAGGCTTTAGGCTATAGGTAGGTATACAGTAGGTAGGTATACAGTAGGTAGGTATACTTAACATCACGCTGCGACCATAATAACAGAAATTGACGCGGACGAAGTCGCGAGCAACAGCTAGTGAAATAATATTATTATACCTATTGCTAAACCTTTCATAAAAATACTCCCTGCGGAAAGGGACAGAACTAGATTTAGAGATTGTGTCGGTAACAGAATTGGTCAATTATATTACCAGGGTTAAGATAACTCGAGTATTTGAGATATATGTGTAAACTATACCTAAACTAATATTATAAAGAGGAAAAATTTGTTTGTTTGTAATGGATAAACTCAAAAACTGCTCAACCGATTTAAAAATTCTTTCACTCCCCTCGACTGCGCCGACGCCTTTAGACTAGCCTTTAGAAAGCTTCTTTATCAGCGAGTAACATAGGCTACATTTTATTTTAAAATAAATTAGAGATCCCCTCGAAAATTGCAATAATGTGAATTAAGTCAGAAAAATTCACCTAATTCAACTTTTTACGTTAAACCTTCGTCTAGTAATGCAGACTGTCTTTTATGTCATAAGTATCTGTCAAGACACTAATTTCATATTTGTCAAAACAAACATACTTAATAGGTAAATACAAGAAAACTTACCAACATTTTTTTTAAACATTTTAATATCTAAGTGCTGTAGACAGACTGCTAAAAGCCTAAAAGATCAAGGTCTCAACTTAGTTGTTAGTTCTAAACATAGTTCCCAGGTGAGGGTAGCGAAAATACGTCGTATTGGAGACTCAAGTGCCAAGCGTTCACAGCAGTTTGCTGAACAAAATTTGAGAACGTAAGGTGGAGTTGTTCGTCTCAGTGCCGACTGACCATTATTGGACTATTTTGATCAAGTGCTACCCGTGCGAAGCCGGGGCGTACCGCTAGTCACAAATAAATAAATTGAATTATTGATTGATTGAGAATTAGATTCTTCGAAATCTACTCAAGCATTGCATATGCGAGCACACACGGGTGACGGGACTGAGGTGTGGCCGGTTGCGGCTAGTTAGATGCTAAATTACCATTCAAACTTACTAGTTCTGGCCCAGTCACCTAGGTACCCAGAGACAAAGTTAGGGTCTCACAGGGGTCAAAACACGACTGCCCTGTTTGTTTGTTTAAAAAATTTATAGCCAGTGTCACTAGAAAGGATGCATGGATTACCTTAATCCCAAACACCCAAATCTGTTCAGGCCTAAGAAGTTATAGTGTAATAAAGAAACACATACATACATACAAACATACATGCTGAAAACATTACACTCCCTTTTTGGGCAGACGCGTAGAAATAATTTAATATAAAAAATATTTTTATACAACCGACTTCAAACTCCCGCGCCAACTTTACAACAACAAGCACACGCTATACAAAGTACTTATTTTATTGTTGATATTTTAAAAACCGTTCGACCTATTTCGATAAAATTTATATGGGACCACATGGGAAGTATGCCCTTTCAAATAAAAAAAGAATCATCCAAAGCGGTCCTCCCAGTCAAAAGTTCTGAGGTAACAAACATAAAAAAAAAAAAACAGTCGAATTGAGAACCTCCTTTTTTTGAAGTCGGTTGAAAATGTGTTTCACCCTTCGCACTCTTCCGAGGGTTCTCCGTTTGTTGAGAGATTGTCTCCAGAGATGGTACCTACATAGAACTACGCCTCAATTAGATACCTACTGCAGGTAAGTACTTAGTACCAAGTTATTTAAATAAGACCTAGTTATTTTCACCAATGTTGCAAAAATTAATGTTCTACCTGGCCAGCAGTAATGAATTGACTGCCACCTAAAGTAGGACACACGATGCACCAACAAGATAGCATGGTCTCAATTACCTAGTAGGTAAGTAGGTAATATAGCTAGGTATCTCGTTTGGACACTTTCAAGTTTATACTTACTTTTGCCAGAGACTCCTTCCGCGTATGTTTCGCTAAGTTATTTAAGTTACTAGCTGATGCCCGCGACTTAGTCCGCGTGGTTTAAGTTTTTTTGATTCCCGCGGGAAAGTAGCCTGTCACTCTCCAGGTCCCTCCAAAAATCACGTCGATCCGTTGCTCCGTTGCGGCGTGATTGAAGGACAAACCAACAAACAAACACACTTTCGCATTTATAATATTAGTATGATATCAGCCACAGCCAAGTCGATGGTCGCTACCCCTGACCTCACCAGTGCAGTTCCGGCAGGCCGGTGTAGTCTGCCCAGTGCCCACCGAGTAGTAAACCTTGGTCTGTGAGTCTGCCCCGTATTAATAAACCCACAATTGGCTAAGAACAAATTTTCAAGTATTGCTCTCAAATGGTCAATACTAAAGACCGGTTTTAAGCATAGATTGACAGATACTTTCTTGAAAACGTGTTCTTAGCTGATGTCGATTTAAATACGGGCCTTATTATAGGTACAGTATTTATAATCCCACACTCATCTGACACGGTGTCCTTGTCATAAAAATTAGTTCTAATTTTGGCCACCAGGTCAGATAAGTTGGTTGGGACTAAAGTAATGTTAGGGGCGCAAATAAAACGACACGAAAAGGAGATAAAATACGTTTATTTGTTAAAATTTGTCAGTAACAAATCAGACGTTACAACCGTAAATCCTGACACTGCACGTTAAAGGGAGCATACGCACTTTAAAGAGAACACAATTCCCGACGGACTCCCCGCGCGAACATGCTCGACGATCAAGCTCGAACACATGCTCCACATCGGACACTCGCCTTCGAACACGCTCGCACGTGAAGACCTTTCACTGTGGACAATTCTGTTGCACACAATCTGTAAACTAAACTTAAAATGACAGTTCTCATTCCTATTCCTTTCACACTTCCCCCCGGAAAACGGTAGAAGGATAAATCTAGAATCAGAACTGTCCTTATAGTTTAGTTTAGAAAAGGTGTACAACAGAATTAGCCACATTTGTGTTTTAAAATACTCCTTTTCGATATTTGAATGAAAATAAACGAACCGACATATTATAGTTATCTAACTCTTCTAGTCCGAGTTCATGTCAAAAAAAGTTATTGCTGATCATTTCCGAACGATATTTCATATAAACATATATACAACAATACATTATATACAACGTATACGTAGTCGTTTCTTATTCTTAACATAAGTTAAGAATAAGAAACGACTTTAATTAATATTAGACAGAACCTAAAACGAATCGCTGGAATTAGTATTATTCTGAAAATTTTATTTATAAATTGCAATTTGTAATTTCTACATAAATCAAAATAAAATGATCGTAATACTAATAATAACGATCTACTGAGTGACAGAACGAGAAAAAAACGTATTATGACCCAAAAATAATATAAATTGTTCGAGCGATGTGTTCTCTAAATGTGCGCACGAGTTTGACCGAACATGTACACAACAGAAAATGTCTCGACCCCACAACTGGGCCGTTTGAATATGGATCTAATATTTGTAGCGTTAGAGTCTAAATATTGGCATAAGAATCGCCTGCCATAAAGTACCTATAGCATTTTGAATGCCTTTTAATATTTTAAAATAATAGATTGTCAATGACAGTTACGGACAGTGGATACAGCGTAAAAATCGTTGATTTATTCCATCAAATATTTCAGCTGTGTGTGAAAAAACAAGACACATTCAGGGTGTATTTGATATAAACAGTAGTTTTAACCGTCTGTTATGATACGTCGTGTCTTTGCGTCCATTACACGTATTTATCCCCTAATCGCTCCCTTGTCTTTAAAGTTGGTTTTTGCTTAATGAAATTCGTCACTGGACCTATTCGGATGAAACTTAAACGTTTTAACCTTAAATGGTAAACTTCACAACTCTCAATATAACACAAGCGCCCACGCACACACTCACACGCACACACTCACGCAACCAAATTCTTATACCAAATAATTATAAACAGCGGTGACCTTACTCTATCATAATCGGTCCAGCCGTTTAAGACACTAAAGGGCAAACATATATCTAACGTACACACAAAACAAATGTATTCTAAATATATATTTATTTGTTTTCCAAAATCTCGAACCGGCTAGGCCGATTCCGAGCGAACTCCGGGAGCGCTACGCAAATACAAACACGTCATCATCGTAAAGCCTCCTCTAGGTATATTTCACGTATTAAATGCTAAGTTACACATTAATCTAAGCTTTATTCACTTGTGTGCTCTTCACTAAATATTCCATCATACTATATTACTATATGTATATTATGTATATAGTATACCGCTAAAATAACCATTAGTTTACAAATTTTCATTTATTACCGATAATATAATATAATAATATTATTTTAATATATTTTAATTACTCCTATATTATATTTTACATCGAAACAGACGCGCAACATAGTTTTTAACAAAAAATATTATCCGCTCCATTAAATTATACTGTTTAGCCGGCTCCACACATGCTCGACGAGCACATTAAACGTCAAACATGTACGCGTTTGAGGCCCATGCAGAATAACAACGATATTTTAGTAAAAACGTTTTCATGTTACATGAATAATGAGAAAATTTTAGTGAAAATGTGTCATTGAGAATTTCATATTGTAAGCTTATACAACTGACTCAAATGGGCACGTACTAAAATCATATATCTCAAGCAAAGTCTCAGGCGAGGGTTCAGTTTTAGAGGTATGGGTTTAATACAACTGCAGGTTAGTCCGCTACGATCTTAGACTGCATCATCACTTACCATGCGGTGAGATTACAGTCAAAGGCTAACTTGTAGTGACGTAAAAAAAACTAATGCAATTGTGTAAGTGTGCGTCTCACTCGGAGCGTTCAGTCGCACGCACGCACACACACGCGCGCACACATTCACACATTCACACGTATACAACACAACCATGAGCCACGCGCGCACTCGTGAATTGCAACGATATTTCTTGTACGACTGTTACTTATTCGTTTCATTTGACGTCACATAAAGCATCAAATTGGTAAAAAAAATCATTGTCGTTTTCTGTGAAAAAATCTACACTGTGATTGTATTACATCACTGTGAATAATTCAATATGTGCCGATTCGGTCTTACCAAAAACGAAACTATCCTTAGCTCCATTCAGGATGACGTAAGCTTTTTAGTCCTCACAAATCATTCGAGTTTTGTGCATAACCGAATCAGAAATAATTTGTTTTTGAAAATGTTAGTGTTTTTCGGAACTAAACTAATTTGATCGATTTTTGCGTTAGAAATAAGCCTTAGAATCGAAGCTTAAACACTAAACAATGTTCTTTGTACACATACTCGTATCTATTGTGAATGTTATGTGATTTGTTCATCACTACAGCCTATTAACGTCCCACTGCTGGGCACAGGCCTCCACTCTCATAGGAGAGCGGGAATTAGAGCTTGGACCCACAACTCTGCTCCAATGCGGGTTGGCGGGCTTTAACGACTATTATCATGTTAGTGATAATAACCGGGACCGACGGCTTAACGTGCTCTCCGAGGCACGGGGGTGAAACACCGCCAACTTCCAACTCCGGGCTGGCACTGAGAATTTTTTTTATTGAAAACCCCAATACCTAACTTTTATGCCCGACCGGGAATCGAACCCAGGACCTCGTGATCCGCAGTCGACTATGCTAACCACTAGACCAACGAGGCGATGTGATTTGTTATATACCATTTTTACTTAAAAGCCATATTCTTTTGGTCAACTAAAATTATTTTGCGTCATTTTTCTAATAAATTACTATACGTAATATAAAATGTAAAGCCTTGTTGAATGTCAAAGCCGAGCACTTATTTAGGCGCCAAAAACCCCTACTTTTATAACAGTGGCACCGACGCGGCGCGCGTCTGGTCTGCATTTGATGAATTTTTGATTTTAGAAGCAATTTTCGGTCACACATCAACTTTTTAAATTGAATTTATTGTAAATGCTACTAGATGCATGGAATTTATTTAATAAGCAATATATAAGAAGTTACGAACCACAAACTGTTTGAAAAATACAAAACGAAGTTAGTGATTTATTTTATTTTTACTATTAGAGTTTTCAATATTTATTAAAAACGGCGAATTTTATATTTTTAGGTAAGTGCGTACCTATACTTAATTTTATCGTAAATTTCAAAATTCAACAATACAAAATACAAAACAGAACTACTTACTTTATTACATATTTTCTTATTTATTATTTTTCTTCAAACATTTGTCCTATTATACGAATATCAATTAATGTATTCAACTATTTATAAATGTTGTACTTCATTCAAAATTCGTATATTATCTCGTCTTTTACGTTATGTCGTGCAAGAAAGTTTTCAAAAGGAACGGATTTTTTTTGTCCGATCACAAAACACTGTGTACATGGACTTTTAACATTTCCTGTTTTAAAAATGTTCCGTTTTATGTCAAAAAATTAATATGTATAAAATAAAGCTATAAGTTAGTTTACAAGTTTGTTTCGATAACGTATCGATTTTTTAAAAATAACAATCAAGTAAAATCAGGTTTTTGTTGCAATTTATGATAATAGGCGTGTTGACAGTAACCAAGAATCAATGAAATTACGAATTTATCTTATGAAATAGGATTCATGGATTATAAAAAACGTATTTATTTTTCTATATCGAGTGAGATTGCTGATTTAGTTTTATTTTGATAAAATACAGCAATCCGCCACATTGGATTAAACACCAAGAAGCGAATGACGTCATAATTGTTTGTTTTCGAGTTTTGACAATCACACTATTGTGTACTGTACACACAGAGTACATTGGTAAAAACAATAGTGACGTCACAAACGACGCCATGACACCGCCGAGCGTTTTGGCGTGAATTTTAAAATTTAAACTTTAAATGCCAATTTTATCTACCAAACTTTATTTTTCTGCTGATATAAGATATTTTTTCGAAATGGTAGATACTTCCAAACATAATCTGACCATTTTTCAAAATCAGTCATCATGCCTATTATAATTGTTTTGGTGTGCCGTGCAATGTTAGCCAAATTCTATAATAGTAGATAGACAATAAAATAAGTATACACTAACATTATAAATTATTACCTTCTGTGTGATTGCACTCACGGATTAGCAGTAACACATTGCACAGTGAGACTCGAATATTATATTCTATACTACGAGTATAAAAGACGTGTATTTCATCCATTCCTAAACTTAAACTAATATTGCATTTTAGTTGCAAAGTGTGTGTATCGACTATCGAGGGACCATCCGTTACGACACACTACAATTTTAACACAACACTTCAATTTGAATTTTTTGACATGTACAGTTTGTCAAAGTCTCACATTGAACATGACGTTATTGTAAATATACATCGCCCCACTTATTTGAGCCCTCATGCTTATGAAGTCATAAAGATTCTCAGAGCCTGCCGGGAGAATTCTAATTTTCGCCTAATTTAAATTTTATGAATAGTAATCTGTGTGACCATACAATTTGATGTTGACCGCTTTAGCACGCCTCGTGTCGGCGGACAGCCTTCAGCCCTCCTATGCCTATGTCACAGGTGTATGCTTATTTCACGTCAGCGCCAAAACACGAATTCACGTCACACTTTATAAACTTCAAATCGCAACATCGTGTGGAATTAACAGATAGTCCCTCGTTCAATATTCAAACAGAAATCAATTCGGAGCCAGCAACTGTACAAAGTCAAACATACAAATTAATGTACAACAAAATAACATCGATATATATGTAAGTACTAGATGGGCCCTTTCATAGAAAAATAGCGGGCGACCAACTATGAGAGCGCGCTCCTATAACCTGTCATAAGCCTGTCTTTGTCCCCGTCGTAGCGCGATCACGGTCGCTCATCGTGTAGATAATTTGTTATTAAGTTAACATCTAAAGTCTTATTAGTTTGGCACTGTATTATTTTTATTTTAAGGTAACTGTTTCAATTCACAATTATACATTTCCAAGAAAACGTTATTTAATCTTCTTATTTAATATTTTTATCCATTTCGCAATCATAATTTCCGCGGCAAACTGTATGATATTTTTTTTTTACTAACTGGCCTTACGGCTTTGGGTTCCAGCCCTAGAATAGTCCAGTCCAGTACGATAAAAAAAATGCAACCAAGATTAGTTAATGCATAGATGGGCAGAACGGACAGTAGGCATTAATACCTTCCGAGACGCAATATTATGCTATTGTAATAATATGATAAAATTAGTCATTGACGTGAGTTTAATGTTTAACCAACTTCAATAAATAAAGGGTTTTTATTTATTAAAGTTGATATTTTTTTTTTATTTTGTACTAGCGAATGCCCGCGACTTCGTCTGCGTGGTTTGAGGATTTTTGATTCCCGCGGGAACTCCTTAATTTTCCGGGATTAAAAGTAGCCTATGTGCTATTCCAGACTATAATCTATCTCTGTGCCAAATTTCAGCCCGATCCGTTCAGCCGTTGGGGCGTGATTGAGTAACAAACATCCATACATACATACATCCATCCATCCAAACTTTCGCATTTATAATATTTATATTATATATTATATATTATTATTTTTGATTTGATTGATTGATATTTGATGAAAAATAAATAGTTAATTCAAAATACAGAATTTTATTATTTCGTTGAACAAAAGTTGTTCAGTACCTATTATGTACAGCTACCTACTTACAAGTGTTTATTACTTAATCGTATTTTTAAATGCACACTGTGTAAGTGATTTATTTCAAAATAACTTTTAATATTTCTTTTGATGGCAAGTAGCATAGGTACTTAGAAATGTATAAAATAAAATAATTTCAAATAAAGTATTCACCTCTCCCATTCCAACCCCTTTTTATTATAATAGTACTAATAATTATTTTTGAATTCTTTCATTTGCAATAAGGTTTGGCGAGGATTATTTTAAACTGTTTTAGCTGTTATTATTTTAAATTTCAAGTTTTTTGCATTAGTAGTTACCGAATTATGCTAAGTGTGACTGACAGTCATGTCGCACCACAAGGGTTGTTTTCTTATCATTTTGGTACGCAACCCTAAAAATGACTTTATTTCTGTCAATTTTTCGACAAAACTTCAGTATCAACAATTAACAAATAATTAAATTAAAAAAACCCACGACGAACTGCAGCGCCCCATTGTGTGGACTTTGACCTTTAAATATATCTAAGAACCTTCTCACAAGCTATATATATCTAATGCAAAAACCGCATAATAATCTGTTCAATGGTTTTTCAGGAAACTGGTAACAAAAAAGTGGTAAAAATAACAACGTCATACTAACATTTATCGTTTACCTCAGAGAGTACACTCATGTAGGTATTATTTTCGACAAGCGCATCTGTACTAATCTATGACCGAGTCATACGTTTTCAAGATGGCGCATATGTTGCAAGCAATTTCCCGCTTTTCAGACTAGATGGCGTTGTTAAACATAAGTCCACATTCTTTGTTCGACAGGGCCCGTCTATGTAAATTGAGGTCGTTGCAAAATAAAAATATAATAGTAACGCTTACTCGACATCGCGCTGATGTCGTAGAGAAATTAAAACTTAAAATTAAAGGAAAAATAACGCAATATCCCTTACTTAGCGTAAAACTAAACTCCGCGACGACTAACAACTCGACACTGTACTGTACTGTTCACTGTAACTGACAAACTGTCAAAACAAAGTTTACCGCTTGTCGATGTACCATTACACCGCTCCGCACCGCGCCGCGCCGTCCAACACTTTAGCACAATATTGCTAATTGAGATGCATGCTATTAGGATAATAATAAAAATAGGTTAATCTCTTTTCCTCTTATGATTACAGTCATGTGAAAGAAAAGGATAGAAAGCTAATTATTATCCTAATAGTGTCTAGATATGACTACTCGGACGATCGTTTATGTAACAAGCGATTCAAGATGTAAATGTATCGGTATATTGTATAGCGAGTGCTCTCCGCGTGTCGTGCGACGGACGCGACGCGCGGCGGCGGCGACTGGGTCGCGCGGCGACTAGGTCGCGCCGCGGCGTCAATACGCGCGCCGGTCGTCCATGTCCGAAACCTGCCCGCACAAATAAATCAATTAGTTCAAATTCAAATATTTTTTTATACAAGTAGACTTTTAACAAGTGTTTTTGGTCGAGTGAATCTACCACTGGTTCGGAATACAACCAGCAAGAAACTCGGTGGTTGCTCTTTTGAAAAAAATTATTTACAATATTACACTAAAGTAACAGCAGCCCTCAGCATTGCTGGAGCGAGTCAAATCCATGCTCTTTTATCAATTATATAATTTTCAACAGTATACTAAACTTTTTCATCCCACCATCTCGGAAAGAGTATTTTTAAGCTTCGATATCTGAATGCAAAAGCCGTTATTATCCTATTAAGGATAAAGTAAATTGAATTTAGAACATCGTGTGCACGTTAGTAAATATCACTCGTCTATGAAGTTTGTGAATTGAAAACATCATTAAAACCTATTTACTTCTACCTCTATGGTGCCGAATTTCCATACAACCGTTTTTAATTTGTTAAAACCTCACACTCATAACCTTTTTGTTATACTTTTTTGTGATTTTTTTTATTTGCTTTGCGCGCACCATTTTCTTTTACGTCATATTGTTTAAAATTAAAACCTTCGATTAAAAACAAGAAAATTGAAAATAAGTTAAAAACTTAAAATGAGTGATTCTAGTGACGAAGAAGTTAATTTGACGCCAACAGAATTGACTGAAACTGTTAAAAATGCGGAAATGAGCTTTCTCCCTCAACAATCACGCGAGAAGTATTTCATTTCCTCGCTGAGGTGGGATGAAAACTTACGTGTTCCACTCGAGTGAAAAGATTTTTCACCTCGTGCTCTTTTGATTCCCTCGCTGACGCTCAGGATTCTAATCCTTCGCTTGCTCGGTCATCAAAATTGAGCACACGGTTAAAAAACAACTTTTCACTCTTGTATAACAAATAACTATTTTCAGGAGCATACTTTCAATGGATTTTTTAAGCGTGTGTAAAGGCATTTTGCTCCATCCCACGAACGACCTCCGGACTTTCTGGAGGCGGAGCGATGGAGTTCTGAACCTATTGCGGCCTTTATTTTGGATATCGTGCAGATCGCACATTTTTTTATAATGTGCT
Organism: Erebia epiphron; assembly: GCA_963932025.1. Taxonomy (NCBI): domain Eukaryota; kingdom Metazoa; phylum Arthropoda; class Insecta; order Lepidoptera; family Nymphalidae; genus Erebia; species Erebia epiphron. Next base: position 34,875,171 of record OZ009950.1, read on the forward strand.
ATTTTACGAAGATCATATAAGTGTTAGGGCTACGCTCGGGCTACGGTCGGGCTACGCTCGGGCTACGCTCGGGCTACACTCACGTGGTGGTGCTTGGCGCGCTTGTGCGGCGGGTCGTCGGGCGCCTCCTCGATGACGAGCTCGCCGCCGAGCGCGCCGCAGCCCTCGTCGCCGCCGTAGCCGCAGCCGCTGCAACAACAACACTAACTAGACGCACATACTTACATGCTAACATGACGCGGCCACGTTAGCCAATCACGATAACGAAGTTCTTTCGGAATTATACTATGTATAGAACTTTCAACCTACAACAGGTGGCCCAGCTGGGATCCTATTGTTTCGGGAGCATACACCAGTCGCTCCCGACGAGAGAAGCCCCTAGACTCGCAACCAACCTACGGCCAAAGTGTTGGCGGTTGATTCACTTTCAAATATACATTTGTACAGGAATTATTGCTAAACCTTCTGTACATATTGAAAGTGTATGAATTGAATTTTGCTCAGATTTATATTTGGTCCATTGTTTTTTGTTTCGTTTTCAATCATTTGCCGGTCAGTATCCTTAACGTATACGAGAAAGAGGAGCAGGCCAAGTATACTCCCTTGTGGTACTCCGTTTCAATTTGTCTTCTATTTACCCGAAAAGTTTGATATTTTTGTTGTCTATTTGTAAGATAACTATTTATCCAGACATGTATTAGCTCTTATTCCATATCTATACAGTATGCTAAGCAGAATTTCGTGTGAGACTGCGTTAAAAGCTTTACTCATATCAAATAATAGGGCCGGTGTAATAATTTTATTATTTAGTCCCTTTAGTGGTTGGGATGTAACAGATTATACTTTGTCAGGAAGTTGTATATTTTATCATGTACGACTTTCTCGAAATCTTAGGTTAGAACCGGTTGAGTTATATGTTTGTATAACATCTGTTTTATCTCCTGTTTTAAACACAGCAATCATTACCGTTCCAACCGTATTTTAGGCTTATATCTACACGTATGATAGTGTACACATGCACTCATGACTCACGCGTAGTAGGGCTCCGGCTGGTGCAGCAGCAGACCAGCCGCGTGCGAGTCCTCCTCCGGCAGCGACACCAGCGCGCCGCCGCTGGAGTTCACCACGTACTTCTCTGAAACGTGACAAATTATAACAAATATTAAATTGTAAAATATAAAGCCTATTCTCATACTTGTGATAGTGATCTGATGTCTCGCTCACCTTCCCGCTCGCCGCCCGCGCCGTTGGTGACGACAGTGATCTGATGACCCGCCATCACCAGCCCGCTGCCGCCCGCGCTGTACGACAGCCCCGAGCCTGTAACACAGTAATTTGGTGCTCAAAAAGGGGGTTAGGTACCTGGAAAGTTTCTCGGGAGTTTTGAAAATTGGTGTATTTTATAGATTTCGACGTGCTTTTTCCGAATTTAAACTTTGCCACCTCGTATCTTTGCCGCTCGCGCCGCCATATTGGCAAAATGGCGCCCAAAAACGGTTTTTTTGACAATAACTCCTTTCAAACTAATTTTGCGATGAAAATAATTATGTTTTTAGGCGCCATTTTTCCAATATGGCGGCGCGAGCGGCAAAAATACGAGGTGGCAAAGTGGAAATTCAGAAAGAGCACGTCGAAATCTATAAAATACTTACACCAATTTTCAAAACTCCCGAGAAACTTTCCAGGTAAAACTACCAAATTACCGTATAACTGCGCACACACAATTCATTAGCGGAGGTATACGCACTTGCGAATAAAATTCGCGCGAAAAAAAATATCGCTGATTTGATTCAAATTTCACGCGATGCGGTAAGAATAATACTAACAATAATAATAAGAACTTTTTCGTGCGTGCGTGCGGTGTTCATCGAGTTACAAGACGCTATCAAGTCAAAAACGATATGGAGTGTGTTCGTAGTGCATACGGCATACCGGGTGATCCGGGCGCGCTCTGGCTGACGGAGCTCCGCTGCGGGAACAGGTACTGCGCGGCCTGGCTGCCGGCGGCGCCGCTGCTGCTGCTGCTGCTCAGCCGCTGCTGACCCGCGCCCGTCTGCACGCACACACGCATTCATTATATTCATACATTGTACACGGGGGAGAAACAAAGTCTGGATTATGAAAATATAACTACATCATTTCCTACACACCATATACATCATTTTCGTAATCAGAAAACCTTGAAAACATAACCCATATCTTCTTTTAAACAAAAAACCTTGGATTTAATAATAACAGTCATCCAAAGAGACTTACTCCAAAAAATCGAGATTCGAAAAGTGGTATCCTTAATACTGGTAGTTCGCCCCAAACTTAGACCTCGCGGTATCCATAAGCGCAATCTATTGACATCATTGTGAAGTTCTGTTAAAAATACTGAGGGCTCATTAAAAATTAAATAATTTCGTTTCCTTATAATATTTATCTAATTTTAGTATTTGTTGTTAAAGTACAGGATATAATTCAAATAATTGATCAAGTTTCAGGCTCAGCCTTTTAGAAAATTGAGAGTTCTGAGGTCAACTTTGGACGTCAGAAAATCTCCACTTTGAAAGCCCCCCATTTCGTCAATTTTAGGGGAAAAATTTTAAAAAAATATTTTTGGACTCTATTCCTAATTACTTATCTTTAAAATGATATACCGCAACCCTATGTAACGCTATAAAAAATATTTTATTTCGCATTCGCTTCTATGAGATAAAGAAATAAAGATTTTTATAACTTTTTAAGCCATATTCGGCTGAAGGCCATCGGTTTATGTGAAGTAATTACGTTCAGTAATTCAGAAGTTATAAGGCTCTGACAGACGGACGGACGTACGGACGGACAAGTGCAAATTCACTCAAGTAGACTCAGAGACCTTCGCTTCGCTCGGTCAATTATATATGCGGAGCTGTGACGTCACAAATATGGCAGCCGGCCGTTGTAGATTTTTGATGATTTCTCAAATGGGAACAGGCGTAGCTGTGACGTCACAAATATGGCGGCCGACCATTGTAGATTTTTGACGATTTCTCGAGTGGGGACTAATCACAAAGGTGATGGTATGGTACCTGGTCGTGTTCGTCCGCGGGGAACAGGTCGGGCGTGGGCTCGCGCGACAGCTCCTCCGGCGTCACCAGCCCCGACATGCCCACCGCCGACGGCGACGTGGGCGCGCTTCTGTCGGCAACACGTCACATCACACGCGTAAACAAAACTCCATTTACCAACACAATATACTATTCAACAAACGAGTGCGCTTTACACGATTGGAGTAAAACTTCTTTAGCTCGTAACTGGCTATGAGAAAGAGAGAGAGAAAATGTATGCTCGCACCTCTCTCTTTTGCCCCTACAGTGATATACAAAACGTAACTCATTCTCTTTCTATCTTCACTAAGTTTATCTCCCTCTCATTTTACGTTCGCCTCGCCCGATCACACTTTTCGTAACGCTCTCGTCACGCATTCACTAGCTCACTGCCCAAGTCAAGCGTGCGTACAAGACAGAATAATAAGGAATCGATCAGCTCACCCTCGCTCTGACCCTGGCTCCGGGAGCTACCCTCACTACTACCTGGAGGAGAGGCCGAAGGGCGCGCGGAACTGCACCCCGCGCGGACGCCGCGGCCGGAACGCCAGCTCGATCAGCTCGCCCTCGCTCTGACCCTGGCTCCGGGAGCTACCCTCACTACTACCTGGAGGAGAGGCCGAAGGGCGCGCGGAACTGCACCCCGCGCGGACGCCGCGGCCGGAACGCCAGCTCGATCAGCTCGCCCTCGCTCTGACCCTGGCTCCGGGAGCTACCCTCACTACTACCTGGAGGAGAGGCCGAAGGGCGCGCGGAACTGCACCCCGCGCGGACGCCGCGGCCGGAACGCCAGCTCGATCAGCTCGCCCTCGCTCTGACCCTGGCTCCGGGAGCTACCCTCACTACTACCTGGAGGAGAGGCCGAAGGGCGCGCGGAACTGCACCCCGCGCGGACGCCGCGGCCGGAACGCCAGCTCGATCAGCTCGCCCTCGCTCTGACCCTGGCTCCGGGAGCTACCCTCACTACTACCTGGAGGAGAGGCCGAAGGGCGCGCGGAACTGCACCCCGCGCGGACGCCGCGGCCGGAACGCCAGCTCGATCAGCTCGCCCTCGCTCTGACCCTGGCTCCGGGAGCTACCCTCACTACTACCTGGAGGAGAGGCCGAAGGGCGCGCGGAACTGCACCCCGCGCGGACGCCGCGGCCGGAACGCCAGCTCGATCAGCTCGCCCTCGCTCTGACCCTGGCTCCGGGAGCTACCCTCACTACTACCTGGAGGAGAGGCCGAAGGGCGCGCGGAACTGCACCCCGCGCGGACGCCGCGGCCGGAACGCCAGCTCGATCAGCTTGCCCTCGCTCTGGGGGTCGATGCGCCAGAAGCTGCCCTTGCCCGGCTCCTCCTGACTGCGCGGCACCTTGATGAAATACCTGCCCAACAATATACACATAGTAAGAACAGTAAGTACAACAGACTTCATATGCCAAAATCAGCAGGGTTGAGAAATTGAATCCCGATTGTAATGTTAGAACTATTTGAGGGTAGATAAACATTTGCTGTCATCGATGATTATCAAGTGTCATTTCGATCATATTTGGATTATAACGATTAAAGCAGGCTGAGTTTTTTCCCCTGTTCCCCGTGGGACCAGCTGTTACACCGATGTCCGCTGCAGCGTCACTCACCGGTTGAGCGAAAGATTGTGCCGGATGGAGTTCTGCCAGCCCTTGTCAGCGGTGCGGTAGTACGGGTAGTTCTTGGTGATGTAGCTGTAGATGCCGCTCAGCGTCAGCTGCTTGTCCGGCGCAGACGCGACCGCCTGCACTATCAGCTGCGCGTAACTGCGGACCACGAGAAAACCCATTTACATTAGTACTTGTGTTGTGCTGGGAAGGTAACGTGGACGAGCTATCGCAGTACCTGTAAGGTGGTTTGGCGTCATCGCGACCCTCTCGATGATCGCGATCCCTTGCGTCTCGTGAGTTGTAGCCAGAATCTGATGTAGATGTAGCCTGAAAGAAACGAATAGTACAAATATTATGTCAACATGTAATACTGGCTGATTCAGAATGCTTCAGAAATGTTTTGATTTATCAGCACAGAATTTTGAGACACCCTGGTTCGACTTTTGATAAATAATCTGACGATCACAAAATGGGTATAGAAAAAGATCTTCAACAAGATACCGAGTACGAGGGTAGCGAAGTTATCACTCACAGCAGTGCCATTAGAGTTGGGGCGATGTTCCCCCAGCGCCGCGTACTGCGCGACCAGGCCCAGGTCGGGGTGCCGCCGCCCCGAGGAGCCCGCGCCCCGGGGGGAGGTGGGACAACTGTTTGTGGCGCTTATGGTGCCTGGAAACAAAGGACAAGGGAACATATAATCACTGCAACACCAGGTTCTACAAAACTAGTACCAAGAATCGCCACATTTATTTCAAAACTCAACAGAAAGGAGATGGTCGATTTTTGACCCAGGCTGTCCAAACATACGAGCACATCAAATAATTTAATTAAAATAAACAATGAATTTTAAATATATAATTATGTTTCATAGCAGTCGCTGAAAAAATATTGAAGAAAGGAGACTTTCAATCGATTTTTAATGTTAAAAATCACGTGATCTTTGTCTTACGTCGAATTAACGTCAGACGTCAATTAGACATATTCTACTGTCTATGATTAAACTTATGCCCAAGGATATAGGAATATCCTATGCCTTTAATGTTGCTAGTCTATATTATCTATTATAAACGATGATAGATAAAATTAAGCATTACAATAGCAGTTTTAATGTTCATTCAAATAATGCTCACTCATTTTGATTTTTAGCTAACATAAAAATAAAAACAAATGACCAATCAATTAGTACTTAAGTACTGACAGCACTACGCTATGGCATTAATTCTCAGTTTCAAAAGGGCTAGAACCCAGAGCTGTAAAGCTAGTTGAAAAAATAGCGGGACTTAATGCCAAACAGCGACATCTATAATTTGACATCTACAACTGGGTACCGATTACTCAATACTGCTACATAGCTCGTACAGCGCCATCTAGGTCTGGGTCGTGAAAAGTCTCATATAAAATATAATATTTTTTTAAACCAATAAAAGCTGCCCAACCGGTTTTTAAAGCTTAATCTTAGGATTTTATATTATCTGAGATTAATATACAAAATTAAAACATCACTCAATTATAAGTTTCTTGAGTAAAGTATATTACCACGACAAAAACTGAGCAACATAATCAATTCTTTATAACCTTCATAATTTTAATCCACGGCTGCTAAGCTGTATGTAACTTTCTTATTCTTTAAATATAAGATCTGTACTATTTAATGACATAGATTTCATCTCTGGACATTCTGGGTCAGACTTCCATACAATTTTTGACCATGTCGTTTTCTGGAAATGCTGTCTTCTCCAGATTTTGGTGCGCTGAATGCCTTATTCACCCGCACTTTGAATGCACTCTAGTTTTAGTTACTTGGCAAGAAAAGAAACACGTATGCCGGAATAGGTGATAATAAAAATAAAATAAAAACCCGGCTGTTTGTTGTGAGCTCTTCTCAGACCAGGGCGCGTTTGGATCCCTCGTAGATTTAGTTTTAAGATACCGTTACTGATTATCACCATTATAATTTATAAATAAGTGGACGTCAATATGTGTAGTATATCTACCTAAATTTAATAAAACATTATATGATTTGATTTGATTTGAACATTTCACACCTTTGCGGTTCATTGCGGCGCGGGCATCACAATTATGTTTGAACTAGCTTTTGCACGCGGCTTCGCTCACATTACATTCGACTTTTATACAAATTTCAAAGCCCTATTTTACGCCCTTTAGGGCCGAAGTACGCCCAGTGGTTTGAGCTGTGGGTCGATACTTGATAGATCAGCCAGTCAGTCACCTTTTTCTTTTATATAGTGTTAGGCGCAGTCTGAAAGCGACATTAATATTACTGTACCGCTCCGACTAGTCGAGTCTACGACTCGACTCATTGTCGTATTGTACTCTGTAATTGGTTGACAGATGGATATATGATCTATGGGAGACGCGGGAAAGGACGCCGACTATTGTTCGTGAAAATTGCTGAATTAAAGTAAGTATATCAAATGGTTATCGAGTGTTTGGATCTAATAATAGGCAAAATGTTTTCAGTGGATGTAGTTCACCGCATTAGGATTTGTGGCTTTCTCGCAGTGGCCAGTGGCAGTACGGCGAGAAGCCTGAAGCCGACTCACCGGTGGGGGAGGGCGCGGGGCTGCGCCCGTCGCCGTCCGCGGGGATGGTGATGCGCAGCGGCGGCAGCGGCGGGCCCGCGCCGCCCGCCCCGCCGCCGCTCTCCTCCACCAGCGACTGGAAGTCCAGCCGGATGTTTGTGGACGGGAAGCGGAGCGTACATCTGGAAACAAGGAAAACGAAACTCTGTTAATGGAATAAGGTGAGCAAGTAACCAACTGTTAACTGCTCGAGCGATCTCGTGTGCGACCGTCTATCATCTAAGATCATTTTCACTCGCAGCGCTTTGCTAGCTGAATTAGTCTTCGTTACGACGTAACCAGAGTCGCTGTTAATTGAAACGTCTTCGCGGAGTAAGACTTCTGTACAGCTGTACTATTACCTATACTGTGGTAATAGTTCGTAGTTGCTTGTGAGTGTATAAGTTGTATTGAACTATGTGGCCGCATCCAGCCATCATTAGGTGATTAAGGAAGCGGTATCCTATAATATGTCTCCACAATGCTGCGCGAGAGCGCATAATAAGCATGATGACTGATTTTGAAAAATGGTCAGATTATGATCGGAAGTATCTACTATTTCGAGAAAATATCTTATTTCAGCAGAAAAATAAGGTTTGGTAGCTAAAATTGGCATTTGAAATTTAAATTTTAAAATTCACGCCAAAACGTTCGGCGGTGTCATGGCGTCGTCTGTGACATCACTATTGTTTTTACCAATGTACTCAGTGCAGTGTGCAGTAAACAATAGTGTGATTGTCAAAGCTCGAAAACAAACAATTGTGACGTCATTCACTTTTTAGTGTTTTATCCAATATGGCGGATTGCTGTATTTTATAGTTTTATTTTATCAAAATAAATAGCAATCTCACTCGAAATAGAAAATAAAATACGATTTTTATGATCCATGAAACCTATTTCAATAGATAAATTTATAATTTCATTGATTCTTGGTTACTGTCATCATTCCTATTTGCAGCATCAACGTCGGAGATGCGCGGGAGCACATCGTGAGTTTTTCTTTGATTAAGAAATTGGAATACCGTGTCGCAATGCCTATCGATTTTCACATTAAACTCACATTGAAAAAGCGAACACAAACACACAGTAGTCAGCGCTGGTAAAGTGATATCGATCCGAGTGCTCGCTAATGTCCAGAGTGGTTCCGTGAAGTGTGAGCTGAGAGCTGGTAGGTGTAGCGCAATTATGTAATGTGTGGCACAGGAATATTGCGAATATGTCACGCGATTGGTGATGGCGTGATAAAATGAAACACGCATAAAAACCGACTGCAACTGAACAAGGGGAGGTTCTCAGTGGAAGCCATCGATCAAGCGTTCAGCTCGCGCTCGCCGTCTACCTCAACTGGGGTTTGTGGAATGCTCCGTTCGAGGCAAGTTCCGGGGCAGTATATTTTGTTGTAGGCTCGTACCGGTACGTGTACACTTGATTGAGCGAACAGGAAGGCATCGCTCGTGCTCGGATCGCCAAGTAGACGCAGCTTTAAACCATCTCTTGAGAACACAACTCACAACAAAGTGCAAATAATTCGCAGGTATACTACTTACAAACAATCAGTTAAATACAAATGAACACTTAGCGTTATCCACAAACACATAATGACTTGCAGTTTCCGCAAAACAAACGTAAACAATCAGTGATGTTCGTATGCAGAAAAACATCTTTGTTTACTATTTCCATCAATCGATCGTTCTCATTAATTTAACTGATACGGTGTCTGCGTCTGGTCTAGGTGCGACTATTGTAACTTTGTAAGCACAATTACAGAAGTGGGCAAATAATTAAATTGCTTTAAAATATATTTGTACCACAGAATATTCACCAGTAGAACGGTCTTAACTACTGATGCAAACGTTTTTAACGACTGGGCAACAAATGAATTACACAGAAGTAGGCAAAAATTATATGAATTGTATGCGGAGCGACAGTATGATACTGATGATGAGTTCAAGCAGCATGTTCAACTGTTTTCCAAGAAATTTAAAAGAGATTGCATTGTGGCTAAATCAAAACATATTCAAACTAAGATAAAAAATAGCTCCAATGTAATCAAAACTACTTGGAACATAGTGAATGAAGAAACAGGAAGAGCAACACGGAAAAATTGTGAATTTAAACTTAATGTCGGTAATACACCTGTAACTTCGGACTCCGAAGTTGCTTCTGTTTTTGAAGGCTTCTTTACGGATATTCCTGTTTCTACCACAGAATCGTTGAACTCCTCACCAAATGCCGCTCTTACTTTACTGGAGGATAACGTGGCTGAATGTAATAACGTTTTCAAATTCTGTCACGTTAACTGCTCTGACGTTATTAAAGCTTTCAAATTAATTAACAATAAGAAGACAAATGATTTGTGGGGCATTTCCGTTAACGTTGTAAAATCATTGATTGATATCGTTGCACCCGAGTTAGCTTTAATATTTAATAATTGTATTGATTGTGGTGAGTTTCCTGACTTAATGAAGCACAGTAAAATAATTCCTCTATTCAAATCAGGTAGTACCAATGACCCCGCTAACTTTAGACCTATATCTGTACTACCCACTTTTAGTAAAATATTTGAAAAATTAATATTAATTCAATTGCTTAAACATTTTTGTAATAATGACTTATTACATAGTAAACAGTTTGGATTTACACGGGGTCGCTCAACAATCGATGCTGGTGTTGAGTTAATTCAAAATATATTCGAAGCCTGGGAGGAATCACGTGATGCACTTGGCGTTTTCTGTGATTTATCCAAGGCTTTTGATTGTGTTGATCACGAAACATTAGTCAGAAAACTGCACCATTATGGAATTAGGGGTGTAGCACTGGATATGATGAATTCCTACTTAAAAAATAGGATGCAAAAGGTAGACGTCAATGGAAAGCGGTCTTCCGGATCGATTGTAAAAATGGGGGTTCCACAAGGTTCAATTTTAGGGCCTTTTCTATTCCTCATTTATATTAACGATCTTCCTTACCTTGCCAAGTGTTAGCTTCAAGCCATTACTTGTTTTGGAATGTTTAGCAAATGATCTGTTTTTCTGATTTTCTAACTTAAAATATTAATCAATTTAATTTTGTATCGTAAATAACTGTCATTCATTATTATTATTTTTTGTGGGGGACATCACCAATCGACGCCATATTTGAAAAGACGCAGCACGGCGAAAAAGTAAAATATAGAGGCGGTAATTTAAAAAATAAGACAGATCGTGGTTGGCGGTGGCAGCGCGTGCGTGCGCTCTTGTAGTTAAATTAATCAATTAAGTATATCTTGAATCATTTATTAAAAGGTATATAAACCAATCGTGTGAGTATTATTCGGCTTCATCCTGAACTATAATAGTTCAGAAGTGGTAAGAACGTTGGAGAACACCTGGCGGTATGTACTTAGCTGTTTATTTTATTGCATTTCTTTAACTTTTACCTACTCATGTCTACTATACTGTTTTGTGTTTCTACTATAATTATTCGGTATTTATATGATCAGACCGGTATTTATAGGTGACCGATGACAACGCCCAATCATAGCAAGAAGACAACGAATGGGTACACTACAATTATCGTGAGACAAATTTGTTTTCACAATGATAGGTATAATCATAATACGGTTAAAGTTATGATAATATAGTCGTGAGAGATTACAGACTTGCGGGTTCGATTCCCGCCGCGGAAGCGGAACCAATATGTACCTACATGATCTGCAAACACTTATTCCGGGATAGTACTCATATTTTCTGATACGACACATCACACAATCAATTGTCGTACAGCCGTTGTTTGTGCCATGGGGTCATACTGGTTATTATTTATAATTATTTATTGTTCGTATTATTCTGCACTAAAATGTTTTTCTTTTACATATTCTCGTAACATTAATTAGGAGTTAAAAAAAAATAAAAAAATACCTAGGTTGCCTGACAGAGATCGCTACTGGGCGATGGGGCCGTTTTAGTAAAGTAAAGTAAAGTAAAGTAAATATTTATTTGGTAAAATATGGTACAGACAAGATGTTATTAGGTTAATAATTAGGTACAAACATATTTTGTCGTTACCGACGTCCAAATATTGATTTAATATTCTTATTTAAGAATTGAAGAATTCTTGTATCGAATAAAAACAATGATCTAAAAGATACTCGAAAAGTTCTTTTTTAAATAATGGTAGATTGAGTTGTTTTAGTTTATTCGGTAATTTATTGTAGATTTTTATGACCATACAATAACAGTTTTTACTAAAGAGACTTAATCTTTGTTGGGGCAACGAAATGTTATTTTTGTATTGTTTGCTTGTGTATGGTTGTGAGTATGTACTTATAAATAAATTGAGGTTTTTAAACACAAATAATGCAGATTCATAAATGTATAGGCACGGAAGCGGTAATATCTTTTTAGATTTAAATAACGGTTTGCAGGTTTGAAGATAGTAAGCATTGCATAAGATTCTTATACATTTTTTTTGGGTTCTAAATGCTGTAATCATCTCGCTTGAGTTGCCCCATATAATTATACCATACCTCAATAATGAGGAGACGTATCCATGATAGGCAGTTAATGCTGCCTCTATAGAAACAGTTTTTCTTAACCTAGAAAGCACAAATATAAATTTATTAATTTTTGTACATAACTGAAATATGTGTTTTTTCCAATTGCACATTCTGTCTATAGTTATTCCCAAAAATTTGGTTGTATTTACTTCTTCTATAGTAGATGATTTATGGTCAATTTTCATAATTTTTTGTTTTGCATCTTTGGTTAAAAACTGCATGATGTTTGTTTTAGTTAGATTTATGTTTAAATTATTTTCTTCTAACCAGTTGATTGCTTTATTTAGGGTATTAATTATATCATCTTCAAAATCTTTATCACTTTTGTTTTTTGTATTCTACTTCTTTCTTAGGGTTTTCTGTGTTTTGTTTTTATATTTTTTGTGTTGTGGTGTACAAATAAAGAGTACTAATAATAATACCTAATTAGGTACTCTATTAACCTTGTTCTTTTTTTTTCTGTTTCTTCCCTACTAACCATCCTCTATTATATTCATCACATATACATACCTACATAATATTATACAAAAATGTTAAACAGCTCCACCCTAGACCATCTTCGATAAAACTAAGTATGTCTTCGTCGGAGCCATCTCGCTACACACCACCAATAGAGAATCAAAAGAACACAAGACCCTCTCGTAGTAAGGATCGTTATGATCGCCCCGGGCGAAGACCACGGCCTGAAGTTAGCCCGGACGGTAGACACCGACGCAAACGTGAGACATATCGTAGTAGATCGCGCCGGCAACGGTCTACTGAAGACACTGATAGTAGTTCCTCACGAACGAAGACGCGAAGACGAAGGCGTAGGAATAAGCATCGACGACACTCTTCTGCTTCCGAATTGACTCAAAGTTCGGATAATTCTACTGATGATAGGTGCTCTCGGCTCAAGAGAGGAAAACGTCGTCGAACTGATTCTACAACTTCTGATAGCTCACTGTCATCTGAATTTGATTTAGGAAGGCCATCGCGCGAAAAATATAGGTTGAGTGAGTATAGAAAAAGACGACGGTATTCTAGATCAGAGGCTACTCGGGACTATGACATACTAAAGAAATTAGCACGATTATTCGGCAAGACAGATCACCCCATCGAAGGGGCTCAAAATGTAATCCCTGATTTCAACCCAGACGCAAACGACCAGTCAGCTGTTAACTGGATACGTAAAGTAAATGAAACTGCTAAGATCTACAAATGGAACGACAGACAAATTATTTTTTACGCCATCCCCAAATTAGCTGGCCATGCAAAAAAGTGGTATCAGGGACAGAATACAATTGACCTCAGCTGGCGAGAATGGCAGAAGAAAATACTTAAAGCTTTTCCTGATGATCGCAACTATGCTGATAGATTATCGGAAATGTTAGAACGAAAAAGCAGAAGAGAAGAAACATTAGAAGACTATTATCATGACAAGGCAAGACTGGTAAAGATGTGCGGTATAACAGGACGTAATGCGGTTGATTGTATCATTAGTGGAATATTCGATTTTAACATTCGGCTAAATGCCCAAGGCTCTAGTTTTAAGAAGCCATCACAATTGCTAAAATATCTTCGTCGAATCTCGAAGAGAAACATCATACCCTCGCGCAAGACTAATTTGGTGAGCAAGACTGAAAATAATATGAAGAGTGGGGAGAAGCAATCATATCTGGGAACTCAGAAAGTTGCTACTGTACTTCGAGAGGGCATTAGGCAGATTCAATGTTACAATTGTCTCGAAGTAGGCCATACGTCTCGTACATGCACGAAACCTGTAAGACGATGTGATAAATGCTCCCGACTTGGACACGACAGCCTAAAATGTGAATTAGTTAATAATATCCGTGGAAAACCCTTAGTTAATGCTAAAGAGAACTCAGAAAATAAAACTGAACCTGCGCAAAAAGTTTTGAAAATCTCACCCAATAATGAAACCAATGGCAAGTATTTTAAATCTATAACCCTAAATAATACCGAACGCTCTGCGTATATTGACTTTGGTAGTCAATGTACACTAGTTCGTAAAAGTGTAGCGGACGAATGTCATTTACCTTTCATTAAATCCGGACTACCTTCTATTAAGGGCTTTGCTCTGGGAAGTGTGTTGCCCTTAGGCAAAACGTTTGTCAGTGTTATAGTTGACGCAGTAGAAGCTGATATCGAAGCTTACATTGTTGAAGATTATTTATTGGATACGGAGGTCCTGATAGGTCAATCCCTGACTGAGCTGCCAACGGTAGTAGCGCATAAAACGAGCTCTTCTCTAAGATTATATTGTGATGATTCGGAGGTAGAAAGAGCAAATCTTTACTGTTTCCACGATGAAACAATTAAGGTTGGCGTTGGTGGGATACTTTTGCAGAAACCTGATGAAGAGACACCACTGCGTCCGGTAGCCTATTTTAGCCGCCAAACTACTCGAGAGGAAGAATTCTGGCATTCCTATGAACTGGAAACCATGGCTGTTGTGATGTCTCTGAAAAGGTTTCGCGTGTACTTGATTGGCATCGAATTTAAGGTCATTACCGACTGTAGTGCTCTACGGGCCACCCTTACAAAGCGAGACTTATTGCCCAAAATCGCAAGATGGTGGCTTATACTCCAAGAGTATAATTTCTCCATTGAATATAGGCCAGGGCATAACATGCAGCACGTGGATGCACTCAGTCGGAATCCAATCCCTCTGGCGGATCAGGAGGAGTTAGAGGTTCTGAATATCACCACTAACGATTGGCTTCAAACTGTCCAAATGACGGATCCTCATTTGAAAAGCATTAAAAATATCCTAGAAACAAATGAAAAAGATCTTAAGGACATTACAGAAAATTACATTTGTCGCGACAACAAAATATACCGAAAGATCGGGAACAAACTTAAATGGGTAGTACCACACTCCGCACGTTGGAGAATATGCCAGATGAACCACGATGAGGCGGGTCACTTTTCTTTTGAAAAAACTTTTGAAAAGATAGCCTCCGACTACTGGTTCCCAAAAATGAAACGCTTCATTAAGAAATACGTCAAGGCATGTATCAATTGCGCATATAGTAAGGAGTTGGCGGGAAAGAAAAGTGGCTCCCTACACCCGATACCAAAAGTCAGTGCCATATTCCATACCATTCATATGGACCACTTAGGGCCTTTTATAAAAAGCAAACGTGGAAACTGTTACATTCTTGGTATCATTGATGCATTTAGTAAGTTCATTATTATAAAGGGCGTGAGAAATACGAAGTCTAAAACAACGATTAAAGTTTTAGAAGAAGTTTTCTCTTTATTTGGTCAACCTAAGGTCATCATCTCAGATCAAGGGGCCTGTTTTACCTCCAGTGAATTTAAAAGCTTTACTGGCTTGATTGGTACAAAGCACGTATGTAATGCGGTGGCTACACCGCGAGCAAACGGGCAGATTGAGCGGTATAACCGCACTATTTTGAACTCTCTGGGGGCAATGAATCATGGTCGAGATGAAAAGGACTGGGATATCAATCTAGGCCGTCTACAGTGGAGTCTAAACAATACAGTCAATAAGGGCACGGGCAAGTCCCCTGCCGAAATCGTATTTGGGCAAAGGACGATAGGACAGTCGGAGGGGATTCTAAAAGGGGCTTTAGAGCAGCCAGAGCAAATGACGGACACAGAAAGAGAAGAGCTAAGACAAACGGTACAGGAAAATATCGATGATAATCAGGCAAAAATGAAAAAAGCGTTTGATAAGAATAGGGCACCGACTAAAACCTTTCATGAAGGTGATCTAGTAATGATCCCTAACCACAACCCTGATAAAGGGAAAAGTAAAAAGTTAGCCCCTAGATTTAAGGGTCCTTTTAAGGTTTCAGGTGTTTTGGACAAGGATAGATACGAAGTTTCGAGCATTGAGGGACATTCAAATCGACCATATAAAAATATATTTCCAGCTGACCATTTAAAGCCATGGATCACAATGACCGATACGCTGCATTCGAGCAGCGATGCTGGTTCCCACAGTGACGAGTCCGAGTAAATTATTTAATGTTTTATTCAGTATACTAAACCCTACCTTCCTATCCTGTCATTTACAGCCTAGGTACTGCAACAAATTGGGGTGATTGAGCCGTGCCATTCCCCTAGTGTGGAAGAAACACGGTCGTCATCTACTGTCAAAAGGACATCAGCCGATTGAATTTGGCGATTGAATTAGTCATCTAAATTCCCTAGTGTGAATAATCAATTAGTGTTACCCCTAGTGTGGTGCATATTATGTGAAAGTTGGACTACATTTATCATATGCGTAGTACCCCTAGTGTGGTGCTTACGTAATATGTGACGTGCTACGTACCCCTAGTGTGGTGCTCAAAATGTGACATGTGGCGTACCCCTTGTGTGGTGCTTATATAAATTTGTAACATGCGTCGTACCCCTAGTGTGGTACTTATTAGAAAAGTGATATGCGGCGCACCCCTAGTGTGGTGCTTATATAAATTTGTAATATGCGTCGTACCCCTAGTGTGGTGCTGACGATAAATGTAACATTCACTGTACCCCTAGTGTGGTCATTTGCAATATGTAAAGTGTAGCTAAAATTAATTATTAAAATTAATTATTATTAATTATTAACTTTAAAAAAAAAAAAAAAGAAATATTATTATACAATAGTGCAAGTTAAGCGATTCAGGCACTGATTATTCCTGTACTACTTATTATGTCTCGAATGAGATTCATAATTGATAATAATAAGATAAATATATACCCTACCGGTCTACTATATTAAGTACCTACCTATGTATCATTGTATAATCATAATGTATCTCCGATTGAAATTGTGTCTGATCAAACGTTTACGAGTCTGCACCTGCTTTATAGGTATGGGGACATACCCAGCTAACGAATGGCCGAGCTGAAATCGGTGATGGGGACATCCCCGCGGCAGAATGGCCGTCTGTTAGCTTCAAGCCATTACTTGTTTTGGAATGTTTAGCAAATGATCTGTTTTTCTGATTTTCTAACTTAAAATATTAATCAATTTAATTTTGTATCGTAAATAACTGTCATTCATTATTATTATTTTTTGTGGGGGACATCACCAATCGACGCCATATTTGAAAAGACGCAGCACGGCGAAAAAGTAAAATATAGAGGCGGTAATTTAAAAAATAAGACAGATCGTGGTTGGCGGTGGCAGCGCGTGCGTGCGCTCTTGTAGTTAAATTAATCAATTAAGTATATCTTGAATCATTTATTAAAAGGTATATAAACCAATCGTGTGAGTATTATTCGGCTTCATCCTGAACTATAATACAAGGATAATCATGGGATAGTATTGTTTGCTGATGATACATCACTTTTGTTTAAAATAAATCGTTACGAAACTACTCTTGACGAAGTAAACAATTCTCTCACTAAAGTGGTACAGTGGTTTGAAGCTAATAACCTACTACTCAATGGTAAAAAGACAAAGTGTATCAAATTTACATTACCTAATGTCAAACAGGTAAAAACCACTGTACAGCTTGATCATGAGGAATTAGATTTAGTGGATACCGCTGTTTTTCTCGGAATAACGTTAGATGCTAAACTCCAATGGGGCCATCATATAGATGACTTATCGAACAGACTTAGTTCTGCTGCATACGCGGTTATAAAGATCCGCCAGTTGACAGATATAGAAACGGCGAGATTAGTTTATTTTGGTTACTTTCACAGCATTATGTCATATGGTATATTATTATGGGGTAATGCTGCTGATATTAATTCTGTTTTTGTACTGCAGAAAAGGGCTGTTCGAGCCATATATAATATGGGACCACGAGAGTCACTAAGAGATAAATTTAAAGAAATCAATATTATGACAGTGCACAACCAATATATATTTGAAAATTTAGTATACGTGCATAAACACATTGATAAATTCAAGAAGAAAAGTGATTGTCATAATGTCAATACTAGAAATAAAAATAAACTTGTAATGCCTGCTTCTAGGCTTTGTAAAACTAGCAATTCGTTTGTGGGAAGCAGTGTCCGCTTCTACAATAAGCTCCCAGAAGACATGTTGAAGATGTCTCTGAATAAGTTCAAAGTTAATGTAAAACGTAAACTCATTGAAAAATCTTATTACCATGTGAAGGATTACTTGAATGACAAGGAAGCTTGGCAATAATTTGCTCTAATGGCTCTGATAGTTCCTTAGTTAAGATTATTTGTGAGATGGTGATAATGAAAAAAAAAAAAACCCCGGCTGAGTTTGTTGTGGGCTCTTCTCAGACCAGGGCGCGTTTGGAACCCTCGTAGCTTTAGTTTTAAGAAACCGTAACCGATTATCACCATCGTGTTTTTTTAAGTAAGTAATTTTTAACGTCAATAAGTGTACCTACAGTGTACCTATATTGAATAAATGATATTGAATTGAATTGAATTGAATTGAATTGAATAGGTAATAGTACAATATATTTGTACTCTCTTTAAAACATGCGCGAGCGTATGGTGATACGGTCACAACGTGTAGCGGTTTCACGAGAGATTTAATGTAAACAGTTAAGTATAAAACTCCGGCCAAGTGCGAGTCGGTTCCGTACAAACCTGTAGTAAGTCTTAAATTATTAAAAATATTTTTATTTTAAATATTTGAGTTGATTGAATGAAAGGTAAATTGCGGTTTACGATTTATGACGTATTAAAAAAAACTACTTACTAGATCTCGTTCAAACCAATTTTCGGGGGAAGTTTGCATGGTAATGTACATCATATATTTTTTTTTGTTTTATTATTCTCTTATTTTAGAAGTTACAGGGGGGGGGGGGGGGGGGACGACACACATTTTACCACTTTGGAAGTGTCTCTCGCGCAAACTATTCAGTTTAGAAAAAAATGACACAACAATCCTCAATATCATTTTTGAAGACCTATCCATAGATACCACACATGTATGGATTAGATGGAAAAATTTTTTTTGAGTTTCAGTTCTAAGTATGGGGACCCCCATAATTTATTGTTTTTTTTTCTATTTTTGTAAGAAAATCTTAATGCGGTTCACAGAATACGTCATCTACTTACCAAGTTGCAACAGTATAGTTCTTATAGTTTCGGAAAAAAGTGGCTGTGACATACGGACGGACAGACAGACAGACAGACAGACAGACATGACGAATCTATAAGGGTTCCGTTTTTGCCAAATTTGGCTACGGAACCCTAAAAACATGGCCAAAGTATCACAACAACAATAAATTACTCATTTGATCAGGCTGCAGTTGCTACTGCTAAGCTCTAAGTCAAATTGCGATCTAAACACAAAAAGTGCTCAATAATCGTTGAGTCTGCCGGCAGGATACTAACTTTCAAACGTCAATTAAATACTCGTATTTAAGTTAATTATTCCAATATGGCGTATCCCCGCCAAAGAACGAACCGAGTGAAATACATAGAATGAGTCAAATATCAGCCTAATTAAACCTTCATCACTAAACAAATACACAATCTTTTATCGTTTCCAAAATTTCAATCAATTTTAAACGCAAAGCTAACACTCTACCATGCAACTTTGACTCGAGACTCGAGTCATGGACGGCTGTAACTTTGGGGTGTCTCAATCCCAGCTAGTTACTATGCTCCTCAGACAAGAATCAAAATCAACAGATTGATTTGAATCTCTTTGTTTTGATCAATTTATACATTTTGAAAACTCGTAGCAGATAGTTTCAGAGCAATCAGCGAATTGTGGTAGCATGAACAAATATAAATAATAAGGTACCTATTATTCATTCAGTTTTGAAGTGTAACTTCTTTAGAATCGTTGTCATTTGAAAATTCGATGAAACGGAAAACGAAACGAAAAAATAGGATTTAGCCTGCGAAAGAATGAGATAGATTACAAGTTATATATATCTCATTCTCTTGTAGGCTACTTTTCTGAAGATCCACTTCGGCCGTATGTGAATTGCACACACTGTTTAGGGTTCCGTACCTCAAAAGGAAATTAAAAAAAACCGGGCAAGTGCGAGTCGGACTCGCGCACGAAGGGTTCCGTACCATTATTAATAAATAATTACCTTTGTTAATGAACCGCAAGACTAACTTTGTTTGTAGAGGTTTATTGTTAATATCAAAAAAAACTATGCTAGTTAGAGCATTGGCTATAGTTTTCCTGTAAAATATACTTACGTAAATTCCTATTGACCATAATTATTTCAAATTTTTCGATTGGTAAACTCCGGAGATAAGGGGGGGAACGGTATTTTTTTAGACATTTTCCCCGATAAATCAAAAACTATCATAACTAAAAATAATTAAAAATCATTTTTAGAATGTACAAAGTAAACCCTTTCATATGATACCCCACACAGTACAGTTATCTCACTTTTAAATTTCAACCCTCAGATTTTCCCCCCTTTTTAAATAAGAACAAAAATAATTTCCAATTTTTTTTAATTCCAGTGTCTTTGGGCCACTAATATACACAACTATTCCAAATTTCATGTCGATAGCTTCGGTAGTTACTGAAATAATCGAGTGTGACGGACGGACAGACGGACAGACAGACGGAGAAAGTCGCACCATAAGGGTTCCATTTTACCATTTTGGTACGGAACCCTAAAAACGGAACCCTTATAGAATCACTTCGTTGTCCGTCCGTCTGTGTGTCAAGACCCTTATTCTCAGGAACGCATGGAGGTATCAAGCTGAAATTCATATCAAATACTCAGGTCTAAATTTCCAATTTTTTTTAATTCCAGTGTCTTTGGGCCACTAATATACACAACTATTCCAAATTTCATGTCGATAGCTTCGGTAGTTACTGAAATAATCGAGTGTGACGGACGGACAGACGGACAGACAGACGGAGAAAGTCGCACCATAAGGGTTCCATTTTACCATTTTGGTACGGAACCCTAAAAACGGAACCCTTATAGAATCACTTCGTTGTCCGTCCGTCTGTGTGTCAAGACCCTTATTCTCAGGAACGCATGGAGGTATCAAGCTGAAATTCATATCAAATACTCAGGTCTACTGTCCCTTGGAGCTGTGAAAAACTGCGAAAAGCATAAATTTTAGTTACATCATAAAATAAAAATATTTTTATGCAAGTTTTCGACACTCGCAAGGGAATCAAAACCTACAGGGTACTTTCCGTGAACTCAGAATCTTGAAATTTGGTACGAAGCAACGTCTTATAGCACAGATAAAGGAAAAATTGCGAAAAGCATAAATTTTTAGTTACATCATAAAATAAAAATTTTTATGCAAATTTTCGACACTCGCAAGAGAATCAAAACCTATCGGACTATGGTCTGCCTCAACCCGATGTCTCCGTCCGAGCCGCGGCCCGTACACGGTCTGACTCACACAAATCCACAAATTTAGTGCCAGAGTGGATCAAGCTTGTGCCACATGTGTGACAAATTATGGTCAGATACATATACGTATATGCCGTCTGCCGCCATATTCAAGATAAGTAAGGTGTCGCTTCGAGTTACAGCAGAATTGACTGGTCCCTAAAGTACATCCATCTATCTATATAATATATATAAAATTCAAAGTCCTGACTGACTGACTGACTTATATATCAACGCACAGCCTAAACCGCTGGAGTTAGAAACTTGAAATTTTGACAGTAGGTTCCTTTTGTGACGTAGGCACCCACTAAGAAAGGATTTTTCAAAATTCCACCCCTAAGGGGTGAAATAGGGGATGAAATTTGGTATAAAAGTCATTCATTTTTCAAGTTAAACCCATGGAATTTGGTCTTTGAGCTTTCGGTTAAATATGCAGAAGTACGTCTTGCACCATTTGTGAAAATTCGACCCCCAAAGGGATGATATTGGGGATGAAAGTGTGTATGAAAGTACTTCATTTCTCAGGATATTTCTCAAGTTATATCAACAAAACTTGGTATTTTGGCTAACGGTAAAAAATAAGGAAGTAAATGTGTCACAGTTTTTCAACTTCCACCTTTGAAGGGGTGAAAGAGGGGTTGAAAGTTTATATGAAAGTCCTTCATTTCTCAAGTTATAGCTTAGCTATGACACTTGGTATATGTGCTGCGGGTTAAAATGAAGAAATACGCATTTCACAGTTTTTGAAATTTCGACCCCCAAAGGGGTGAAATAGGGGATGAAATTTGGTATAAAAGTCATTCATTTTTCAAGTTAAAGCCATGGAATTTGGTCTTTGAGCTTTCGGTTAAATATGCAGAAGTACGTCTTGCACCATTTTTGAAAATTCGACCCCCAAAGGGGTGATATTGGGGATGAAAGTGTGTATGAAAGTATTTCATTTCTCAGGATATTTCTCAAGTTATATCAACAAAACTTGGTATTTTGGCTAAAGGTAAAAAATAAGGAAGTAAATGTGTCACAGTTTTTCAAACTTTCACCCTTGAAGGGGTGAAATAGGGGTTGAAAGTTAATATGAAGGTTGTTTGGTCTAAAACCGTTGAATGATAGAAATGATGGAAAAATATAGTTTATTGACTGCTAATAAATTATAACTAATTTAATAATTATAATTAAATGATTATTGCTAAATGCTATGAATGAGTGGCACGCGTGCTGGTCGCGATGATGATTTGCGCACTGATTGATTGTTAGTTGTGAATGTATAATGAAAAGTACGAAAAGTAGGTTAATGCTGATGGAGCAAAATGTACGGTTGGACTGTGGACCGTACATGCTCCCAGGGGAGAGGAAAGGAGATGAAAGGGAAAGTGATAAGCAATTGACAAATTGAAGTAAGATGATTGATGCGAGATGAATGCTTATAAATTAAAAATCACTTAATTAAATGTTATGCTTAAGTTATGCTATGCTGTGCTACAAAAATTAACTTAATAATATAAAATATAAATTGTATAAAATGTATATAGATTAGGTGGAACGCGAAATCGTCATTGTAGATGTCATGCCGTAATTTGATCTTCGCATATCACTCCAGGTGCAATGTCCGCAACAGTAGAATTAATTATTAATTATTGCGACACGGTGCTGTTTGTAATTTGTTGGTAATCTGATCCTTGTAACATAAGTTGTCGTCTTTTCCTTCACGTTTGTATGCTCTTTATTGTGTGTTGGATGGTGCTCACTGGAGGCTTGATTGTGGATGAGGATGAGTTCAGGTGGACCGGCAGTAGGGTCAGTTTAACGACTGGGCGTTTGATGTAGCCGCTTTTCGTTTTCAGAGTTACGGCTCGGACATATCCGTCTGACCCGGGGTGCAGTTCATCGACCCTTCCCAGGAGCCACTTTCCGGCCGGAACATTGTTCTCATGAATGAGCACAACGTCATTGATCTTAATGATATCTTGTGGCTGCTTCCATTTGCTTCGTGCCGACAGCTGGCTTAAATACTCTGCTTGCCAGCGTTTCCAGATATCCTCGTATATTTTGCGTACCCGATGCCACCTTGTTCGTTCGTCTTGCTCCGTCTCTAATTTGGTGAGAGTCGGCCCACTGCTGAGGAAGTGCGACGGCGTAAGGTAGTTTAAATCGTCGGGATCTTCTGTTAGCGTGCAGAGTGGACGGCTGTTCAAGCACGCTTCGAGATGTGATAACAAGGTGCTGAACTCTTCGAAGGTGAGTTTTTGGCTGCCTACCATTCGTTTGAGGTGATGCTTCATTAAATTATTGAATGTGTAACTTGTTGAAGTTTTTGATGACATGTTGAAATCGTTGCGCAACGCTGTTGTTGACGAGTCAGCGCATTCCGTACCGTAGTGAGGTAAATAGCAACTAGGTGTCATGTTGCTAGTACACTCAGCCATATAATTTTGTGACTGATATTCGTCAATAAATGCACGGTAGACTGGTGGTAGTTTTGTTGGTCTGCTCGACTTGCGTTCCAGGTTCTGAAACTGTACTGCTGGCGATTTCTCCTCTATATTATCCTCTGTATAAAGATAATTCACAACATATCGGCCGTCCTCATTTATGCTATGCTGTAGACACTCCAGATCTGCCTGCGAAATGTTTGTCGTTTCTGGAATGTCCTCCCCGGGCCAAACTTCCGAGCTGTGTTGCTTAAGAGGCCCTGTTTGCCTATCACCAATATTGGTTAGTGCCACGTTGCATTGGAATGTCTGCCACATTTTGATGTTGATGAGTCTCTTTATTTTGATGTATTGAAACTCACATATGCTGTACTGCATTTCACTGGAAATATCTTTAGTATCTTGCTTGCTATCGATTTCCCAGTGCAATGTGTCTATTGCTGCCCAGCGAGATTGTAAGGACTCAAGAGCGTCCTCAAATTCCCACTTCTCCTGGACGAGATCGACCTTGATGCTGTCGGCCGTTCTCGTAAATGCTTCGTAGTTACTAGATTGCTTACGAAGCATTTCTGCTATAATGCTAGAATCCGTCGAATTTAACTGCTGCCTTCTCCATACCATATCTGGCGACTTACGGTCAGGGCTATCCCTCTTGAAGTTCACCAGGAGTGTGTTCATCGCTTGCATGAGTTCAAATTGCCTCTCTGGCCCGGCCATTGTCACTGCAGTGATATGTGGTGGATCGCAGAGAAAAACTGATTGATTGATTGCTTGATTGCTCGCAACTCGAACTAGCTGCTAGCTGATGAATGCTGCTTTCTTGCCTCCTTCCTGATTGCTCGAAGACGGCAAAAAGATATATGCTGATGGTATGGTGTATGCTGATTGCTTTGCTGATGTATGCTGGTTGTCCTTCAGCTCGGTAATTCCGTGTCCCAAGTGCGATATATGCGCCTTCTCAATCTAACCGGTGGAACCCGCTTGTGGGAGGCCGGCAGACCGATTCGCTACCACACAAAGACACACGAAAAACTTAGCGTGGAAGTATGTTGATCACTGGTTCTGCTGAATGGATCGAAGGACCAAATGTTTGGTCTAAAACCGTTGAATGATAGAAATGATGGAAAAATATAGTTTATTGACTGCTAATAAATTATAACTAATTTAATAATTATCATTAAATGATTATTGCTAAATGCTATGAATGAGTGGCACGCGTGCTGGTCGCGATGATGATTTGCGCACTGATTGATTGTTAGTTTTGAATGTATAATGAAAAGTACGAAAAGTAGGTTAATGCTGATGGAGCAAAATGTACGGTTGGACTGTGGACCGTAGAAAGGTCCTTCATTTCTCAAGTTATAGCTATGACACTTGGTATATGTGCTGCGGGTTAAAATGAAGAAATACGCATTTCACAGTTTTTGAAATTTCGACCCCCAAAGGGGTGAAATAGGGGATGAAATCATACTTCATACTTACTAATATTATAAATGCGAAAGTCACTTTGTTTGTTGGTTTGTTGGTTTGTTGGTTTGTTGGTTTGTTGGTTTGTCCTTCAATCACGCCGCAACGGAGCAACGGATTGACGTGTTTTTTGGCATGGGTATAGTTGAGGACCTGGAGAGTGACATAGGCTACTTTTTATCCCGGAAAATTGCATGGATTCATCATCATCATCACTACAGCCCATTAACGTCCCACTGCTGGGCACAGGCCTCCACTCTCATAGGAGAGAGGGAATTAGAGCTTAGACCCACCACGCTGCTCCAATGCGGGTTGGCGGGCTTTAACGACTATTATCATGTTAGTGATAATAACCGGGACCGACGGCTTAACGTGCTCTCCGAGGCACGGGGGTGAAACACCGCCAACTTCCAACTTGCATGGATTGCGTAGGTGAAAACCTATTTTTCCACAGCCAAGTGATCCGATTCGTGCACGGTGCAACACACGAGTCCATATTGTTGTTGTTCTCGTTATCAAAGTCCACCAACCTCCCAGTAGCATCAAATCAATACTATCTACGCTTGTTTACGCCGCACCATGTGAACGTTGTTTACCATCCGACGCTGTATCAAACTGAACTCTACTCCTTTGAGATAGAGTATCATTAATGATTGTATTTTGTGAACACAATTGTTATTATAATCACCATCCCCATTCATTTTAATTTAATAACTATTTTTTTTATTTAAGTTACAAAGGGTACAGACTACAGACTAGATAATTTAATATAAAAAATTCTTTTTTCATCCCACCATCTCGGAAAGAGTATTTTTACTATTCGATATCTGAATGCAAAAGCCGTTATTATCCTCTTGAGGATAAAGTAAATTGAATTTAGAACATCGTGTGCACGTTAGTAAATATCACTTGTCTATGAAGTTTGTGAATTCAAAACATCATTAAAACCTATTTACTTCTACCTCTATGGTGCCGAATTTCCATACAACCTTTTTTAATTTGTTAAAAACTCACACTCCTAACCTTCTTGGTGTACTTTTTTTATTTGCTTTGCGCGCACCATTTTCTTTCACGTCATGTCATTTCCTCGCTGAGGTGGGATGAAAAGTTACGTGTTGCACTCGAGTGAAAAGATTTTTCACCTCGTGCTCTTTTGATTCCCTCGCTAACGCTCAGGATCCTAATTTTCATTCAGTAATTACTAATTTCAGGCATTCCGAACCAGTGGTAGATTCATTTGACTATTCATAAGCACTTGTAAAAAGTCTATTTGAATAAAAAACATTTGAATTTGAATTTGAATTCCTTCGCTTGCTCGGTCATCAAAATTGAGCACGCGGTTAAAAAACAACTTTTCACTCTTGTTTAACAAATAACTATTAAACAACCGACTTCAAACTCCCACGCCAACTTTACAACATCAAGCACACGCTATACAAAGTACTTATTTTATTGTTGATATTTTAAAAACCGCTCGACCGATTTCGATAAAATTTATATGGGACCACTTGGGAAGTATGCCCTTTCAAATAAAAAACGAATCATCCAAATAGGTCCACCCAGTCAAAAGTTCTGAGGTAACAAACATAAAAATAAAAAAAAATAAAAAAAATAAAAAAATTTGAAGTCGGTTGAAAAGAAGCTAAAAACACAAACTGATCAGAAAAATCCTATTTACCAAAATGCCAACTCAAAAACCACTCGATTAACGATCATGTTAAGAAGTAGGCGAGGCCCGCATTTTTGAAAATTCCCTGATTATTTATCTGATTATTATTATACCTCAGCCTCAGGTCAAATTATGTATGCTCCAAGGATTAGCTGTATAAAAATTAAAATATCCTTCCCCGTTTTCCCTTTCAATTTCGTCAAAATCGGTATAGCCTTGGTTTAAGGGAATAAATATTGAGTACGATTTACGACCACCAAAAAATAGGTACTTTTGTGACCCTAACCCTAAATTTATTATTTATAACCTACATTTTCTTACTAAATTATATAGGTACGGTATGAGAAAAACAAGGAAATATGCACCAAATTTTGTTTGATAAGTACTTTAATAGTCAAAAACAACTCTATAGGTTTAGGAAAGTTTAGAACATAAATATTCCTGGGCACTCAGGTAGGTATGTAATAGGTATGTATTGAGTAAGTACTTAGTATATTATTAACAAGTAGTTTCCTATTTTCTGGTTCCTATTCATAAGAAAGTGTTAGCAGTGAAGCACGCAATTTTAATTAATAAAGGCTCATCGAGTCACCGCACAAACAACAATTTCAAGCATCCGATCTCACAGGTTCGATTCGATCAATAGGTAGGTAGGTACACGTTTCAGTATCAAAGCTTCGCGAACATTCAAATAAAAATCATCTTTTCATAATTTCCTTTCCTCATTACGTACAAACCGCAGGGTACACGTTTCAGACCGTCTAATAGACTGGGGGGTTGGGGAGGGTTGTTTATAACATCCGGTGCAAAGTATACACGACTCTAGTGCTAGGGAAATGAGCTACAATCTCATTCGCTGCTAGTTAACTGAAGTCTATAAAAGGATAGTTACATTCAAAGCAATAGCGACTCTATTTGTAACAAAATAAGAGCTACATAGCTACGCGAGTACCATGTTTGCGAAGCCTTCTTGTATACTGCTTCCGATACGATTGCCATGGCCCATGCGCCGCGCCCTTCGGCGCGGTGACTGGTGACTGGTGAGGTTATAACTTATATGTAAAACCTTATGTATCCTTCAAAATTGAGATTATCTACTGTTTTATGTCCAATTTAGCTGTGATTATTATTATCGCGATATCAGGCGGCAGGCCAACACGCAGACACTGATAAGAGTGATTTCCTTTGTTAGCTTGTCTCTATGTCAAATTACATTTTCATCCCACCATCTCGGAAAGAGTATTTTTACTCTTCGATATCTGAATGCAAAAGCCGTTAATATCCTCTTGAGGATAAAGTAAATTGAAATTAGAACATCGTTTGCACGTTAGTAAATATCACTCGTCTATGAAGTTTGTGAATTCAAAACATAATTACTTCTACCTCTATGGTGCCGAATTTCCATACAACCGTTTTTAATTTGTTAAAAACTCACACTCGTAACCTTCTTGGTGTACTTTTTTAATCTTGTGATTTTTTTGCATTTAGTCATTTCCTCGCTGAGGTGGGATGAAAAGTTACGTGTTGCACTCGAGTGAAAAGATTTTTCACCTCGTGCTCTTTTGATTCCCTCGCTGACGCTCAGGATTCTAATCATTCGCTTGCTCGGTCATCAAAATTGAGCACACGGTTAAAAAACATCTTTTCACTCTTGTATAACAAATAACTATTCCACCAACATTATGCGTTCGCGATCATGCTCAAATAATATCTTGCAATATAAATGGTTCAAAGTGTGTTCATTCAAAATTTGTACCTACACAGTACACTTTTAGAGGTAATACAACAACAACCTCTTTATAATACAAAATATAAAGAGGTTGTTGTTGTTGAAAACTTTTTTTTCAGCTAGAGCTTTATGCAGTGAACGCAGTTGTCCGAACGTACAACTCAGTCGTGTGTGTCGCATCGGCATGTCGTATCGCACCGGCCGCGGTGGCGCGCTGTAAGGCTGTGTACAGACAGTATCGACCGCTCGTCTCAGCCGCGGCGTCCTTCACCCCGTGCCCTTTCGGCATAAAGCGACTGTTTTGGGAAGACAAGCTCCGAGCCGTCCGCCGGCGTCGTTTGGTTTAGTTTGGAAACTACTCCGGTCGCCGGCGGGTATTGTTGACTCAGTGTCTACTGTCTACTGTCTACGTGTTAAACTAGTTTTTGTTCAGGACGAAAGTGAGCGCCTGACAGGGCAACCGTTAGCCAAGCTCAATTCTCAACGTAGAAAACTGTACACAAATATTATGTCAACGCAAAGGTACACCCTCTGTTCCTTCGCTCTCATTATTCAGTCCTAAGGATGGCACAGCGACATCGTGTTTTGTGTCCATCATCATACCAATTTCAACCGTATAAAAAGGACGATAGAGTTGATTTTAGGTTGCCGTAAAAAAAGGTTGCACCTCAGCTCCACTCTTCCCTGTGGGTGAGCGTTGCGCCTAATATAAACTACGTTACAATAAGTTCTACGAACAGGACAGTTCAGTTCGGTCCAGCTCTCGGACCCTGTCCTGTGAGGCTCTGTATTCCCGGCCGCCGCGGAGTCGCCGGTGCTATTATTGTTTACTCGCCCACCAACCAATCAATATGTTTACCATTCTAGGACACGAGAGTAGGTTGGTCCAATCAAATTGAATGTTCTGGATGGAAAATATGTCATAGGACTCATAGGTCATAACTGGCTGAGTGTAAGGCGTAACTAGGGTTGCCAACATTTCTTCAGCGAAATATACTATTTTTCAGACAAAGCTATAAAAAAATAAAAATAGTATTTTATGGAAAACGCAAAATGTAGACGAAGATTGTTACGAAGTAAACTTATCAATTTTTATAAAAACTATATTTATTTGCACTTCTTGCATTTTTTTTAAAATTTTGTCTAAAAATAAAAGTGTGATATTTCAATTTTAAATGAATTTAAATCAATAGCTCGTTTTTAAATATATTGTATTTTGGCGTACCTACTATGTGCTTCTTCAACAGTAAGTATATATGTACTATATAGTACGCAGACCCGTACAATACTATATATATTATATATTATAGTAGGTACGGTTGGCAACCCTAGGCTTAACACACAAACCAGCAAATGCAATGGACATGGTACATCGACTTTTTGGTAACAAGTAACAACTCAAACAGACACAGAATACATAGACTAAGGTTTTTTTGTTCACTTTGCCATCAATGCGGTACTCGGTTCTTCTCTAGTCTCTACCTATTCCATGGATAATTTATTTTTATTTATTTATTTGGTTATAACATAATAAGTATGCCTTGAAATTTGTAAACCCTAAGTGTGACTAAATTATTTTAGGGATGCGCAAGGGTGTTCACTTGTTCAGCAAAGCATACGTACTATGTGTCGACGTGACTCGTGTGGGGATCCGTTGGGGGAATCCCACCAACGAGATAGCATCATTTATTTTTAAGCTCAGCTCATCTTAGCTCTATAGTGCCGATGTGAGAACTGGTTACTGAGCATTTTTCTGCTGGAAATGAGTTAAATGTTGAATTCCATAACAATAAAGAAATCCGAATGGTGGGTTTAACTCGCATCTCGTGCTTCTCATTTAGGATTTTACTAGGTACAACTTGCTGACGCCCGCGACTTCGTCCGCGTGGATTGAGGTTTTTGGTTCCCGCGGGAACTCTTTAACTTTCCGGGATAAAAAGTTCATAAGTATCATAATTAAAATGTGATAAGTTCATACAAATATATTGTAAAAGTTGCGGAGCTTTGAGCTTTGAGGCGGATAGGAGCAAAAGACGTTGAGCTCCCAATCCTCAAGGGTCTAGAATCGCGCTGGACAGCTGACAAATTGTCATCAATTGAGCCGCAGGGAACCGCTGATGGGCACTTCAAGCGGAAAGATCGCAGAACTTCTATCTATCTTTATACAATGTCCATCCATCCGTTGAGAGTTGAGACAACTACAAACAAACAAGCAAACGTATCTAATGGATGGAAATTACGTTTGAATAAAACATTTTGTCGTTTGCGTCACAGTAGAAGTTGAGTAAACATTTCCACCGCCATCGCATCGCGGCCCTCCGAGTCCCCGGTGTGCCGCGTGTGCCGCGTGTGCCGCGTGTGCCGCGTGTGCGTGCTCTACGTTCACATATTATTTGCCCAGACGAGCGTTGTCGGTGTGGCCACTACCTACCTCTACCCACTGTACGGTATTTGCTCACTCGGTAAGGCTGTACTCGGGCGACCGGTCTATATTTCTTTGCTTGAACTCAAAACGACGCACGCCGCATACCTATTTCATTGCATTAACTATTCATACAATGATGTTCTGTGTGCGGAAACGCGACTAAAAAGCACTCCGTTTTTTAGTATTCACTCGTTTGTACTCGTTTTATTTAATTTATCGAGTTATCTAAAATTATTTCTTCGTTTTCATAGTTTTCATAAAGCTAAGAGATGGCATTAAAGTGGAAAACGGTAAAGCAGACCCAAGTTACACTATAAGAGTAATATGTAACCATCACCATCCCTGTTATCAACCCATAGCCTACTGAGAGCGTCTCCTAGCATGGGGTTTAAGGCCATAGTCCACAACGCTGGTAAAGTGCGGGATTCCTTCGCGCGAACCTTATTACACATCTTTGGAGATTACAGAGAACTTTCAGGTATTCTGGCAATGGATGATGATTGATGAATGCTTACATGCAACATTGTCACTTGTCACTAATATTATATCAGTTGTAATCTTCTTTATATAATATACTAGAGGTCGCCCGCGACTTCGTCCGCGTTCAATTGTTGATTTCTTATGAGATAATGAAATTTTCCCGCTGCAAACAGCCTATCTATAGACGCTTTATAATATAGCTTGTGCAGGTTTTTAATTATTTAAAACTGATAACTTAAATGCTGATTTTCATGTCTACACTTCAAAGTCATTAAATTTGTATGTAACCTTTCACCCCCATTTCACCCCTTTTGGGGTGG
Source organism: Erebia epiphron (assembly GCA_963932025.1). NCBI lineage: Eukaryota > Metazoa > Arthropoda > Insecta > Lepidoptera > Nymphalidae > Erebia > Erebia epiphron. The sequence goes on from OZ009950.1 coordinate 34,906,796, forward strand.
ATTTTCGTAAAATTGCTTATACAGGTTTTAATTATTTATAACTATTAACTTAATTGCCTATTTTCAAGTCTCTAACTTCAAAAACAAAGAACTTTCATACAAACTTCCAACCCCTATTTTAACCCTTTAGGGGTGGATTTTCTCAAAACCCTTTCTTAGCTGGCGTCTACACCATAGAAGGGATCTACCTTCCAAATTTCAAGTCTGTACGCTTTATAGTTCCTGAGATATCGTGATTAGTCAGTGAGTGAGTGAGTGAGTGGTATTTCGCTTTTATATATATAGATAAAAATTCTTTCCAAAAAACCGACTTCCAAAGCCACTGTAAAGTAAAAAATAATTTTGATTTCTACACACTATGTTAAAGTCGGGCGAGCCTGACGCGTCAACTTTGCCTATCTTTGTTATACTCGCCCGACTTCAACATAGTGTACGTACTCTTAATCCCTACGGCTTAGGAGTGCAGTACCCTGCAGCATCAGAGTTGAGGAGTTGGAAATTGGGTTTGAGTATGAAGTCTCGCTAAAACTCAGAAATGGCTTGACCGATATAGATGAAATTTTTTGTGCGGGTGTTAGTGGGTCCAGTCATGGTTGATATTCACAATTAGACTCGGTAGGGGGCGCTGCAATCGGGTCGTAGGCTCAGGGCAGGACAACGACTGCCGGGCCCATATAGATCTTGTCTCATATAGATTTGGTAAGCTAACTAACTAGTTTCGCGTTCAATAAAATACATAGTTTCAAAAGAGCCTACACGAGACAAATCAGGAGGCGAGCGAACATGGAGGGAATGTAGCGACAAAGAGTGCTCTACATCACGAGCAAGGCATATTGTTGTATTGTATCTCAAAACAAAGACTGCGAGACACATTCAGGGGCCATTGTCCATACTGCCAACGCTTAAAGCAATACTTAAACAATATTACACAAAATAACAGTTTGACGACACGCACCTTGACGTCCATAAAATAAGGATTGTAATTCTAAAACACGAAAGTCAAAAATAATAAAATTGGCCCCAGCTCCCGGTACTGCGGGCCGGGACTCCGGGAGTCGAGAGTCAGACACAAGACACTTCACCGAGAAGCGGCGGCGCCGCGTCGTTTTGCGAAAATATGCAGACGCATCGTGCTACGAAAATAGAAGCGATTTCCTTCTAGAATCTAGATAGATAGGGTCTGCGCCAAATATCACGCACACGCATGTGCAGTCCCCAATCTACGGCACATAATATTTGGTAGAGTAAAAAAAAATGCGCCACTTGTGCGATTGAATGTGCAAACATTCAAAATCACTGTACAAGTGAATTGATAACGACGACTCCTATGAATAACGACATTTATCTTCTCATGTTTTCTAAAGACTCTCATAGGTTTACAAATACACTACTGCCTACATTGTGATACTATATATCCATAAGCCCCAGTTCCAGAAAGCCAAGCATTCGCGACAATAGTTCATCGCGAGCCGTCGCCACCACGCGCCACCACGCGCCACCACGCGCCACCACGCGCCAATCGCCGCGCGCAACTGGTCACTGAATGTGAATACGTTTATTTGCACACAATACATTTGCACCTCTGTCGGCAAACCCTGACGTATGAAATATGAATGGACGGAAGGCTGACCATAAAAACTGCGCCGAATTTAGTAGCGCTGTGCCGTGCCGTGCCGCCATTCCCGTCGTCCGTGTGAGATGTGACTCAGCGATACCAAAACTTGCTTTACGATAAACAATATAATATTTTTAAAATTAAAAAAACAAGCTTTTATCGTCCGCTATATTGAATCTTGTGTGACGTCATTTTGGTTTTCGTATTCTTCTCAGCAAACACTTCATGGGGGTGCATAAAAAATAACTAGTCCGCCATCTTTAGGAGTCCGCCATATTAGATTTAGAATGACGTCACACAGTTAATCATGCATTGTCATCCAAACTAAACGTGTTATGCATAACAGCTCAATCGGAAACCGGGAAGTGAGTCAAATTTAACTTGCAAGACTTGATCATATAATGACACCGGAACAGGTGAAAGTTAATAAAAGCTTGTAATATATGAATTCCAATACAACTAGTTACCGTCTGTCTGTCACTTTCGTTAGCGCGAGTTCTTTCCTACTACCACAGAAACATATAAAAGGTAGTTTCTTAAAACTCTATTACATATAGCAATTTGATTATCGTAATTCCTAACATTCGTGGTAAGGGAAAAGGATTCTCTCAGGTTTAAAAAAAAATCTGTCACGGAAAAGCTTAAAGTAAGAAAGCCTAAAAAGAGTCTAGTCGGGAGTCGGGACGAGATGATGACTCGGTGATTCGCGAATACGAGGCATCGGTGGTACTGCAGGTATGACAGAAATTGTCGCCATTTTAGCACCAGTGTCGTCATATTATTATGAGTCAACTATCTAAATGTACATTCCCGGGGTCACAGACGAGGGTCATTAAATTCAGCTTCTCAAATACCGCACCTTAAAAGGTTGAATCACTTATTATTTTCCGCGAGAAGATTTCATTCATCTATTTATAGACATGAATGAATGAATCCGTTTCCTTGATTATTATCGTAAGAACTGTCGACATTTCACAAATAGGTATGTCGTCACAACAACTGAGTCGTTATAATCTTAAAACAACAACACTTAAATGCCCAACACAGGTAGGTACTTAATAGATTGAATCAGTAAATTTCCAAACTACTATGACTCAATATTACCTACTAATAAAATCATTTCATATCGAAAGGGAAAGTAAAATTACCATTTACTCAAATGACGTCACTAGCAGTTATGCGCCGAAAAAATGTACTTATTGCACGTTACAGGACGAGCTGTACCATGCGTTGAGCGTTCAACCCTTGAGTATTCAAAAGTAACTTTCTACTACTAATACTCCCAGCCCATATTCCAACATAATGTATTCCAACATCTTAATGCGGATAAAACTCAAAAACTGAATAAGTACCTTCTGAAAATGCAAATATGATCAATTGTATGAGCGTATGGCAGTATCAGTATCAGCATTTTCAGTTCCTGAAACGAGTTCGGCGCGCCGCGCGCGTGAGTGTGAGTTGTGACTCGTGCGCTTCAGCAGGCCTTGATTTCAGGCAGGAATTGATCGAGCGCCAGCTGTCGAGCGCTTGACAATTCCATACAAATCGTAGCAACCGAATGCAGGGTTGTAACGGAACATCGCCTCCGCCTCCGTAAGTGCGGAACTTTCGCAAGAAATCGTACCTCCGCTTCCGCATCTGCCTACGCCTTTACGTACGCTTCCACTCCTACCCAATTTTTATGTGTAAATAAATACTTTTTACTTTATATTTCTTCAATAAATCACGAATTAATATTTTTTCCACCTCCGCCTCCGCCTCCGTTAACCTCCGCATCCGCCTCTGCATCCTCTAAGAACGCCGCCGTAACAACCTTAATCGAATGGTAAGGAAAACTCCCGCTCGGCGTACTGGACCAGTGAACAAATTAACAAACTATGCGCAAAATCGCGATCGAAATACCGCGTGTGAATATTCTCCCAGGCGTTTTTTTCTGGCCAGAGATGGCGCTCTCCTAACATTGCTGTGTCTGCGACACGAAATACACACATTCAAGCTAAATTACGCGCGCTTTTCCTATCCTAATTTTGTATTCGATGTAACTATGCCCTTACTTAATTAACACATGCAAACATGTGCAATCAAATAAAATCACGCCTCGTCGCAAAATAATAATTTTGCGGCTTCGTTATAATATAATATCGAGTACGAGAGAGAAAGAGAATAAGAGATACAGTTGTACAAGAGAGAAAAAAGAATAATTGGATGGACTTTAATAAGTAATTAAAATAACGCTGTCTAAATGAGACATTATGTATCTACCTTATAATATTGCAAGCCGTATTTGGATGTACACAACTTTATTATATTAAGACCTTACGAAAACCCAAATTTACAATAAATGAATCTTGAATCTTCCATAATCTGAAATGGGTAAAAGCAGAGTACTAGCTAATAGGATTTTAGTTTTAATCGGTAAAAAGTGTTTCCACCGCCGTAAGTACCCAATAGCAGCAAAGATCTTACGACTTAGCGGTAACTTGCGGAACCCAACACAAGGAATTATCAACAATACAACAACAGGCCAAGATCCTCGACTGTATCAGTGTGAGGTATATACAGGTTGTTAACTGATGCAGTTCGTGTGATACACAAGTTAAAAACAATCCTTAGAATACACAAGTTAAATTGTGTATGAGGGTGGAGGTCTGTGCCCAGCAGTGGGACATTACTGGGCTGTAGTGGTGGTAGTCAAGATAGTAACAAGAGTCAAGACCTACTGCTGCCTCTTCCAGTGGCGTGCAGTCTATAGAGGCAAAAAAGCACTGCCCACCCCAGTGTATCCAACTTTATAATTAAAAAAACATTTTATTCCTCAAAAATATAAGTACAAAATCCTAAAAAGCGTCATACTATAATAGTTTAAGTAATTAAAACTTTAGTTCAGTAATTTAAAAGTACGCACGAATGTTTGAAATATCTAAAATGTATTTATGCCATCGGTCGCGTAACTCGTACTAAGTTCTTAGAAGAATATTGAACGCCATCAGTTGCGTAACTCATACTAAGCCCTGTAAAGTATCAGCCCGCTAAAAAATAAGCAGCGGTCGCCCCAGCTTATTTTGCGACTTCACACATACGTATTTCGATACACAGACGCATTTTCAAACCTCACAAAGTGAAGGTGTGTGAAGTATTTTTCATGTGTGAGTCTATATCATCATAGCGTAACAGTGACTGCAGAAAAGCACTGCTTTTGTGCAGTCATTATAAAATTAGCCAATCAGTCAAGCTTCGAGAAATAATATTAGCCAATAGAGCTCTTAGAATGTCAGCAGTTTAGTCTATGCAGTGAATGCCAATGTCAAATGCAACAAATGTCATCACTGTCAGACTGGCGCTTGTCACAGGTCACTTGTCATTAAATGTTTACGTTTCGGATGCAAATTGATTACATCAATTACGAATTACGATATTCTGAGTTAATTAAAATCAGACAAATCGAAAATATAACGTTTTGTGCTAGTGTTTGTATAAACTATTTGATTTGAAATGGGAGTGGACGTTATTAAGTACCTAGTAATATAAAAATGTGCAATGACAAGTAGAATACTTGTAGTGTTTGTTTAAAACAGGATATAGTATATTGTGATACAAGGGTGGAAAGTAGGTTATTGCAAACGAGCTGTCATTAATAAGCCCGAGCCGAAGGTGAGGGTTTTTAATGTCACGAGTTTGCAATAACCTTCACACCCGTGTATCACACGACGTTTTTCAATACAGTTGTGGGAAATAGTACAATAATATAATCAATTTATCACAAAAAATAAATAATTTCAGCAAATGGCGCGTATTTACACCTGGACACATTTTTTTTTTCAACGAAACTAGGCTACGGGTTCGTACCTACGCGTATACAGACTATTCGGTTTTTGTCAAATGTTGAAAATAATTAAATTAAAACTGGTAATTAAATATAATCAACAACCATTTAAAAGAATTTTTCAATACAGTTGAAAATATAATCAATTTATCACATAAAAAATAAAAAATTTCAGCAAATGGCGCGTATTTACACATGGACATTTTTTTTTTCAACGAAACTAGGCTACGGGTTCGTACCTACGCGTAATACAGCCTATTCGATTTTTGTCAAATGTTGAAAATAATTAAATTAAAACTGGTAATTAAATATAATCAACAACCATTTAAAAGAATTTTGGAAATTCAATGCTAAAACGTACGGATTCATTCATTTTTCCTCGTAAAAAGCCTTAATAAGTATGAAAACTCCTTGCTTATTAACTTTTTTAATTGACTTGGAAAATTTAAAACTAAACTGCAAAAGTAAGTGTCGAGCTTGTAAAAGTAAGTCACGACCGTGTAAAAGTAAGATGCCTATGCGAAAGATTCAATTTTCGAATCATAACTACAGCCTCTGAAAGTGCGCCATGTTTGACAACTGTATTGAAAAATTATTATTCGTTGTTAATGCAGTAGAAGAATGGTAATAGTGGTTTATTGAAAAAATCAGAATTTCGAAAACATACATTTAAAACGGTGATACTTACTTAAAAGTTTCAGGCATGTTTTACAGAGTTCTTGTTTGAAAAACTATGTCTTCTAGGTAAGTAGGTACCTACCTAATCATGATAACTGATTCAAAGCTAATAATAACACATAGTAACATAGATTTAGGAGTTAAATAAATAATTTACATTTTCTTTACTACAGCCCTACGCAGCCTACTAAATTTTATGCTGGTTCAGGAATTAGTGCTTACCCTGTTAAAAAAAGCTGTGCACGCCACTGCCCTCTTTGGGGCTCACTGCAGCCAGTAAATGCTGCTTCGGTTAAGTTTTGAGCTACTACGTTAAGATTGTTCAATATTCTAACACATTCTGATATAGGTATGTCGCAGACACTTCGACAGCTGAAACGAACGCGTATTAATTAGTACTTCGGACGTGAGAACACCTCCAATAAGATGGACATACCTATGGAGGGCGGAGGCGTATGGAGAAACAGACCGTTGCATGTGGCAACTGGCACCGCAAAGCCTGCTAATTCCATATAACTAAGCCAATCTGATTTTAATTTTGTCAAATAAATAATTAAATAAAATTTCGAGTGGATACGCAAGGCCCTAGTTATTAAACGAGCGTCTTGCGCTAAAGTCTCTCCGGAAAAGCTGCTGCTTTACATTTTCACACATGAGCTGTTGCGCTGACGCGATATTATCACGTTCGTTCGAACTTCCAGCTACAGAATGTTTATAAACTGAATCAGATTAGATAGCCGTGTTTCGGCCGTGAATGTGATACACTATATACCTATCTAGTTATCTACTCATATGGATTAGGCGTTGTCAAGTGCATCGTCGATGATATGTTTTACAATCTTTACAACTTTTATATATATATATATATATATATATATATATATATATATAATATATGTACATTACGTGACATTGTAAAGCGCGCATACTTTATTCTTATTACATAATTTAATTTAGACCTTGAGCTGTATCTATAAAAACTGATAACTTATTTATTAAACACACTACAAAAAACTTGAATGGAAACCAAAACAGCTTTTTTTAATCAAACATCGACAGAATTGTAAAATCATCATAAAATATTATGTAATCATACATTTGTACAGGTCCCCAGACCTTATACAGTTATCATACAAAGAGGCTTTATAAAAACTTTTCTCCGGAACATCCCTGAAAACTTTAATGAAAATCCCAACCAACCCAACAAACTAAGTACTAAACTAGGTACTAGGTAAGACCCGGTAGTGATAACGACGACGTTACCTTGCGTGTAAATATTATAGGTCCGTCAAAATCTGTTGAGATTTAACGTGGCGCCGACGCGGACAGACGAAGATTGATACCTTGCACGCCAATATCTCCCGTACACCATTGTTACACGGTCGAGAATCCTGTCGCCGCACTCGCAACTGCAGCCACGACATTATAAACATCAACTATCAACGCAAAACTGACTCTAAAATTGAGATGGCTGGGGTGTTGGTTAGTCCAAGGTTTTGGTGTCAAGTGGGTTATATAGGGGATACAACTTTTGGAGAGTGTCGTTACAACTTTTGGTCTTAATTTTTTCTGTTCTGAAATACCGATTTAGTTGCCGATAAGGTTGTTGTGAATACATTTATCCGCGCAGACTTCCGCCACCGTCCGCGGCAAGTGGCAACCACCTCGAGACAAATTAGTGACAGCCACAATGAGCTTACTGCTTAGCTAAACTTAGCATGCGCCGCATCCATGTGCCTCTCCAAAGTTTTCTCAATGGCCAAGTGTAATAGTTCTACGACTGTTTTCATTCCAGTCCACTCCATTATGTTTCGTAGCCATGACTTCCATCCTCTTCTTCGTTCTATCCTCTTAACATGTAAAATGAAAAGGTGACCGACTGACTGATCTATCAACGCATAGCTGAAACCACTGGATGGATCGGCCTGAAATTTGACATACAGATAGCTATTATGACGTAGGCGTCGCTAAGAAAGGTTTTGAAATTTCAAACTTAAAACAAGTTGTATCTATTGTATAATGTTTCAAGAGATTACAGATTATAATCAGTTTACAAAAGCATATAATAACAACTTGGTGGTATATTTAGTGAAGGAAGCATTAATAGCAGTTAATCACAAGGACAAGGAAGCCATAAATTCTGACGAGCGATTAAAATCATTCCCAGAGATGCTGCATGGAGGCAAGTGCGGGCCTGTCTCCAGTAGATAATAATAATAATAATAATAATAATAATCATCTGCGATATACCGCCGAGTTCGCGTCTAGTGTGTACTGTGTGCCATCTTATATTGCAAACCCAGCTTATCACGAAATCGTACACGAGCGAAAACCTGTTAGAGACACCATTGCATTGGATACTGTTCGTTTAAAGATTTTACTTGGTTCTAGTTATATATTTGATTTTTACCCTTTATAAAGTTTCCTTAAAATCAATAAGTTTCACGTAAAAAGATCGCTGATCGTCAACCGGCGCAGTGGTCCATTTAACCTATCTATAAAGAAGACGCCCGCGATTTCACCTGCTAGGTATTTTTTAAATCCCGTGAGAACTCTTCGACTTGCCGGGATAACAGTTTATAATATCCGGCCCCAGGATGCAACTGCAAGCTATCTCTGTGCCAATTTTCGTCAAAAACTGTTCAATGATTGAGACTGTAATTACATAACTAATTTATAAAATTATTATCGCAATGTGGATATGGATTTGAGGGGCTACGGCAGGGGCATCTATTCATCCGTGTATTGTTTCGTTCAGAAGCTGGACTGGAAATTGGAAGTAAGAAAGGAGAAAAACTTCCATAGTGTTTATCCCCGTCAAGTTGAATAACTTTGACGGCCACGGTGTCGTAATGGAAAACCCCCACGGGGCACCGGCGTCAGACATCTGGCAGGCAACAGGCATTCCGCAATCCGCATAGGGTTAGAGACGCGTTAATGTAGCCTGAGGCGGAGATGCAGCGCGGCATCGCGCGTCGCCCAGTCTCGCGGGAGCAGTGACCCCCGCTGCGAAAGCTTTGTTGAGGTCAGCATTTATATTATGACTATGCCACTCGCCATACGTTACTTTGAGGGGTTAGAATTGAAATTACATAGACGGTGGAACGGCCACAGAGGAACTCGTCGACAACGTAACCAAAATGCTCTGTCGACTAAACTTTGTGTAACTATTGAAAAAAGAAGATGCTTGGATGAGAGACACCTGTAACGGATGGTTTCGTGTCTATTCTCTTTGTATGATCGTTAACACTTTAGCGAAAGTTTTAACGATCATACGAATAGAATAGACACGATACGTATGTAATTTGGCTAGATGGGACTCGCCTCTCAGAGTTCTCGTGGCGCGCGCCGGGTAACGTTTGAGGCTTTGACAAAACGTAGAGAGAATAATTACTGTTGAACTTTGAAGTTATGAGAACTAACATCAAAGGACAAACTAAGCGAAAAATAACTCTTCTATGGTAGTTTCAGAATTACTTCATGACGGTTGCAAAACTGTTTCTCCGAACTCCAAACCTTCCTTCATCAAATGCTCACGCGTACGAAACATGGCTTGTGGGTTAAGATTCCAGAAAGTGACACTCTCACAAATACAAGATCCATCAAACGTAAAGTCCAAACGTGTTTCGGCACGGGTTCCACTCCACGGGTTTACAATATTTTTTTAAGCTCAATGTTATGTTTACGTGTGTGGTACCTATACGCGGAATTTGTTTCCAAGATTTATTTGCCGCATTGTCGATGGTATAATATAAACTAGGCATAAAGATTTGGGAGGTTCGTTACTGTACGAACTCAAACTCAAATCTGTTTCATTCAAGTAGACTTTGACAAGTGCCTTTTGAATCGTCGAGCGAATCTACCGCTGGATGCCTATCTATCGGAATGCCTTCAACAATTACATACATCATCAGAACACCAAGGCATAGTGGCAAAATGTTACAACAAAACAGAAGTAATTTACAAATTGTTACTCTATGAGTGATCTCTTCCAGGCAACCTATAAGAAAGGAAATTGGTTGCATTATTGACGACAATATACATAGTTAGGTACTAGTAGTTATTCATCAGAATCTTAGAAAGCTCCAAAAGCTCCAAAAAGCTTCAAAAATCCATTATAGTTGATTTCTAGCAGAGATCAGATATTTTTAGAATACGTGGATAAAACAAATAATAATCAATATACTTAATAATAAATAATTAATCTGTATAATCCAGAATACTATAACAATCGTTAGTACCTACGTGATAGTTTCAGATAACCAGTACTCCACTGGATTCGGATATTCAAAACTGGCGAAGTAACATCATATAATATTGAATTGTTTCGTTTGTCAGCTACTTGCGGGCTCACTTCAATGGCATATTTTGTAACGTTTATACATTCCCCCATTTCAGCGACGCATTTGGTTTGTAAATTGAGCAGGGGCTGTCGATGTTGTCCGGAACTGGGAACTTGGTAACATTTCACACATCGCACTATTCCTTCATTTAGAATTCAAAAAAAGAGTGCGAACATGTAATGTGAACATTCTTTGATATATTCAGTAATAATCCAAAACTTTAGAATCTCAATTCATTTCAAACACGAGGTAAGTAAATAAGTTCAATTCTAGATTTATGACCACAGGCATGACTCTTTAGCAGAAAGTTACAATTGAATGGAAAGGAGAATAAGGGAGAATCAAAAAAAATTGAATGGAACAAACTATACGTAGCTTCCTGAAATCACAAATGGATTTTCTTGTTAACTATTCAAATACACGAACACATGAAAAATCACATTTATAAAATCACTATCGCGACCAAGGCTATGATAACAATCTTTAATCAGAGCAAAATCCACGCCATGCTGCTGATATCGATTGCGTTTCTCCAATCAAAGTGTAGAGCCAACGCTTCGCAGACGTTTGTGCACATATTATATGTTACGTCATGTCTGGCCGATTCTGGATAATCCCCAGATATTACACGTAGATATGTAGTTAATATGAGGACCTTTTCCTAACGGTCGACACGATTTAGATTATCTGCTAAAACATATAATATGCTGCACATCACACTATGCTGGTTTATCAATGACGAGCATTATTCGTACGATGGCTCGTCAGTAGAGGTTGACACTAGTGATTTGTGAACCCTTGACTACCCTGGTGGTAGAAGTCGCAATCACGCTCCAGTCCAGCCAAGTTGGAGGAATTCATTATTAGAAGAAAAACCGATTAGTTTGGTAGACAATTACGATGTACATTTTATTTTGAATTAAGAAATTTTGAAATTGATTTACTTTTTTGTCCATCATGTAGCTTAAAATTTTCAACAATTTCTCTAAACCTGTATTTTTTTAAACGAGCTGAATGTCAACTCTTCCCATGTATCCGTCCCACAAACTTATCTGACCCGGTGACAACGTCGCTAAAACTAAACAGGCACAAACATTTGTTCCAATTTCATTATTTTCGGCCACCGGGCCAAATAAGTTGGTGGGACTGTTCACTGTATAGAGCGGTTTACTGGTGAAGCTCGAGCCCCATACATTTGTCCAGCGCAGCCGCACCTGGCAGTTGCTGCATTGCCAAAAATACGCCGCGTTCGTCAGCCTGCGTGCCGCGTGCCGCGTGCTGCGATGCGCCGCCCGGCTATTTGCGTCTGCGCCTGCGTACTGTTTGTTTACTTTGCTCCTAATGACAAAGGACTGTTCAAATGTTTGTGTCGCCGAATTTGCACCTCGGTCGCCTTATCTTTGAAACATTGTCTGCGTCGTAGGCCTAACAGACTTGACGTACCTTATTGTAGGCTTATTAAAGCCTCCTCCTCGCATCGTGTTCCCCTTTACTGAGGATCGTGACCCCTTCCACCAATAATTCTTTTGTGGGCGATGTCGCGCCATGTTGCTCTGTTTTAACGACATGCAGGGCTTCGTGGACCTTGCTATCGAGAGCGGTGCGGATTTGATCTGACCAACGCATCGGGCTACGTCCCCGAGGTCTCTTGCCGTCCACTTTGCCAGTAATGACAATCTTTTCAAGATTGTGTCCTGTGTGTGTTTATTAAAGCGCAAACTATTTAAATCATCAAATCTGTCCGTCGCAATGCTGATGGTGGATTCGCTGCTCTACAGACTACAAATGATCTAGTTCGAGCTATTTCCTACATGATCTAGCTAGGATTAAGTTTTATTATCATAACAATATGATTCATTTGTTATTCCTTCACGTTTACGAGAAATGATACAATCTTAATGTACAATTGTACCTCAACTAACTACTTATGTAGTAGAGACCGCAGCCAGAGACGTGAGTCGTGACACTTCCAAGCTCGCCGCATCACCTGCGGGCTGCGGCGGACATTCACGTCAATGTGGCATCAATTCATCAATCCATCATCTTGGAAGACTTCGCTTTTAGTGAAATCAATATTTCCATGAAAAACTGTACCAAATGTAGGACTGCACACCGTGGTAAGGTAAAGTTGAATTCTGCAACTATGTAATTCTGTAACTATGCACCACGGTGTTCACTGTGCACTGTGCAGTACTACATTTGGTACGGTTTTTCATGGAAATATTTATTTCACTAAAACTGCAGATTCGAGGTGACGAATTATCATGCACTATGACTTGCTATATGGCGTTATCGTGATCCAAATCAACCGAGTTCTCTCGCAACTAGCTGATAACCTGCATATAGTTTTCTGTCTTCATCAGATGCAAACAAAGCTTGGCGATGTACCGCCACATATTAACTCAAATACACGTAATATTCTCTAATAACGACACGGGATAGTCGCAATATCCTACTTTCTAGTTGCTATTCAAAATAAAAAACCGGCCAAGTGCGAGTCGGACTCGCGCACCGAGGGTTCCGTACAAACATGTAGTAAGTTTTAAATTATTAAAAAACACGTTTATTGTATGGGGACCCCCCTTAATATATGTATTATTTTAATTTTTAGTATTTGTTGTTATAGCGGCAACGGAAATACATCATTTGTGAAAATTTAAGCTTTCTAGCTATCACGGTCTATCAGATACAGCCTGGAGACAGACAGACAGACAGACAGACAGACAGACAGATAGACAGACAGACAGCGGAGTCTTAGTAATAGGGTCCCGTTTTTACCCTTTGGGTACGGAACCCTAAAAAGCGAAAAAGTTTTTGTTCATTGTTTCGGTCGATCGACCTGGAGAGTCCTTTTTATCCCGTCCCGCTAGTCCTAGCTGCAATACAACAAGCTCGCTCGGTGTCCGGTGTCCGGTGTCCGCCCGCCCGCCCGCCCGCCCGCCCGCCCGCCCGCCCGCCCGCCCGCCCGCCGGGGAACCGAGTTGACGGATCTAAGAGATTAATGCACTTACGATACACACAAAATATACTAGCTAGGTACCCGCTTAACACGCTCGGTGCTTGGGTGCTTGTGCTGTATGCAAATGGGCAAGTGGATTAGAGATGACCCCTAGCCAGCAACGACCAGTGCGATGCTCCGCGCCGACCGGCACAATGCGGACTATTCGAGTATTCGCTAAGTGCACCAGCGAAGACACGCTAGACCTATGTCCCTCACTCCCCATCACTGATTCACTCCTATGCCATTATAAATTGAAATGGAAATCCTCTGCATCACGAAGTGCGTTACGGCTTTTTGGCATCGGGTCAGGCGTGGGCGCCCGCCTCGAGTCTTATCGGATGCTAGCAGGTAGATACATTTTATGGCTGAGCATCTACGTGTATTCAGATAGTGATAAAATTGATAAGCGCTATCGAGGTACGCGCCAAAATGTTTGTATATCTCGATTGACGTATGTTGTAATTTGTAATAGTACCGAATAACGATACTCCCTTGATGCTTTTTAGGGTTCCGTACCAAAATGGTAAAAAGACACTGGAATTAATATGTGTGGGGTATCATATGAAAGGGTTTACTTTGTACATTCTAAAACAGATTTTTAATTATTTTTAGTTATGATAGTTTTTAATTTATCGGGGAAAATGTCTAAAAAAATACCGTTCCCCCCCCCCTTATCTCCGGAGTTTACCAATCGAAAAATTTGAAATAATTATGGTCAATAGGAATTTACGTATACTTTACAGGAAAACTATAGCCAATGCTCTAACTAGCATAGTTTTTTTGATATTAACAATAAACCTCTACAAACAAAGTTAGTCTTGCGGTTCATTAACAAAGGTAATTATTTATTAATAATGGTACGGAACCCTTCGTGCGCGAGTCCGACTCGCACTTGCCCGGTTTTTTTTGTTGGCGCGACATACACATAACGTAGGAACAAACTAAACTGCTGAAAGAAATGAGTTAATTTCTCAGGAGAATCTCCTTTTCGAAACGATGATGTCAGCAACCATCAACATGTAAGATCTGGCACACTACGTTACCACTTAACTTCTAACCAAGTCACCTATAGGATTTTCTTGCAGAAATTAGGCAGTTACATTTTACATTAGATACATTTGAGGTTTTTGTAGTAGTCTGGAACTGATTTATAATCCGCCAGCTGGCGTGCTCGCAGCAAAAAGACGCATGCGACGCTCGGGCGCTTTCGTCTCTGTACGGAGCCCGCTCGCCGGGACTCGGGACTCGGGAGCGGCATTCCGCCCCGGCCGCGTGCTCCGCCGATCCCGCTCCACGGTCGGGGATAAATGCCTCTCCGCCATATTCAGAGCGAGCTATAAGTATAACTATGGAGAGGAGTACAATGAAACAGTGAAAGCCTGTTAGGAACGAAGCCTATAGAAAGCCTAAGAGAGACAGAAGGGTTTTCTGTATATTGCAGTCGTTTGGTCTCACGACAACATCGGAACGCGCCGGTGGACTGAGGGTGCCGTCCACCAGATATGTGCCACGTTGCTGAGCTACGGATGTGTGTCAAACCCACCAATACTCAATTGTTTGTGCTCACTTGCATACTCACATGATACAATACGCGACTCACAAGACTGCTTACATTTCATAAGTTACTCATAAAAGCGTAAGTAAAACTTAACAAGTGCAATCGTGGACTTAGTAGAATTTAGATCAAGCGTTCCTAATTCCTATTGGTGGGTTTGACACAGCAACGTAGCACATCTCTGGTGGAAAGGCACCCTTAGGCGAAAGCCGTTAATCATAACACACAGTACCTATTCCTTACGGCTTACGCAATGGAGCGTCATCTATCACAGGAACGACTGTATCAGAGAAGGTACCTAGTACCTACCTACATAGTTGGTTTCAAACGTGACTCGTGACTCGTGACTCGTACTTAGCTCTACACTTAGCGACTTTCCTATAAAAGTAGGTCACATACCTTCTATTTGTAAACACAAGATGAGTCAAGAACGACCTGTCCTCACTCCTCGTCACATGACTGCAGTTCGGTTTCTGGCGCCTTGAACAAAATGGCGCCTTGGACCGCGGCCCAAATCAATTACACGCACGACAACACCGAAATATTGGATGAGAGATAACAGCGCGCCAGCTGAATGTTATCAGTTGGTAACGACAGCAGAGTTGTAACTAGCGAGTAGCGACCTACATTCAAACACTATACAGCTGAACATTTAATTCCATTACGAGTAAAGATGGAAGCGGGCTAACCTGTTACTGTTAGGGGTACGGCTACGGGCGTACGGCGCTTACCTACTTTAAACCCTTACGAATAATCGGTTTATACACGGCATCTGTTACCAAAACGCTAAATGGCTTGGCGGTACGTCTTTGGCGGTAGGGTAGTAACTGGTAACTAGCCAGTAGCCACAGCCAAAGCCTCCCACCAGACCGGACCAGAGAAAATTCAGAAATTATAAATTCCCAAATTGACCCTGCCGGGAATCGAACCACCTTCGCTCACCACTGGAGCAGAGATGTCGTCAACATACACATTCCCGAGAGCCCGTCACCAGTTCATCGCGGGCGCGGCCCTCCGCCGTCATCCCTCGTCAATCGATTCTGTGGCATTCGTCAAAGTCATCATTAGAAAAAGTGAACTGGTTCTGGTAGTATTAGTAAACTATTCCGTCTAATATCCAACTGACTAGGTTTGTTTACAGAAAAGGCGGATTTTATTGATAAGCCGGTAGGTACTTAGACATATATTTTATCCACCAGTTTAGTAACCAATCGACCGAGCTCATTGATTCTCAAAACCTGTCCTGTACCTAATAGGTATAAACGTAGACAAAATTCATAACAAATTCGACCACAGCTCTCGGTGTTAGAGCTCAGTTTTCAGTGTCGCATGTGGACGGAGCATGTATCACTATAATTAACCTTCGGGAGGCGATAAAATGGTGTAGTTTGTCGTCAAAACAAACGTTTGGGATGACGACAACGGCACAACGGTGCTCCACAATATGTACCAACTGCATGTATTGGTGGCTTATGGCCATTCGATAGAAAACTTGCACTAGCGTCAACTCCATAATAGCGATAAGGTAATGTATGTCCATCCTGGACCCTGGTCTGGATTAGTTGCAAGCAAGCAAGCAACGAACGCGGCGACGTGCGCGCCAGTCGGCGCCCCGCACCCCGCGCCCCGCACCCCGCACGAAGACGACGACGATCTCGGTAACGAGCAGGTAGCTACATTTAGGTATGTACTATGAATACCATTCCACGAATCTCTAACACGGCCCCTATTCCTTATTCCCTATTCCCTATTCCCTACCAAGACGGTTCACACACAATGGTACCCGATAGCACCCGACACGACAGTCGAGCAACATTGTTTAGTGTTTACCGACATACGCCATTGCGTAACGATCGTCGCCCGTCGGCAGCGCACCCTGGAGGCCTGGAAGCACACGGGCGCCGCATTGCACGACGAGCCGTCGCGCGTTCTCACTGACGTTATCATATTAAATCTGATACGAGTCCAGGAAAATATGCAAGTACTTTTCGGAAAGAAGTGCAGCAATCAAACTTGTTCATTTAAGTAACTAAGTATTTACCTACATCTAGTTATGACCGAAACCCTTAAAAACGAGTGGTGGGAAGGCATTCCGAATCAGTAGCGATAATTTCAAATAAATTCAATTGATGATTACAAATCACTTGTAAATTTATATTTGAACAGAAAATATTTGTGTGAAGAGCTCACGTAGTTTACTGCTCTCGTCGGATATTAACTAAAGATTACAAACAAAAAACGCGACGTTGCCGCACGTGTCGGTCGTTCGTATGTTCGCACGCGTTACGCACAAACAAGCCGTCCGTCACAACTCACAAGTCACAACTCACAACTCACAGCGGCCGCGATGAAACATGTGCCACTATACTTAGTATGGTCACTCTTACTATAGTTACAGCTACTTACAAGTTACACGCCTCAACCATCGATTTACCAACTGTCAATGGCCTCAACAGAAACATAGGTAATCTTTAGATGTACTCAGAGACTACTTTTTGGCTGAGCCTTGATTTTTACTTTACAATGTTACATTCTCAGGAATAATTTGGAAATGTGTGTGGTGACTGGTGTGGTGCAGCGCCAGTGGGAATTGCTGGCTTATCTATTGGGTGGTGAATATCACAAGCTATACAAACTAGGTACACGTTGAACTTTTCTAACTATGTACATAGATTGGTCTGCTTTGGCGGATAATAGCGAATTAAGCTTCTAGTTCCTTGATTATCATGGACTTCCGCAACGTAACTAACGCCTGCTTCTATCCAATGCATCTGTTCTTCTGTCACTGTCACTCGTAGACTCTCATGACTTAAAATCATATATCATAAATCATAATAGTGTAACTCATAGGCCATAGCGTACTTAAACTGTAGTATGTACATTGTACCTACAATGTGTTTTTCTGTATGTATATTCTGTGAGTTGTCACTTGTCAGTTGTGCCTGCTGCCTACCACGAGTCACGAACGCCACTTACATACCGATACGTACCGACACGATACACTTATAGACCGATTATAGGAAGCATACGTAGTCGCCCCGCAGCGCGACAGACATTTGCTAAAACCTCGAGCCTCGGCGCGCTGGTTTCGAGTTCGAGTTTCATCGATAGTACGAATGAAGTTCAAGGTCCGATGGAAATGGAATGGAAACAAGGGAGACTATAGGGGGTGGATCCACTCCGGATCGGACGACCTATTTCCTGTGGCAAGCTTCGCGTTCAGTTTTAGACACGCACCGAACACGCACCGGCTAGCCGTTCTGTCAATACAATAGGCCATAGGGCATTATGAACTTAACTAAAATGACAGATCCAAACAATATAATGCTATGCCCTTCTCTGCTGATAAAAGGGCAGCACTAGATTAAGACTTGTCAATTTTAGAAAAGTGTGTACAACAGAATCAGCCACACTTGTCCGTCAGTCTGTTACTTATTCTGTTTTCACGCATAAAAAATTTAGAACATAGGATAGGAGTGAATTGAGAACTCCTTCACCATACAGTGTTTCTAATCTCGATAAGTAGGTACTAAATATTTCGTCATTAAATCCACTGAAACCATAATATTGTATTAAATACTTGCGGTAACTATTTGTTTGTGTGTTAGCTTTTGAAAACCTAAATTTTCCTCCTCCTAATGTCTTAAAAGTTAGTCATAGGTAACTCATAATAACTAAGTATAAAACGGACTAGATTCGATCGTAAATAACTATTAACTATCTAGTAGAAGGTTGGTAGCAGTTGTCGGTTGTTTCATACATATATGTATAACCCAATACAATACAGTAGCATGTGTCACACTCACAAGCCACAAGGCCGGCCGCGCCGAGTGCTTCAGATCGCGTGTGACACAAATACTGAGCTACATCTAGAGTCTAGACAAAAAGGCCTGCCTACTGCCTACTGCCTACTGCCTACTGCCTAGATAACGTGCCGCGCCGTGCACTGTGGCCTGCAGGCTGCACTATATTGATCTAACTAGTGTAGTTGCCTGTACTGTTGCGTAACTTCGTGCATTTACAGTAGGAAAGTAAATACCCAGTGCTATTATAGATTTGCGATAATGTGGTCAATTCTGTATTACACAATCTCTAAACTGAAATGACAGCTCTAAGCCTAGTTGTCCCTTTCTGCAGAGAGTATTATGAAAGGGTTAGCAATATTTTTAATGCTGTCATTTTAGTTTAGCTTAGAGATTGTGTACAACGGGATCAGCCCCACTGTGTTTGTCTGCTACGTTTTCCACTTTCGTGGCCCATCCAACTCTTCGAATTAACTACTTAGGTCCTACATGGGTCCTACTTGCTAATTATTTTTTTTGCTAGAATTAAGTGGTACCTATAAAGTATAGAGACAGGTCGCATGACGGCAGTCCGTGGAAGGACACATACGTCCTACATACGTAGCTCCTTTTTATCCCGGAATATCAAAGATATCCTATGATATTTTTCAATAACCCGAAACGTAATGGATGAAGTTGCGGGCATCATCTAGTGATAAATATTTGTTCTATAATTTTGTAAAGCGTCTAATGCAATATTACTTACTTAAGTCTAAATTATTTAGTCTGTTTGTAACGAAATTTCTTCTGGTTCCCGAAGGTCTAGATGGTCTAACTCTAGTTAGAGAGTTAGACCATCTATCTACCTAGATCGGCAAGTAGGTAGCAAAGACCTTATTTACGAGTACGAGTACACTTTTAGCAAAACTCTTAGTCATCTAATGATCTGTTTACTGTTTACTGTTTACTTGAGTCGTACATTAATCTAGAACCGGTGGCAACGTGAAATATTCCAATGCGCAATAGGTAGGTATACTACCTAATACGTCTTGCTTTTTAATAGCACAAAATGCATTCACAATAGAATATTGATCATTAATCTAGAAACATTGCCGCTTGTTTCACTATTGTGCACCTTATTTCAACGCGGTAAAGTTTGTTTTCGAACGTAATGTGTTTTTGCGCGTGCGACATAATGCGCTAGACTTAGACAAATAGTTGAATGACCCAGTATGATAACAGTATCACATCGAGTTGTAAAGTATTGTGCTTTACGGCTTTGTTTATAGTCGGCTGCTTTACTGGACTCGGAGCTAAACTGGGATTGCGCAAATGTAGAGAACATTGTCTACTTTATGTTTATACCTAGTTGTTATAGTGACCATAAAATATACATCAGGACACCGTACAGCCAAAAATAGCCGGCCCACGTGTGAGAGTCATAGCTGGCAGATACTTAATTACTTAATAAACTTAATCAATAATAATTATGATTTGGTTAAATAATTCTTATTCCTCAAACATAAATTATTCTATATTAACAATTAAATGTGGAAAAATGTGCCTCCATTGAGTGAGTTTTGGCAATTTAGCTTTGCACTGTCTGACAGTATATTGTTCAACTGAAAAAGTTTATTGCAAATAAGCAAATGATTTATGTCTCCGATTGTCCAGAATCTATCAGAGTAGGATGTAGAATTACCCAGAAGGTAAGGTGCGCGTCATCGCTGTGACGTCACGTGTTTACTCACACGCCACACGCCACACGCCACACTACACTACAATGACTGCAGTGCTCGAGTCCTACACGTGTGGAAGTAGGTTATGCTTTATGCAATAACTAAAGCACTAACTTAATATTTACCTCTTTCTAGCACGCTCCCAATAACATTAAACAAGTTTAACTTAAAGTACTTTATAGGTATTTACTTAACCCATATTCAACAGCAAACATTGTAGAGTAACTAAGTACTTGCTAGCTCACTCGGCCTGGATATGTACCTATTTGTTAAATAGGAACCTCCGAGAAACAACCTATGTGACCACTTGAATGAAATTTGTTCTGCTCTAGCGGAGATCATTGATTTTACTGATTGACGCTGAATGACTTTATTTTTGGAGATTATCTAAGAAGTTATTGTCTAAACATCCATCCTAATATTATAAATGCGAAAGTGTGTCTGTCTGTCTGCGGCGCTTAAACGGCCCATCTTTTCAACTGATTTTGATGAAATTTGGCATAGGGATACCATAATACTAAGAAAACACTTTATTAAAAACACTGATATGGGAATATTCAAGGGGCTAACCTCAAAAGCCGACACTTTATTGCCAGTTTCTTATGTGCTTTATTCATGAGAAGCCGTAATAATCTAACAAAAAAAGCAACTTTATCTCAAGTGCCTTATTTACTCATTCACATAGCTACTTACTTACTCAGTATTTGACTTATTAGTGGTAAAATCGAAAACCTACAGCAAACAAATCAAAATACTATTATATTATATTATTATTGACTAGCGGACGCCCGCGACTTCGTTCGCGTGGCATAAGTTTTTTAATTCCCATAGGCATTCCTTAATTTTCCGGGATAAAAAGAACCCATGAAAAAAACACGTCGATCCGTTGCTCTGTTGCGGCGTGATTGAAGGACTTTTTAACGTCCTTAGGAATAGAATTTATAAAAACTGTGAATTATGTAAGTATTTCATAATTTAAACCGGTAGCCCAAATATCAAGTTTCATCGCTTTATCTTGAAAAAACGCCGGCCTTTTTTTTACACCAACTTACATCCCCTATTTTACCCCTATGGGGGTAGAATTTTGAATCTTGAAACTGTTACACACGTACTTCTTTATATTATACTGAAAGCCAAAATACCAAGTTTTGTTGTTATAACTTGAAAAATCCTTACTAATATTATAAATGGGAAAGTGAGTTTGTTTGTATGTTTGTTCTGCTTTCACGCCGTAACTACTGAACCGATTGCTTTGAAATTTTGCAGACGTAAAGTTAGAAGTCCGGATTAAATAATAGGGTACTTTTTATCCCGGAAAATTAAAGAGTTCCCGCGGGAACTAAAACTCCTCAATCCACGCGGACGAAGTCGCGGGTATCAGCTAGTATCTTGATAAATGAAGAAAATTCATCCCCTTTTTCACCTCTTTGGCGGTTGAATTTTCAAAAATGGTGAAACATGTACTTCTGCATATCTAACTGAAAGCCCAAATGCTAAGTTTCATGGCTGTAACTTGAGAAATGAAAGACTTTCATACAAACTTTCAAGCCCTATTTTACCCCTTTGGGGTTGGAATTTTGAAAAACTGTGCCACACGTACTTCTTTATTTATTACCTAAAGCCAAAATACTAAGTTTCGTTGATACAACTTGAGAAATATCTTGAGAAATGAAGGACTTTCATATAAACTTTCATCCCCTATTTCACCCCTTCGGGGGTAGAATTTTCAAAAACTGTGAAACACATTTCTTTATTTTTTACCGATAGCTCATATACCAAGTTTCATGAATATAACTTGAGAAATGACGGACTTTCATACAAACTTTCAACCCCTATTTCACAACCTTAGGGGTGGAATTTTGAAAAATCCTTCCTTGTGGGTGCTACTGCTAGCTACTGTCAAAATTTCAAGTCTCTAACCCTAGCGGTTTAGGCTGTGCGTTGATATATAAGTCAGTCAGTCAGGACTTTGAATTTTATATAATATATAGATAACAATTAACAAGACACATTAGAGTAATAGTAAACAATTTGAGATCATAATGTATGAGTAGGAGTGTGTTTAAAATATATGACAACATATTGTGCTCATTAGCAAGTCATAAAACACAGACAGACAGACATAGAAGCATGAATAACAAATTGCACATCCATGTTGAAAATTTTGATTATGTGGCTATTGGATTGCATCATCTTCTGATGGCACAAACTTTAATCAATGAAATTCTCATCTGTTCATTTTATTGGTTTTCTTGTTTTGCATGTTACTTATTAACTGATTAATTATTCTCCTAATGACTGAATTTTTAAGCAATGTTTGGTTCATCTCAAAAGTTCCATAATATGCATAAGTAACTGACATAAAAAAAAAACAAATTGTAATATGCAATGCAACAAAATATAATATTACTTAATTAATTAAGGCTAATTCAATTCAAATTAACTATGAAGTTGTTATAACTATTGTTACTTAGTAAAAGCGAGGCTAAAAGAAAACATTACCTTATGATAATCCATTAAGTGTGTCTGTCTGTCAAGTGCACTTCATTGACCCATATTTTCCACCGATTTGACAAAAATTGGCACAGAAGTAGGTTGCATCCCTGGGAAAGAAGTAGGCTACTTTAATCCCAGGAAATTAAAAGGTTCCCACATGACACAAAAATCCTTAATCCACATCATCTGGTAATAATTATAAATAATAATAACTATTTAACTATTTACTTACTTGTTACTAGGTACCTACTACCTATTCATTTTATGAATTACTGCAAAATTTTAATTGAGTAACTTTGCATTATTATTTCCACTTTAACTATTAAGTACTTACTTGAATTTATGCAGACACTTTTAATTATTTTATCTTAATGTTTTTATTGTTGATCTTAAATCATTGTCTACCTATTTATTTAGTCTTGTGCAAAATAAATTAACGAATTATGTTCACAATCTCAAAAAGTAAGTAAGTACTGGAATCCAGTTTTACTGTTACAGATATTGTATCACAAGAGTACATTTTACTACTAGTTCTTCACGTAAGCATAATAGGGAATCATGGAAAGAAGGCACCAATGCGTTCTTAAGAGATCTTGAGCCTATGATATTGGAATATGCTCTGAGCGAGACCAAGAGGTTTAAGTAGGTAAAAATCCATCATTACATGATTTATCCCCAAACCTCCCAGGAAGACAGCTATATCTTAAGATTTTTTCTACAGATACCCAATACTAGGCACTTACACTAAGAAATAGTTCGGATGGAATAAAAAGCACAATGTTGGCAGTCTAGTTAACTGTCAGATGCAGAGCACCACACAGCAAACAAGTACTTGCCCTCTGGCGTCAGGCACAATAATGAAACAAAGAAGACAAGAATACTGACATCCAAAAGTTAACAATGGGATTATAGGACTCCAAATATAAATAAAGAAAAATGTAAGGTACTCAAAGCAGGGGTTGTGTTAAAGGCAGCACGGGTCAAGTCACATCTCTTTGATTTTGCAAGTGATGTGACTTGAATCTTAGATATTTTTACCAAGGCCAATATTATTTTCACAGTATGTCCTACTTGTTAAGTATGGGTACTTGTTAAGTGGGGTATTACAAGTATAGGTATAGGAACTTTAAACGTCTTCTCAAATTTCAATTCACCCATTGTCCAGTAAGCTTTTGAGAGAAAACCTTAGGTAAACAGAGTGATCACCCCTTGAGAATTGAGCATGTTGGTAAAAAAAACATTAATTACACATTTATTTTACCATAGACATACAAGATACATTACCACAGTAACTAACTGTATACAAAGTAATTTACTTAATTGTACAAGACAATAAATACATGTCGCATAGCTTGTTTCATGAACATCAGCAACAAATTGAAATAAAAAGTAGCTATGTAATGTAAACTATTTCAAAGGTGAAGGATGATTTTATACTATAACTAGTAACTTCAGATACTTATTACAAAATAACAAGGATTTACTCTATTAATTAGTCAATTACCATGCTGATGGCTTGGCTCATAAAAACTATTACCTTCAATACAAGTGAACAAAATGTTTGAAAAAAACAATAACAACAGGTGGGTAGATATAAACAAATAAAGTTTGTTTACAAACAAAAACCGATCGGCAGTAAACAGGCAGCAACGCCGGCCTCTACATTATCTCTGACTGAGGGTACTGACCTTTTCGGCAACAGCATCGCAGCCGCTCCCTTCCGCTGGAACACGCCGTCCACGAGGACGCCGTTCTTGCTGTTGCACGTCAGGTAAAACTCCGGGTGGTCGTAGAAGAGCTCCAGGTGCCGGCGCGAGATGAAACTCGAGTGTCCCATGTTCACGTCCACTTGGCCGCGGCTCGAGTTCCGCCCGATGACCACCTTCTTCTGCCGAATCAGATACTCGAAGTCGCGGCCGTCGAGGCGCGCGATAGCGACCGCGGCCGGCTCCTGCGCCCACTGTACCTTGGAGGGCGACGGCGGCGCTGACTTGAGCGACAGCAGCGCTCGCCAGGCGTCGCTCTCCGAACTCTGCGATATCTGAGTCTGAGCCATGGCCGCGTCGTATCAGAGTCCACACGCGGGCCGCGCACCCTCGCCGCGATAGCACATCACAGACCCGACTCCGCCGTGTCGCGACCCGGATTTCCGGAACCTGCCGAATCCGTGTCCCTTCTACGGTTTGAGGTTACTGAGGGGACGCACATGCGCAAAGTTTCTACTCGTACAGTAAACAAGACTTATATAAATCACACCACCACGTGATAAAACTGTATACATACATATACCTAGTCAGGAAGCGCGGATCGATATTTTACAATAGCGTAACTCTGTCCCTTGACGAGTTTTGACGGTTTTTGATATTTCACAACAAAATTTTTGCAATTGAACCGAAATTAGACACTAAAGTAAACACGAGGCGAGAAGTGAGAACAAAAATAACCAAAAACGTCAGTTCGCCATACGCAGTTTACTAATTCGAAGGCTGAAGCGCCATCTATCCAACTCTCAGACAACTCAACAAAGGAGCAAACATTGCGTTTCATTCCACGCAGCTTGTGAATAACAAATTTACATAAAAATAATTGTAAATGCTGTGAAAAATGCTTATAATTTTACATCTTTCTTTTTTTAATATTTTATGACTAGATTCCTGTCTACGCAGCCAGATCGAGTCAGACCTATAGCCAGATCGACCAGAAAAATATTGTTACATAAAACGACAATGTTTACTAGCTTTGATTATGAGGCAAATAGCACGTAGACAGATAAGTCTCAAAGAAGAACGTAGACAGATGAAGAAGAATAATAAGTAGGTAACATAAGTTAGCTCAGAGATTTAAAATCAAAGGCTCAGAGTATAAATTATTTATACTCTGAGCTAAGATTATACCACTTGTCACTGGATTAAACTCTTAGCATCAGCAATAGCATGTCAATACCATTCATCCGTAACCCCTGCGTAGAGGAGAGGATCTGTTGCATTTTACTTAATTATGTCATACGATGCATTTTGTGAATAAAACATGTAAAACTATGTTTTGACTTTTCTTACTTAACGAAAGCTACGTTATTAGAACGAGATAGTTGTATTAAGTTATTCCGTTATCGTGTCAGGCAATTGTCGTATGACGTCATCAAATTTAGCTATTGAAGCCAATTTTTTGTAGCCTATAAATGGCGTCTGTTTTGCTTCCGGTGTTTTGGTTGTGACTAATTTACCTGTTTTGTCAATATTTTCATGTAAGTACCTATTTTTTTGTAGTTTTATGTATTTCAACTATGGTGCAGTGCTCAGTTGTGGGATGTCATAGTAATAATATTGTAAAACGCCCGGGATTTCATTTCATAGGTGAGTAACAAAGTCGTCTAGTTTTTCTTTTTATGGCGAGTATTTTAAGTTAAATATTAAGATATAAATCCATACTAATATTATAAATGCGAAAGTGTGTCTGTCTGTCTGTCCGTCTGTCTGTCTGTCTGTCTGTCTGTCTGCTACGCTTTCACGGCCCAACTACTCAATCGATTTTGATGAAATTTGGTACAAAGATAGATTACATAACAGGGAAGCACATAGGCTACTTTTTATCCCGGAAAATTTAAGAGTTCTCGCGGGAATCAAAAAAACATATCTGTTCAACGGATTTTGTTGAAATTTGGTACAGGGATAGGTTTTATCCCGGGGAAGGACATAGGCTACTTTTTATCCCGGAAAATTGAAGGGTTCCCGCGGGAATCAAAAAAACATCAATCCGCGCGGACGAAGTCGCGGGCATCATCTAGTTAGTATATATTTTAAGATATATATTAGTCGAAATAACTTAAAATCACAGCCCAGCAGTGATTTTAAGTTATTTCGACTAATTATAGCATAGTTTCTTGTTTACTGTAAAGCATAATTCCAAAAGTGGGCAAATAATTAAAATTACTTTTAAAATATGTTTGTACTCTCTTTAAAACTTCCACAAGCGAATGGTCACAACGTGTAGCGGTTTCGAGAGAGATTTAATGTATAAAACTTGGCCAAAGCATCACAACAACAATAAATTAATCATTTGATCTGACTGCAGTTGCTACTGCTAAGCTCTAAATCAAATTGCGATCTAAACACAAAAGTATT
This sequence comes from Erebia epiphron, assembly GCA_963932025.1. Classification (NCBI taxonomy): domain Eukaryota; kingdom Metazoa; phylum Arthropoda; class Insecta; order Lepidoptera; family Nymphalidae; genus Erebia; species Erebia epiphron. The sequence goes on from OZ009950.1 coordinate 34,933,949, forward strand.
CAATAATCGCTTAGCCTGCCGGTAGGAGACTGACTTTCAAACGTCAAAATACTCGTATTTATGTTAATTATTCCAATATGGCGTATCCCCGCCAAAGAACGAACCGAGTGAAATACATAAATACGAGGAATGAGTCAAATATCAGCCTAATTAAACCTTCATCGCTAAACAAAATATACACAATCTTTTATCTTTTCCAAAATTTCAATTCAATTTAAAACGCAAAGCTGATATTACTGAATCCAAAACACGTAATTTTTTGCGCTGTCCCCAAAAATTCGGATTATTTCATTAGTTTTTGTTTGGAGTATATACATAGTGCGGTGATTGTATTGTTTACAAATAAATTGAATATCGATAAAATTAAAACTTCATATCACTCTTACTGTTTCGCACTCTGAGGGGTAAAGAGATGAAATTAAACAGTCAGCTTCTACTTATAATATTGCCAAACTCATTTTATCCTGTAGCGATGATAACCTAGTGATTAAGACGCCCGATCTCCGGTATGGTGTCTCGTATTCGAAAATTACAGTGTCCATTTAAGTGGTTTTTGGTCGCTTCATTGTAGTTATTGTGTATCATTATAACTAAGGTTTTATAATTGTTTCAGATTACCAAAATATCATGAGATAAGATGGCCGAATGCTATAAACACACCTGAGTTCAAGCCTACAAAAGGAAGCAGAATATGTAGTCATCATTTCAATAGGAATGACATTAATTACACTCTAAACCACCAGCGTCTCAAAGATGTAGCCTGCCCATACCAGTAAGAATCTTTACTCATTATTCTCGTTTGTGATGAATAATGAAAACAATTAAACATGTAAAACCATGCTCAATAATGATTTTTCAATAATGCTTTTCTCTAATCCAAATAATAAAATTTTACTTTTTCTTTCTTATTGTAGAATTTTCCACCTGGGCCCGAATTCTCTAACTCAGTGACTATCAAAAATGAAAGCCACTGACATATATGTAATATCCATTGAAGGTTTACTATGAAATGTTACTTTTTATTTCATAGTAAACCTTCAATGGATATTACATATATGTCAGTTGCTTTCATTTTTGATAGTCACTGAGTTAGAGAATACGGGCCCTGGGCAACAGGCAAGGCAACCTTTGCAAGAATTTAACTTCAATTTGTGTCTAGAAACTAATGACGATATTTCTTAAAACAGAATACAGAATACTTCAACCCATTGAAGGCTCACTTAAGCATGAGTCTCCTCTCGGAATGAAAACAGTTTGGCCATCGTCCACCAAGCTGGCCAACACGGGGGCGTTGCATCATGATTATATTTTTATTACTCATCATTTTACCCAGCCGGCGCCCCCTACTGAGTAGGAGCCTCCTCTTGGAAAGAGAAGGTTTAGCCATAGTCCACTACGCTGGCCAATAAGAGGCCCCACGATCGTGATTACCATTTTTCTAAAAAAACCACTAGGCCGATATAAATGCTGTTTTTGGTTTTAGATATGCATACTTCTTAGAAGTTCTAATTAATGTTTCAAATTTATGGGCACAAAGGAACGCTGCAAGTTGGTCGCGGGTTTTTTAAATATTTTAATTTTATGACTTGTATATTTAGAAGATCAATCCGAAAACGCAAGAAGTTTTATATATGTATAATGTAATATTATCAATTGCTTTATTTCATCTATAAATTTTAGAAATAAATCATTTTTAAAATCAGTCTACTATTATTATTCATACTAGCTAATGCCCGCAACTTCGTCCGCGTGGATTGAGGGTTTTCGGTTCCCGCGGGAACTATGTGCTATTCCAGACTATCATTTTTCTCTATGCCAAATTTCATCCAAATCCGCTCAGCCGTTGAGACGTGATTGAGCTACAAACATCCATCAATACATCCATCCATCCAAATTTTCGCTTTTATAATATTAGTATATTCGTATAGATAAATTAACACATTCAGTAATATTTTTTCTATTATATCTACGTATTCCAACTAATAGGATTATGAAACAGTTTTGTTTGTAAGTATCACATTCAACTGATAATATAAATCTATACTAATATTATAAACGCGATTGGATGGATGGATGGATGGATGGATGGAAGAGATAGATTATAGTCTGGAATAACACATCAACTAGTTTTTTTCCGGAACATTCAAGAGTTACCATGGGAACCAAAAAACCTCAATTCACGCGGACGGGGTCGCGGGCATCAGCTAGTTTATTTTAAAATACGAATACTAGTGTTTTTCAAAAATTATGTTTAATTATTTATTAAGTAGTTATATTTGTGATAATTTTATATCGAGTATTTAAGTATCGATAATGCCAGCCCTAATGCTCGCATTAAGCTCCGTCCATGACGCCATTTATAGGGTACCGGAAGCTTCAATTTATCTAGCATATTTCATATCCTCTCCTATATATAAAATCAAAGCTCCCAGCCAAGTGCCAACACTTAAATTTTCTTTTTACGATACAATTAAAGGTACCTTAAGCTATAAATATCTCGAGATACTGAAATTGTTTATGGATATTTTCATTTAGTACCACAGATATCATATTTTTTTGCGCAAAGGATCAGGAAAGTGATTTAAAATAGTAATTAGGTTGGGCTAGCTAGCTTTAAGTTCTATTGTATTGTTTCAATAAAGATTTTTTAAAAAAGTACATAATATAGTAACTTATTTTTTAAAGTTATCAACAACTAGCTAATGCCCGCGATTTCGTCCGCATTTTTCGGTTCCCGCGGGGGCTCTTTAATTTTCTGGGATAAAAAGTAGCTTATGTGCTATTCCAGACTATAATCTGTCTCTGTGCCACAGCCAGATTCGTTCAGCCGTTGGCGCGTGATTGAGCAAACATCCATACATCCAAACTTTCGCATTTAAAATATTTATTTGATTTGATTATTTGATTGATGTAATATTATTACTTGAATGGCATTATTATGTATATGTCGTACAATTATTATATTTCTTAGTAGCGTGAGTTGGTAATACTGCCGATGAGAATATTTTATTAGGGTACTAGGTACCTATACATAGGTATAGCCATGGTAAAGCTAAATTATCAATAGAATGTCTGAAATTAAATAATGTTTTGAAGTCATTCCAATCTACCATAACTTCTTGCTTGAAATAATAGTTTTTTCAATTTTTACATAACTAACTACCTACAGGGTGTATGGAGACCGCTCCCGAAAACAAAGACAGACAGTACTCGTGACTACTGATAAGATACCATACATAAAAACGCAAAAAAAATAAAAATTGTTTTACAAAAAAAAATATGCTGCACTAGCATCGGGGACCAAAATAATATTAGACCAGTTTTTGCATAAAAGAAATCAAAAATCACTTATTTGCCTAAAACTCTCAATGTAGCAAACAGCAAAGTACAATTTAATAAGAGGTCAACGTCCGTCGGTCGCCCGCAGCGCAGCGCATCAGCTGATCGTGGCGGACTATTTTATGCGGGCGGTGGCGCTCTCGCCGCTCGCATAAAGTACCCAGCGGTTCAATAGTCACGAGTACTATCACCTGTCTTTGTTTTCGGGAGCGGTCTCCATACACCCTGTATGTATTCGAGCTATTTAATTCCATGAAGTATATTAATTTTAGTTAATGAGTAGTAAAACGGTTAAAGGACACCATAAGTCACCACTAAAACACCTCTTGTGGTGTATCAATGAAAGCCTAGTTTGACGTAACGACTAACGTTTGTCGTGGTCCCTATACGACATCCTACTTCAAAAGTCTTACGCGACACCAATTTTCAGCAATTACTCTTATCGATAGTTATTGCATCAATGTCAAAACGTTTTTTGTCCTCAACGATCCTTTACGGACAGTCTCAATGATACGCGAAACCAAAACCATGTTTTGGCATTGATGCAGTCCTTTAATGTAGAGGTGTAAGAGTAACGAAAAAAAGCGTACCCGTATGTATTCGTTACTATAACAATTAGTACTCATTACTATCGTATCGTTACGTTACTCGTTACTTCTGATACCTCATAAGATGCTATGAAAAAGCCACAAATAGGTTCTTGGTAACGTAAGTTTTTAAATTCACCCATACAACGAAATATGCGAGTAACATTTCGTTACTCGCATGCAAATATGGCGCACCCGTTACTCAGTACCGAATACAATATACATACGGTTCGCTACAGCTCTACTTTAATGATTGATGCAAAAGTTACGCGGTTGCACTGCAGGACGGCTTTCGTCGGTATCCATGGCTAATCCAATCCACTAAACCCAAACTATTTTTAACCACAACTTATAAAATTACTACTACTTATTGCGCCAGACAAAACGATTCGTCGTGAAAGCGATGCGCCGGCGGCAAAAGTTAGTTTTCCTACCACGCTTCCACCAATGCGACGCTCCGTCAGAGTGACAAGTGACAACTTTTTAAAAAACATCTGCCTTGTCCATAGAATAATTAAACCTCTAGAATCAATGCCAGCGTGTAACCGAAAGCGATAGGTAATAACAGGTAAAACGCTGCATTGCACCAAGCACATAATGTGCTTTATGAACAAAACAAACTAAACCCGTGACACGCAGGAAGGGATAGAAGAAATCATATTTTGTTCTCATTATATCTTGTGTAACATCTCAACACTGCATCTCTTTCATGTGGGAGTGAAAAGGAGATATGGCTTGGTCTATATTACTTTCTCTGTCTACGTTTAATACTATGACCTATAATCAACGACCTCAATTTACATAGACGGGTCCTGTCAAACAAAGAATATGGGCGTATTTTTAGCAACGTCATCTAGTCTGAAAAGCAGAAACTTGCTTGCAACCTAAGGCCCATCCACGGCCCATCTTGAATGAAAGCTTGATAACTCCTTATTGAAAAATGAAAACGTATGACTCGGTCATAGATATTATAGGTCATAGCCATAGAAGCCGTAAGGCCAGTCAGTACCTAAAAAAAATAACATACAGTTTGCCGCGGAAATTAAATGATTGCGTAATGGATAGAAATATTAAATTGGAATATTATTAATATAACGTATAATATATTATTATATAATTATTAACGTTTTTTTGGAAATTACACAACATAAGAATAACATTTGATTATGTTTATGTCACCGTAAGATTGTAAAAACCGTAAGATTGTAATCTAACGCTTTTTTTCGATAGATTGTAAACAGTCGAAAGATTGTGAACCATTCAATGTTTTAAGTGTCAATTTTTGAAATATTCATTATATTTACGTTTTCTTGCCTCTTTCTTGTAGGTTAGGTTAGGGTTCGACATAAATAATCAAGTAGTGCCCGGCCGCAGGCCCCGCTTAGGTTCTATCGGGTTAGTAAACCTAACAGATGTAACGAAGCGTTACACAATAATATGATTGTTATTAATTATATTTTAGCTAAATACTTAGATAATTAGGTTTTTAGAACAAAACGCGCTAAAATTTGTTAATGTGACATTGTCCCACCTCATTTGAAGTGGTACAATGTACTGCCTCGCCAAACTGAATGAGTCACTCATACAAACTCATCGAAATTGCTTGTCCTACCCAACACTTGTGTTAATAAGTACTAGTTATTTACAATATTTACAGTACCCAGTACAGTACCCCAGACGGGCCCTGTCAAATAAAGATTGTGCCTTGTGGGCGTATGTTTAGCAACGCCATCTAGTCTGAAAAGCGGGAACTTGCTTGAGTTGCAACATGCCCAATGCCCATCTTGAATGAAAGCTTGATAACCACGTACCTATGCACGTATGACTCGGTCATAGCTAATATAGGCATCGATATATGTCACCGTAAGATTATAAAAACCGTTAGATTATAATCTAACTCGCGAAATTGTAAACTTTCGAATGATTATAATATAACGGATTATTTTTCGGTAGATTGTAATCTGTTTACCGGGTAATAAAAAGTATAAGTAGTTGTGAAGTGTGAGAGAGGAGAGTAATAAAAGCCCACGGTAAAATAAAATAATTAGTATATTCACGGACCAAAGTTGACGGTACAGGAATTTATTTACCGCGGCTAGCTCACTAGGTAGGTACACAAATTTAGTGGGTCGTGGGTTACTCAGATCCTGCCTTGACCTAGGTGGTAGTGTATAAGTACTCCCCTTGTTAGGTGGCCAAGGTGTTGGTGGCCTCGGAGACGCTGGGGGAAGGCGGCTGGCACGCAGACTCGCAGACGAAGTGACGCCGAGGCTAAGGCGCACGGGACGTCGACCGTCGCGGCCTGGAGACTGTGCCGAGGTGGTGGTGGTAGCGAGCGTGCAGTGGTGTGAGCCTAAGCCATGCAGGGCTTAAGCAAGCGGAACTGATACAGGCTGGGGCTCCTGGAAATGATATACCGACTGATGGTAGATTCACTCGACGATTCAAAAGTACTTGTAAAAGTCTATTTGAATAAAAATAATTTGAATTTTTTTTTGGAATTTTGATGTTAATGTCTGGTCATATCATTCCGTTCTGAATCCCACCTTGGCACTTAAAACACAGGGATGTAGGTACTAAAGCATGATATAATTGCCGTTGTGGTGAGAAAGCAGAACGGAGTTACAAAAGGGTTAAACTAAATGAAAAGCTGAAGGCCAAAACTAAATTCGGAAAATAATCTAAAGCCATTAAAATAAATAAAACTCGAAAAATGGAAATAATTGAAATGAGTAATAATTGAATGTACAAAATATTAGGTTACGTTTTCGTATGGAAGATTCTAGATTTATTAGGTAGCATATTACAAAAGAAAGTATTGAATATTGCAAAGCTGAAATAAAAAAACAATTATTATTAGCACATTTAGCTAAAAACACAAAGAAATGGTAAGATACGTACAAATTATATGACATTGAAAAAATAAGCTATGGAATATAAAATGAACAATGATTTTATGCAATGCTAGTCTAGAATCTACGTGTTGTGAATATTTATGGTGTCATTCGAAACTTATCCTAGAGCGGGTGATATCCAAAGCTTGGTTTCAGAAAACCTTGGCGAACTAGATGCGCTCACACAGAGTTAAAATCGTTACACGTCCGTTACCTAAAGCGGCACGGGACGTGAATGACAAAGCAAGGTTAACCGCGCCTGCGGCGCATTGAAGCTATAGCGCCTGCGCAGTTCAAATATTCGTCGACGTACCAATTTTATCCGCGCCTGCCCGAATATAATATCGATTCGGCGCGCTGGCTTTGTGGCTAGTTCGATATGCCTAACTTAACTATTCAAGATAACTATAGACACGACACCGTCAGATTTTCACTCACAGCTCACTTCATTCAATCGTCCTACGAACGAAAGTAGTAGTACTCAACTACTCAACTACTCATAGAAAGGTCTGCTCTCTCAACCGCACACATTCGTTCGTGTGGCCGCGCCGTCTCGCTCACTCGCTGCGCTTTGTAGTTTGTAATGAAGCAGAAGGTGAACCAACGAGTCGAGCGAGAAGTGCGACTGCGACAGAAGATAGGACGACAACGACAATGACTTGCTTTGCTTTTACTTACTCGCTCCTCACCTCACGTCACCACTCACTCGTCAGTTCGAGATTCATTCATTTTTGCCTGTCACAGTGAAGCGGTACAAAATATTTTTTTGAGGTGTTGGGACATTCAATCATTTTGTATGGGACATTTGAAGTGCCTCTTGTATGTCCTACCCAACACTAAATTTATTCTGTGTTGTAAATCATCATGTACCTATGATGTATCCTATTAGGTTACTTGTCCTCCGCCAGGAGTTAGAGTTTATGTGTTGAGTGTTCTGTGTACTTGTCTCTGTTATAAATGAGGTCGTTCTCTCAACGTTAGAGAATTTCGGGGTGATTTCGGGCTTTCAGATCAGAAAACTAACAATTTCCAACTACTCCAACCAACTTAAATAACTAGGACTGCGGTTGTACATCGCGGCATCTCTTCAAATATTATTTGTTTGACAGTAAGTAATTTATGTAAGACTAAAGACTATAGTCTGACGTAGTGAATACTATTTTTTTGTTACTCTTTGTCTTGAATAATTGGAAAGCTTGGTTAATCTACATGGTGTTAAAATTCAAAAGCTGCGGCTGCTGGTTCTTTGTTGTTGTTTTGTTGTTTAAAAATGAAGCATTAGCTTTGGCACATTTCATCATGGTGATAGGTATATATTTGGTGTATCATAACTGGCATTCGGCAGTGGTAATGATAGCGACCGGCAATTCCTCCTAGTTATTTAAGTAAATAAAATTACTATAAACAATGGATATAAAATAATATAGTTTGTTCCTAAATATTGTATTTTTAAGTATTCAGCTTTCATCTAAGAGTAGGTCACAGGGCAATCATTGTAAATTAGGTTTAAGCTCCCCTGCATTAACAGTTAGTGCCAACAGGCCAGCAGCCAACAGGCCTCTATTTAATTAAAGTTGCAATCCAACAAATTTAAGAAAGTGACATAATTGCAAAATTGTACAGAATTATCGTACTATTTAACAATTAAGTACGTATGTCACTTTTATATTTTTTGTCACTGAAAGTGTGTTACAGGGGCAGGCCCCTATAACACAAATGTGTGAACATTTCTGCAATGACGAGGGAGCGTTTTTATGTTCGCGGAATGAGAGGGTTGGAGGGGGGTGATTAGGCTCATTAGGATCGTAACGTGTTTAGTGACTCATAATTAGTATAAATACGAGATTTCATTGTTATTAGACCATTAGTCTTTGAGCTATCGCCAACCAAGCAACATAATCAGGAGTGAAAAGTGAAATATGGAAAAAATCGAATATCGTGCCGTTATAAAGTTTCTTACCAAGCAAGGAAAATCAGTTGCGACCATATTGGATGAGATGTCATCGGTTTACGGTGACTCTTGTCCAGGAAAAACCATGGTGTACAAGTGGCACAGTTTGTTTAAAAAAGGAAGGGAATCCCTTGAAGACGACCCGAGGCCGGGCAGGAGCATCGATGTGACCACTCCAGAACTTATCCAAAAAGTCGAAAAACTTGTACTCGACGATGCTCGACTAAAGAAGAAACAACTCGCAGAAATGGTTGGAGTATCTGATAAAACCATTTTTAAAATCCTGCACGATCATCTTGGCATGACTAAGGTCAGCGCAAGATGGGTACCGAGAATGCTCACGCCGCCGCAAAAACAACAACGAGTAGAGTGTTCACGTGCATTTTTGGACCTCTGCAATGAAGACAAGGATGGCGTATTGAGTCGAATTGTTACTGGAGACGAAACTTGGGTTCATCATTATGAACCTGAGTCGAAACAAGACTATGCAGTGGCATAAAAAGGGCACAGCACCCCCCAAGAAGTTTAAGGTGTCACAGTCTGCTGGGAAACTCATGGCAACGGTCTTTTGGGACTCAGAAGGAATATTATTGATCGATTATAAAGATAAAGGTGTTTCTATAACCGGAGAATACTATGCTTCAATATTAGAGCGACTAAAAGAAGCCATTAAACAGAAAAGACGGGGAAAATTGACGAAAGGTGTGCTGCTTTTGCACGACAATGCGCCCGTCCACAAGAGCCGCGTTGCGTTGGCTGCCCTGCTTAAAGTGGGCTTCGATATTTTGAACCACCCACCCTACAGCCCAGACCTGGCCCCGAGTGATTATTACCTCTTTGCAAAATGAAAAAAGAGCTGCGGGGTAAAAAATTTACCACCAATGATGAAGTTAAGGAGGCAGTTTTGAGGACAAAGACAAAACATTTTTTTATGAGGGTATAAATAAATTATTTGAAAGATCTGAAAAATGTGTCCGTCTTGCAGGTGAATATATTGAAAAGGAAAAATAATTTGGTTTTTTTATTTCAACCCCTTACCCTTCATTCTGCGAACATAAAAACGCTCCCTCGTATCATGCACTGAAATGTGTAAAAACTGCTATAATAAATGAAACACTTCAATCCAAGAATAATCTCTTTATTCAAAAGTGACTAGAAATAGATCACAGAGTATAGTATGACTGCGGCCAGATGCCTAACACAATATGCAAACACATTCTGCAATTCTGTTCAACTGATTTATTATGTAAAATATCATTAATATGATATCTCACATTCAGAGCCCAGCGTTGGCTTCAGATAGACCTAACATATCATTAGAGCTTCTGCAATTTCGTACAGCAACTATTGTTTGCATGCACCACTTTTGTTATTGCACATGTTAAAACTACATCATCATTTATCACATGTAGTAAAAATCTAGCAATAAACTAACAGCTAAATATGCTCTAGCAATAAGCTAACTAGTATTGACAGTAAAATGGCTGTAATTTGGTTTAGTCATCGAGCTGAGTCAAACTGGCAACACCCCTGTTGATCCAATGCTTCTGAGGTATGTCCGATCTTAGTGTGATATACATGACAAAGTTACTGGAGTGTCCCGTAGTAGCCAATACACCCTTCCTCTCACTAGTTTTGTATATTGGGCAGAAGTAGCTGGGTGGTGGGTTGAAATTGGCTATCAGTGCCGGCTGGAACCAGATGATTGGTATAGTGTCGAAAAGGATCTTGGGGTAGGATTCGTCCAGTTGCATCGTCTCGCGGTTCCATCGCGCGCCTTCCAGGAACAGACCCTGCTTACAAAAAAAATGTATATTCAAGGTTGAGTTAGTTTTCAAACCCTAACAAGTAACATGCATGTTGTGCTCAAAACTTCCTTATATTATTGAATATTTTGTGCGAGACTGTGGGTGTCAATTATTTTTCCTGCTAAAAATAAGATTTTTAGAAAAACCATGCGAGAAAAAATGAAAATGACAAACACACATTCCTGTTTTTGAAATCTCCTTATCATCTCCTACACTCACCCATACAAAAACACTGTGTTCATGACCTTGGTTGTCCATTTTCTGTGTTTGCTGCTTGTAAATTTAATATGCAAGGTTTTAAAGACAAGTTCATTGGGACAATCAAATTCAAAGGAAGAAAAATTGTGAGACTAATATTCTTCGATGAAATGAACTCCTTATTGACTATCCATTAGTCCAAAACTTTAATGCCTGTAGCTTTTAAAATGAGTTATGTGGAACTGGTGTGCCATAAGGCTCAATCCTAGTTCCTATATTTTTTAATAACTACATGGAAGGAGACATGCGCCTCATCTTAGTTCTAAAAGTTAAATCAGATGCATAAATAGACAAATAACAGCTGTCTATATTCCTCACCTTACAATAAACCCCAAACGACGGTTCCTCTTCACACTCTGCCTCCATGCTTGTGATGGTGAACTCGAAGTGCACTTGGTCGATGGGTATTCTGTTGTGGCGCGAGTAGTTCTGCAGCACGCCCGTGAGAAACGACTGCGTGAAGTAGAAGCCGGATATCCAGAACACCAGCGGCGGACCCTCGTCGATCCAGTCCTGGAGGAATTTCAACCTGTCGATGCAAAAATTATCTTTATGATTTATGCAACTCTCCTTTTAGAATATGTATTGCTAGATGATACCCGCGACTTCGTACCCGTGGATTAAGTTTTTTGATTTCCTGAGGGAATTCCTTAAATTCCCTATAATATATAAAGGATTTACCTTAATCTCTATATGTACCAAATTTCATCAAAATCGGTTGAAAAGATGGACCTAAAGCGTAAAAGATTAAAGACAGACAGAAACACTTTCGCATTTATAACATTAGTATGGATACACGTTACAATCATTGTTTCCTTGCCCCTGACGAAGAAAAGTAAAGTATCCGGCCTGACTAAGTTATCCAAGGTATTGATATTTAAAGAACAAAAAAGAACAGCTCATTCGTTTGTTTTTGTTTCCAGGTGAAATGTCGGAGGAGCGAGTGTTGGCCGCTGGAACATGGCCGGCGGAAGCCGAAGCGGCCATCAACGACATCCGGAAACACGTGGCCTCCGCTCAAGTGGCGCCCGCGCTGAGGCACAGCGACCGGCGGATATACATCAACCTGACCACGCTAGAGAACTCAGACTACTGCATAGAAATGTCCGCCGCCGGCTTCCGGGTGGTGGGCAGGAAATACGACGACACCAGTCTGTCCACCATCGAAAACATGAACTATGAAACGCCTTACGCGCTACTGAACAGCATAAGTCAAAAGTACAGGGAGTCGTTTGGCGGAGAACTGATGAATAAACTGCTCGATCTGGAGAAGAACTCCAAAGGCTGACTGTCTGTGACGTGTGCGGACGGGAATCATTGCTGTGGATCTGTACAGTTTCGGTATCATTAATCATTAATTTAGTATATAATAATTACTCTTTATTCGTAGAGATGACTGTTTAATATCTATTTAAGTTATTGGACTGAATGTTTTATATATCGGCGCTTGGGAAACTAAACCAGATTTTATTGTTACTGATTGAACTCATTTCAAGCATATTGCGCGAAGGTTACAAAAAATTGTAAAAATGAAGCCTTCTTTATAGGCATGTTGTTACATGAAAAGTCTTATGCCTAGCTAGGAAACTTCGGCCGATTGGGGTTTTCTTCTAAGTTTCACTTTTTTAAATTGTCTAATTGGAACGAGAACAAGCGAATTTATTGGCTAGCGCGTGGCTAGCGAGGCGAGTAACGATTGCTCGATTTAATTTGGTAGGTACCTACACCGCACTAGATTTAGCTTCGCTCTTCAACGCATCGCGGTCGATTAAGTTTTCGCGAGGTCGATAAGTTTTGCTGTGTTCAACAGATTTAGTGAAATTGATTTGCCTAGTATGATTTCTGTCTAAAGTCATTTTTGAAGCCTCTATATGTATATCGGACGTCTGTCTCACTCTACGCCGCCGTTTTGAAAAACTATTTCATCGTTGGAAATTTAAAGTAAAGTCCGGCTTTTGTGTTCCAAGTGACGATTTAATTTTAAGGATTTGTCTACTTTTGTGTACATAAATATTTTACTAACAGGTACCTACCTATGGTTTGTCTAATTTAGGATGATAATTTTGGCAGATGCCATTAGCATAGTAGGTACAGCTTCAGTCTGTCTCACTCTAATCCTTCACAATTCTATACACCTCTTATCTGTCAAAATTATCATCCTAAATTAGACAAAGCATAACTACTGAGTTTAACCTCCGGTTACCTGTAAAGTCCCCTTGTATGGTACTTGAAATGTTATAATTTGAAAATAACGACTTGCATGTGTTATGTACCTAACATACAAGTTACAACATGCAAGTCGTTAGTCGCCACTATTTAACTACATATAATGATCATGTTCAAATTGTCTGATGCACATGTTATTATTATTATGGAGACATATTGTGATTTGTTCATTAGTGAAATGATGTAAGTGCATAATATAGGAGCCGACTGAGTACAAACGTATTGTAAACTTTAGACGAATTTACAACCGACGCAATGTGCCGAATTGCGTTAATAAACAAATTTTATTGAATGCGTGGTATTTTATTTTTTACAACTCTATCATAGGACTATTATCATAGGTAAACTAAAGGTGCCCGTGTCTGCGTTCGGGACGATTAAGGTTTTTGAAAAGTCCCGTGAGAATTTTTCAATTTTCGGCGTAATATTGTGTTCCTCCCCAGTTGAAAGTGAAAGTGTATGCAGACATACAGACCGACACACTTTAGCGTTTAATAAAATATATGAAGTTCACGACTGAACTCATTTTGCCGTAATTCGGTAAGACGGCTTGAATTTTCAATACGAAACTCTGAGCTTGACATCACAATTGGCATACCTACCTACCTACCTACCTACCTACCTACCTACCTACCTACCTACCTACCTACCTACCTACCTACCTACCTACGTTAATCCTTGTATTTTGGTGAAGAATCTGTTCCCACTAAGTACAAAAGATTAACATAGATATTGAGTAGGTACTTACGCTTTTTTTTTTAAACATATAATGTTTATTATTGTAAAATAAAATAAATATACAACTTAATGATACCTAGCCTAACCTAATTACCTACTATATAAATCATACCCGCGTGGAATGGTGGCAAGAATGCTGGCTGCATTTCCGCGCTGGACAGCCAGGCTGATCCTTTGCGCAAAAAATGAGCTACAAATGATGAGTGTAAATTTTTTTGGCACTAAGACTCCATGGCCCAAGGGTCTCCACGGAAAACGGAATAAATCACAGAGTACTTTGTATAAATAGGAAATAAATATATGGAATAAATATGTGCTTAATTCTCTATGAGAGGCATACTTCCGCTGCTTGCCGGTTTCAGCCCTTTCTGCTGCGGCTCCCGGCCTTGATGCTGTCTCCCTGATATGACACGGCCAATGTGTCTACGCACGTTGCGTCCCACATTAGCGCCCGTCCCCGTTCCCAGGGAACCAGCGTCAATCCATCAGGTCTCTTGCCATCATCCCGACTAATCCCCGCCGGCTCAATGAGTGCAGGAATATCAATGGTGGCAAGAGCCCTTTTGATCGTATCATTCAGAGAGCCATGCCGAAAAAGCCTTCCAGCGCTCCTTTGGCAAGAGAGTCCTTGAATTCCAAATTTATCAACCTCTTTTCCACACGGACATCTGTGCTCGTAGCACAGGGATGCTCCCAATCTGAGACCTAGAGCCACACGAAAACTTTAATTATCTAAAAGAGTGCCGAGATTTTTCGATGGCAAGGCATGAAGCTAATAGCCGGATTCTTTTTCAGATAAGGCTAGAAGCCTTGCTCGATCTCTTTCACTTGTAAGATTTTGAACCAAATTCGTATGTGTCAGCCGAACCAACGGCACATCCAAACAAAGTTTTTGTGTGGAACATTCCTTCGGGATGTCGTCATTGGGACACCTGACCTTCCAAGGTCCTCTGTGGCATAGATCAATGAAACTGAATTAGAATTAAGGATCTGAGAACTAAGCTCTTTTATGCTATGCACAGAGGACAGAAAAGCCGGAAGAGCAACACTGGAAATTTTTCTCACGCCGATGCCACCATACTTGACCGGTAAAGTAGCTTGACTCCAGGACTGATCATCAAAAGATAAATTTAGAATTTTTTCTAGCGTATACCTTAAGAGATACGCTAGAAAAAATTCTAAATTTCTAAATTCTAAATTCCATGATATCGAGTAGGTACTAGGTACCTACTCGATATCATGGAATTTAGAATCCAGGAAATTTCCAAATTGGGCTTGCACGGAGAATATAAATTAATTTAGGTACAATAAGGCAATATTTTAGGATCGAAAATGCAATGTGAGAATTTAGAGCGTCCAATTTGTCAGAATTTACCGAAAATATGTTCTGACTTTTTTGTCCAAGATTGGTTGAATGGCTTCATTAAAAAGACGAGCACCAAGAAGACAAAGTGAATGTTTATCAAGAATCTTTATATTAGGGGCAAATTCGTTAAATTATTCAGAGGTCGGTAATATTCTATCATAAAAAACAGTTCACATTTGGAAAAATTTAGTTCTAAACCAATTTTGCCAAATTGTTGCTTAACATTGTTAAGATCTTCTAGAACGTCATCCACGTTGCCTCCAATGGTTCCATCGTCAAGATACCATATGTTAAAAGACATTGACCAGCGCCCATACAAAGTTCGCCTAAGAACCAACAGTCATAAAACATACATTATCGGATTCAAAAGAACACATAATTACTATTGTAAGTAGATTTAAACAACGGACACTTCAGAGAATTTATTTATTTCCAAAAATATTTTCAATTTTGAGGTTATTTCGACTCAATGTGCTTGAAAAATAAATATCATCTTTATCCAATTGTAATAGAATTGTAAACAGTATGTAGAAAAGACAAGTTTCGTCGTAGTTCACCAAAAACATTACAGATGGCGTTATAAATATTAATTTATTGTACTTTCAATAGATGGCATTGCGAGGTTCAGAATACTAGCGCACTCAACGCTTCAAGCTGCGTTTATCTTATTTCTTAAGTTACGGAACCAGCGCTCAAGCGATGGTATTGTTTATTATTATAACCTGTAAGTTAAAGTTAAGTTAAGTCAATTTAATACCCATTTATTTATTTTTCAATTAATTTGAAGTGTCCGTTGAATTCTAATATTTGGAATAAAGATTAAAAAATAAGCTAAGAATTGCTGTATATTTCAAAAGTATGTTGATTCTTAGGCGAATTTGGACAATGTCTTTTACGTACGAGAAGGGCTGGCTATCTGCCACAAAGGATATAAGACAAAAGGTGCGGTGTACTCGCCTCGCCAGGAAGTCTGCGACGTAGGAGCCGAGCGGCTTCATGGAGGGGTAGGACTTGGACATCCACGCCGCGGGCACGATGCCCTTGACGAACGCGTTGTTGCAGCCCTCCAGCTCCGCGCTCATGATGGCCAGCCCCTGCGCCGCCAGGTGCACGCCGTGCAGCGTGCGCGACACCACGCTCAGCAGCCGGTTGTAGCGGATCAGCTCCTGCCACAGGGGGAACAGTGCGCGTCATTAGCCTGCAGCCCTCCAGCTCCGCGCTATGATGGCCAGCCCCTGCGCCGCCAGGTGCACGCCGTGCAGCGTGCGCGACACCACGCTCAGCAGCCGGTTGTAGCGGATCAGCTCCTGCCACAGGGGGAACAGTGCGCGTCATTAGCCTGCAGCCCTCCAGCTCCGCGCTCATGATGGCCAGCCCCTGCGCCGCCAGGTGCACGCCGTGCAGCGTGCGCGACACCACGCTCAGCAGCCGGTTGTAGCAGATCAGCTCCTGCCACAGGGGGAACAGTGCGCGTCATTAGCCTGCAGCCCTCCAGCTCCGCGCTCATGATGGCCAGCCCCTGCGCCGCCAGGTGCACGCCGTGCAGCGTGCGCGACACCACGCTCAGCAGCCGGTAGTAGCGGATCAGCTCCTGCCACAGGGGGAACAGTGCGCGTCATTAGCCTGCAGCCCTCCAGCTCCGCGCTCATGATGGCCAGCCCCTGCGCCGCCAGGTGCACGCCGTGCAGCGTGCGCGACACCACGCTCAGCAGCCGGTTGTAGCGGATCAGCTCCTGCCACAGGGGGAACAGTGCGCGTCATTAGCCTGCAGCCCTCCAGCTCCGCGCTCATGATGGCCAGCCCCTGCGCCGCCAGGTGCACGCCGTGCAGCGTGCGCGACACCACGCTCAGCAGCCGGTTGTAGCGGATCAGCTCCTGCCACAGGGGGAACAGTGCGCGTCATTAGCCTGCAGCCCTCCAGCTCCGCGCTCATGATGGCCAGCCCCTGCGCCGCCAGGTGCACGCCGTGCAGCGTGCCCGACACCACGCCCAGCAGCCGGTTGTAGCGGATCAGCTCCTGCCACAGGGGGAACAGTGCGCGTCATTAGCCTGCAGCCCTCCAGCTCCGCGCTCATGATGGCCAGCCCCTGCGCCGCCAGGTGCACGCCGTGCAGCGTGCGCGACACCACGCTCAGCAGCCGGTTGTAGCGGATCAGCTCCTGCCACAGGGGGAACAGTGCGCGTCATTAGCCTGCAGCCCTCCAGCTCCGCGCTCATGATGGCCAGCCCCTGCGCCGCCAGGTGCACGCCGTGCAGCGTGCGCGACACCACGCTCAGCAGCCGGTTGTAGCGGATCAGCTCCTGCCACAGGGGGAACAGTGCGCGTCATTAGCCTGCAGCCCTCCAGCTCCGCGCTCATGATGGCCAGCCCCTGCGCCGCCAGGTGCACGCCGTGCAGCGTGCGCGACACCACGCTCAGCAGCCGGTTGTAGCGGATCAGCTCCTGCCACAGTGCAACACACAGGGGAACAGTGCGCCTCGTTTGCTTGCGGGGGTGCGGCGCCTTCCTCGTCCGGCCACTTCCCGCCACCCTCTTTATATCGTCAGCACATCCTGCCGAAGGGCATCTCCACTCGAGAATTTTCCGGCCCCAACGGATATTGCCCCTACGACAAAGCACGGCCTGCCCGCTAATATTTCAAACTATTACTAATGGTTTTAGCTATGTCAGTGACCACGGTTCTAATGCGGATCTATTTATTTCGAATGCTATCCTGATAAGCCCTTGAGAGAAACTCCTAACATAATCCCTATTGATAGCTCTCTGAGCAACTTTAAACATGAGCATTTTTTTCAGCAGGAATGCTCGCCACTGAAGATAAGTTATATCTAACTAAAGTTGCATTGTAAATTGTTGTCTTAAAAGTTTAGACACCCTGGGTTATTCCGTGTCCACTATAATCCACAGCCCAAGTCATTTGGCGTCAACAAATTTTGATCGTGAGTGCGAATTTCGTGCCAACGAATCGCTCGTAGTCGTGGGAGGCCGATGTACTGGCGGGGTGATAAAGTTATTTCACGATGATACGTACCTATCTTGGGGGTTATTCTGTAGTGCCCAATCTCTAAACTAAAATGACTCTATTTGTATTGCTATCACTTTCAACACTTTCTGCGGAATGGGCCAGCACCAGTTTTACAACTATCATTTTAGTTTAGTTTAGGGATGATGTGCAACATAATTGGGCAGAATATCTAGTAAAGCGAAATACGCGCAACGCGTATGTGCAGCCTGCAG
The DNA here is from genome assembly GCA_963932025.1 of Erebia epiphron. NCBI lineage: Eukaryota > Metazoa > Arthropoda > Insecta > Lepidoptera > Nymphalidae > Erebia > Erebia epiphron. The sequence continues at coordinate 34,952,354 of OZ009950.1, forward strand.
ACCTGCTTGAGCACAGTGTTCATGCTGTTGTAGTACTGGACGGGGTAGCGCAAACTGACGTCCGCTACGTCGTAGGGGCGCGGCAGACGCGCCTGCATGTCGCGCGTCAGCTCCACCACGCCGCCGCCCTCCGCGCGCTCGCCGCCGCCGCCCGCCACGATGCTCGTCTGCGTCAGCAGGCACCCGAACAGCAGCTGCGCACAGACAAGCGGCATCAGCTAACAAACACGCTCCCGAGTATCGGGCGAGCTAATAAGCGATAATTGAGAACCTGTGCTTAGCCGATAGTAACGGACCTCTATCCTACGAGGGTCATTCTGGTAGCAGTGGCTAAATAACTAGCTTGCTATTTAAACAAGGTCAACACGCCAGAGAAGACCACACACTTAATCAGACCCTGATTCAATCAAATGGGAGTGGGTACTGCTGTCCATTGAGATGGCTTTGCCGAGTATCTACTTACTACGATGCATTAGATTTGGTAGATCGCCACACCCGAAAATACCCACGCAATATCTTACACTTCACAACCTTGTTTCATCGTTCCTACATAGAACAGCGGGAAAACTGCTCGCTGGCTCGTACTCACAAGGCGGTACAACACATTGACAATTGGCATCCAATTTACTCGCACGAAATCCTTTTGAGAATTTGAGAAAATCTTACTTAGTAAGGATTTAAGACATATGAGTTTTGTAAAATGGATTCTTTCACTAAGGATTAGATTATTAAAGAACAATATTCCAAACAATCAAACAGCGCGCGGATGTGCTCCAGCAGTCAGCACCGAGCTGTAGTTATAGAGTACTCACCGCGGCGGTCTCCTTGTTGTCCTTGGTAATGTCGGCGTTGTCGTGCAAGCCGAACACCTCCGGCTTGGCGATGAGCGGCAGCGCGCGGATGTGCTCCAGCAGTCAGCACCGAGCTGTAGTTATAGAGTACTCACCGCGGCGGTCTCCTTGTTGTCCTTGGTAATGTCGGCGTTGTCGTGCAAGCCGAACACCTCCGGCTTGGCGATGAGCGGCAGCGCGCGGATGTGCTCCAGCAGTCAGCACCGAGCTGTAGTTATAGAGTACTCACCGCGGCGGTCTCCTTGTTGTCCTTGGTAATGTCGGCGTTGTCGTGCAAGCCGAACACCTCCGGCTTGGCGATGAGCGGCAGCGCGCGGATGTGCTCCAGCAGTCAGCACCGAGCTGTAGTTATAGAGTACTCACCGCGGCGGTCTCCTTGTTGTCCTTGGTAATGTCGGCGTTGTCGTGCAAGCCGAACACCTCCGGCTTGGCGATGAGCGGCAGCGCGCGGATGTGCTCCAGCAGTCAGCACCGAGCTGTAGTTATAGAGTACTCACCGCGGCGGTCTCCTTGTTGTCCTTGGTAATGTCGGCGTTGTCGTGCAAGCCGAACACCTCCGGCTTGGCGATGAGCGGCAGCGCGCGGATGTGCTCCAGCAGTCAGCACCGAGCTGTAGTTATAGAGTACTCACCGCGGCGGTCTCCTTGTTGTCCTTGGTAATGTCGGCGTTGTCGTGCAAGCCGAACACCTCCGGCTTGGCGATGAGCGGCAGCGCGCGGATGTGCTCCAGCAGTCAGCACCGAGCTGTAGTTATAGAGTACTCACCGCGGCGGTCTCCTTGTTGTCCTTGGTAATGTCGGCGTTGTCGTACAAGCCGAACACCTCCGGCTTGGCGATGAGCGGCAGCGCGCGGATGTGCTCCAGTAGTCAGCACCGAGCTGTAGTTATAGAGTACTCACCGCGGCGGTCTCCTTGTTGTCCTTGGTAATGTCGGCGTTGTCGTGCAAGCCGAACACCTCCGGCTTGGTGATGAGCGGCAGCGCGCGGATGTGCTCCAGCAGTCAGCACCGAGCTGTAGTTATAGAGTACTCACCGCGGCGGTCTCCTTGTTGTCCTTGGTAATGTCGGCGTTGTCGTGCAAGCCGAACACCTCCGGCTTGGCGGTGAGCGGCAGCGCGCGGATGTGCTCCAGCAGTCAGCACCGAGCTGTAGTTATAGAGTACTCACCGCGGCGGTCTCCTTGTTGTCCTTGGTAATGTCGGCGTTGTCGTGCAAGCCGAACACCTCCGGCTTGGCGATGAGCGGCAGCGCGCAGATGTGCTCCAGCAGTCAGCACCGAGCTGTAGTTATAGAGTACTCACCGCGGCGGTCTCCTTGTTGTCCTTGGTAATGTCGGCGTTGTCGTGCAAGCCGAACACCTCCGGCTTGGCGATGAGCGGCAGCGCGCGGATGTGCTCCAGCAGTCAGCACCGAGCTGTAGTTATAGAGTACTCACCGCGGCGGTCTCCTTGTTGTCCTTGGTAATGTCGGCGTTGTCGTGCAAGCCGAACACCTCCGGCTTGGCGATGAGCGGCTGCGCGCGGATGTGCTCCAGCAGTCAGCACCGAGCTGTAGTTATAGAGTACTCACCGCGGCGGTCTCCTTGTTGTCCTTGGTAATGTCAGCGTTGTCGTGCAAGCCGAACACCTCCGGCTTGGCGATGAGCGGCAGCGCGCGGATGTGCTCCAGCAGTCAGCACCGAGCTGTAGTTATAGAGTACTCACCGCGGCGGTCTCCTTGTTGTCTTGGTAATGTCGGCGTTGTCGTGCAAGCCGAACACCTCCGGCTTGGCGATGAGCGGCAGCGCGCGGATGTGCTCCAGCAGTCAGCACCGAGCTGTAGTTATAGAGTACTCACCGCGGCGGTCTCCTTGTTGTCCTTGGTAATGTCGGCGTTGTCGTGCAAGCCGAACACCTCCGGCTTGGCGATGAGCGGCAGCGCGCGGATGTGCTCCAGCAGTCAGCACCGAGCTGTAGTTATAGAGTACTCACCGCGGCGGTCTCCTTGTTGTCCTTGGTAATGTCAGCGTTGTCGTGCAAGCCGAACACCTCCGGCTTGGCGATGAGCGGCAGCGCGCAGATGTGCTCCAGCAGTCAGCACCGAGCTGTAGTTATAGAGTACTCACCGCGGCGGTCTCCTTGTTGTCCTTGGTAATGTCGGCGTTGTCGTGCAAGCCGAACACCTCCGGCTTGGCGATGAGCGGCAGCGCGCGGATGTGCTCCAGCACAGAGTTGTAGTCCATCGACGGCGGGATACGGTACTCGCCGCTCGGCGAGAACGAGTAGCTGCCGACACAACACTATATATCACGTCCAACTCAAACTCAAATTATATTTAGTAAAAATTGGTACCTACACAGAGTACACCTTCTGAACGTTAAGTTTACATAGGATAAGATGATAATAATTAATCATGGTATCTTAAAACTAAAGCTACGAGGGTTCCGAACTCGCCCTGGTCTGAGAAGAGCCCACCTATAATCATCACTCCTGTAACCAACAGCTCTGTTCTCTCATCACACCCTGTATGTAGGTAGATACACGCAGGGGGGACGCCCGCCGTCGCCAGGTACCTAGGTGACCGGTCCTTTAATTGGAACCGTTCCACCTGATTCCCTGTGTTAGACTATATTCGCGATTTTTTTTCGCAATTCTGTAACACTAGAATCACATAGAGGTGGACGCACCTGTGAATAAAATTCGCGCGAAAATATAATCGTTGGGTTGATACAATTTCACGCGGTGCAGTGCAGCATTATATATTCGCGCGAATATATTGTGCTTTACTGAGTTGTATGGCGCTCACCGGTTTCGCAGTGCGGAGTAGGTGAAATCTGTACGTAAAATATAAATCGCGAGAATAAAATTCGCGCGATATTTTTCGCAATGCAAACGTAGCCTTAGGACACAGGTTACTGTTGTCCCAGCAGCCAAACCCCCTCGAACCTATATATATGTGGCTTTTGTAAACTTTATGATATCCCCAATAGAGAAGCATCTAAAGTCTTCTTGGCAGATTCTCTCGTAATTCCCACCTTACCAATGAATAGGGGGCCTGCTCGCTACTCAGCTATGAAATGAAAGCTGGTCTTCTTCGATAATTACCACCTGAATCGCTTCACGTGTAGATTCACCTACTCTTTTCAGTTACTTCAATAAAACTGCTACAATTGTTACTTGGGATCGGTGGTAACTTCATCGTTGTAGAAGATGGACAGCAGCGAGAGTATGAGCCTGCGGTCCTTGTCGTCGGTGACTCTGCCGCCGTAGTTGCACTCCCCCGCCAGGTAGTTGAGCGCGTCGAACGGCGTCTCGCTGTACTCCGTGAGGAACATCTGGGACACCGAATAGTTATAGAATAGAATACAACAATACATTTGCTACGGTATGGAAATGCTTGGATATTTCCTTGGTCTAAGACTACTCAAGAAAATTTAAGCAGAAAACTCTGTGACAGCAATAATTAACGACGTGTTCTAGTTGGTCAGACAATGAGCAAAATCTGATTTTGCTCTAGCACTTATTCCTCAAACCAGTATTGTGAATTTTATGCGCTAAAACATTTAGACAAGCGCCTAGCTCAACGGCTCACCTGCAGCTGCATGATGCATATGCGGAGGTCGCTCTCGTTGAACTCGTACTGTATGTTCCAGCCGAGCGGGCCGAACGCCCTCCTCTCCTGAACGATCGCGTGGAAGAAGCACAGCGCGAACAGCAGCCGCCGCCACTCCTCCGTGCGCGGACACGAGATGTAGAACTCGGGGTCGCAGATGGGGTCCGATATGTACGAGCGGTAGATGTTGTTCTTTAGGCCTTTGGGCGCTTCGTTTGTCATTTTTACTCCTGACAAAGCGAGGAAAGAAAGGAAGTAAAGAGGCAAGCATATATTTTGGCAGTATAGATAGTAATTCTTCTGATAGAGTCTGATAGTATCTGCACAGACACAACCAAGCGGCCAAAATCCTTCACCAAGAGCTTAGTCTGAAGTACGGTCTCCTACAAGTACACACCGGTGCCTGTACTCGAGCGTGACGGTGTCCGGCTCTATTGAGACCGGTCCTTCATCACGGACCGGGCACAGTCGCGGGTGTTTTTGGTGGACATCACCATTCCATATGACGAGAACCTCGTGAGAGCTGAGACGGAGAAAAAACTAAAGTATCTCGATCTGGCTCACGAGGTTTCCGCTATGTGGCACCATTGTCCACCACTGTCAGTGGAGTCCACTGAAAGTATCCCAATCGTCATATCTGCGAATGGGTTAATCCCAGTCAGCCTCGCTCACCATCTGAGGCGACTGGGGTTCCGTGGCAGTTCGCTCGCAGCCAGGATGCAGAAAGCGGTGTTGCTAGACTCGGCTAGGATAGTCCGCCGGTTTCTCAACCTGTCGCCCTGACCCCCGGCCGTCTGGTCTCCCCTGCCGGGGTGTAATCCTCCACCCGCTACAACTATTTATTTGTGTATGTAAGTCTATTAATTTCTGTTTATGTAAGTTTATTATAATTATTTTGGTCATATATGTATTTATTTTGTATGCGGGCGTGGGAGCTAAATTTATGTCGATAATAATATAATAATAAGAATGAATTATTGAGGGGACAGGTTTGTACGGCTTGTTGCAATTAAACTCTTACAAATACATAGCTGAGCTTAAGCCTCGCGAAATATCTTTGGATACTTTGTTCTTCCCGATTATAAAGACGGTAATGTGATTCTCCCGCCTGGTAGCCGCCCGGGGTTGTCTCACCGTTCTGCAGCACGGTGACGGGGAAGGCGCGGCTGGGGTAGGAGGTGAGCCAGCAGCGAAAGTGCGGGTGGGTGAGTTGGGGCACGATCACCTCCGCGCAGATGCGCTCCAGCTCGCCCATCCACGAGTCCATCACGTGGCAGTTCTGCAGCACCACCCAGCCGCCCGTCACGATCGCTTGCTGGATCATGTTGGCCGCGATCGGACCCTGGAGGGGCAGACGAAACTGAATGTAGCCGTCGCCGTGGCGAGTAGCCACCCTGACGGCCAAGCCCTCCAGTACAATTCACTGTAGCAACCGACGAGGGGTTAGAGGGGGTGGAGTTTAATGAAGTAAAATGTTGGAATTGGTATTTGCAAGGGAGACTTTTTCCATCTTAGACTGCATCATTACCACCATTTGGCGGTATCAAACGAGATCACATATCTAAAATATTGCTATCCTTTTCTGCAGGGAACAACAATGTGCAAACGTGAAAAATTGTGGACACCCAAATTTGTCGTCGAAGAACCCCGCACTCGTATCCAGTTACACATGTAGTGGTCTTCGTAGGCCGCACATAAGCCAATAGATGTTACTACTAGAAGCGCATGAAGAACACGAAGAGCCTGAATCGAAGCGATAACGGAGTTTTCTTTCATTGCCGCTCGGAGGATGATCATTGATCATCCTATTGTTACGGTCGAGCCATATCACCTGCTCCCGTACACACATAACTAGACGCCTGTGTCCGACGATGAGGACTGACCTGCCCCTGTCCGAGGGAGATCGTCTCGAAGCTGACGACCTTGCGCTCCATGGAGAACTTGACGAGCCCCGACATGGGGTCGGAGCCGGGCGACAGGATGAAGATGAGCGGCGAGCAGCAGTTGCTGTCGTTGTAAGACTTCTCCAGGTCGAAGGGCGGCGGCTCGATGTACGTGCGGCCCATCTCCTCTACCACGTACTGCTGCACCAGGGGGATCAGCTTGTCCGGCCGGATGCATCTGTACAACCGTTCATCAAGTCATTTTGCCATGCAGTCCTACAAAGTCGCATTGCGAGGATAACGATAAATCCGCAAGAATGCGTAACACACATAGCTAATCTGAACTTGAAAATTGGCACAGATTTAAGCATTTTCTATAAAAACCCGTTCCACTATCATTTGATGACAAAAATAATTCTCAGTTAGGTATATTAATATACTCTTGAACTAGACACAGAAAAATTATAGTAAGTAAAACCTGAAGATAATCAATTTAGGGATCCCCCTGATGTCTGCATACGGCTCAGGCAGGGGATTCTCGTGAGGTGCAGCCTGATCATAGAACTCCTTCCATGCGCCGATGTTTCCTTCCACGTTCTCTTTGAAACCGCGGAGCCTGTATCATTATAACAAACAAAATATATTTTTAAATTTTAACTGTACAAGTCGCACGTTACTTAAATATAAGTTTTACAATGTCTGAAGCAGTCGGGAGTACTTCGGGGACACATTCTGTCGATAAAACCATAAATTAATACCTAAGACCTTAATAACTGTTTACTAGAAAGCTTAGCCTACTGCCTGTGCACTGATACAATAGAAAACCTGAAAACCTTCTGTTGGTGAAAGTTGCACAATGGTTTCGGGCGCGGTCAGTCGCAGCGGAAACGGTGTATGCTAGTACAGCTATTGTTATCCGTTAGGTAAATGAGCGCATTGTTCAGCTCACCCGTCGAGGTTGCTGCTGCGCACGACCTCGGACCAGCTCTTGTCGGAGAGCCAGGTGGGCGCGGGGTTCTCGTGCGGGTTCTCCAGCGCCACGCCGCCGGTCAGCAGGAACGCCACCAGCTCGTCGTCCAAGCTGCCCTGGATTGTTCACAGAGTGAACCAAACATACATCCCTGTTCACTTTAAAAAATCTATACTAAACGATGTTTGAGTGACGATTACTAAATTAACTAAATTACTAATTAATTAATTACTATTAAGGGCTACAGTTATCAGTGTTGTGTGTGGCACATCCCAAAGAACCCTATTCGGAGCTAACAGTTGAGACAAAAACACCTAAAAAGAACTTTTAAGAATATTCTGATAAATGCATGTCCTAATCAGAGGGTGAAGACTAAGAGAGAAATGCATGAGCAGCTCACCCTCGCCCGGAGTATGCCGAGCGTGAGCACGAGCGAGAAGATAAGTTTGTCCTTCTCGAACAGGCTGCGGCAGACGTTCTCGTACACGCTGCGGGTGAAGTACGCGTTGAGCGCTTCGAGCCGCTCGTCCAGGTCGGCGCTCTTCGGGGAGTTCAGGATCGCTTGGTTGTACAGGTTGATGAACCTGACAGTTGTGTGAACAAAACAAACCGTCACGCGTGCACTTCAACGACGACTTCAATAGTCAGTCATATGTGTGCGGTCCATAGCGGTCCCGTGTTCGAGTGCCCACAGGAGATATTTTGCTTATTAATTATTGTCATGTCAAAATTGTCTCTAGTTTGATCTGTCTTTGGATCTTCAACCGTGGCTGAAGTAACCACCCTACTGAAAAAGACAATATGCTGCCGAGCGATTTAGCATTTCAGCATGATACCGTGTAGAAATTATTTTAGGGTAAGTAGGTAGGTATGAGTGAGAATTAGAATTTCCAGAGAGATACATACCAATTCAACGAGTACTGATACATCGGGTCGATGTTAGCCAAGTCCGATATGCAGAAGAACAGCACAGAGGAGTGCTTGGAGACGGGCACGTAGAGAAGGCGCGCCTCGTCTATCTCCTTCTCGGTGATGGCGGCCGCGGCCTGCTTGGCCTCGATCTCTATCGAGAGCACCTTCGACGACGACAGAATCTGGTTTGCTGACTCGTCCTCCAGAATGTTTCCCGCTGAAGATAGGACCTACGAACAAAAACAAGTTCGAACTCAAAATGTAAATTCACTTCTTATTTGGGTTCTATTAAATGCGAAAATTTCTTATTGTAATATTGTTTTGATATTGGCTAGTTTTTAGGATATTTCAATATTTTTGTTTCTAGTCCTGATATTACTGGTTATAGAGATTTCTGGAGGTGTTTTTTATGATCCTAGAATATAATATTATATACATATATGACATATGAACTTAGATCATAAATAAATTTAATTTTAATCGGATATTCGACTAGGCAGACAAACGTTAAAACATGAAATACTTGCTTATCATAGCTGTTGTGGAGGCATAGTTTACTTCACCAACCCTGCGCTCCGAAATGATATTTTACTCAGCTTTATAATAATTGTTACCTCCAAAATCTTATCCTCGATCTCCTTGAGCGTCCTCTTGTTATTGGCGCCCTCGACGATGAGCTGGTTCTTCTTCAGCTCGAGCTCGGGCCGGTCCTGCGCCACCACGATGCCCAGCAGCTGGTCCTGCAGCCCTTGCGGCGTTATCATGAAGTTCAGCAGTGTCACCTGCGTCATATACGAACCGACTTTTGATATTAAAGAAACAAAAATTAAAGCTAAATAAGCACTATCGAAAAGAGTTTTTGAACCATTCCATGTCAAGTTTTGAATATCAGAAAGCAATCATGGAGATGTCTTTTTTGTATAATAACAACTAAACTTATGATTAGGTATGGTTGAGTCATCACAGGATGTAAATATTAAAAGGTTTTTAATATTTTCATGATTTAGAAGATCAAGCATTACCTTGACAGCGATTTCTGGCAAGTAATGCGGATTGCTGAGACGAGTGGTGATGTAAAAGCGGAAATTGTAATTGTATTCCAAGATGTTGTCGCCTAATTTCAAACAGTCCACGCCACCGGACCTGAACAAAACAACATTTTCAGCAAGCACGTTATTGCGTGGTCGATGGAACTCATTATTTTGAAGACTTGGAATAGCCATCAAAAATGTTAAATAAATCATACTCACTTGCTAAGACACGCCGCATTCCAAACCATAAAATATTATAATATAACTACATGTACCTACATTTTTCGATACGCTAAACATTAGGTATCTCTTTTGTAAAATGAATTTTAAAAGTTTCTTTGACAAATCTAAAATATTGTCGGTGAGTCACCTGAAGACATTCCTCAGCAGCACCGGCTCGAGCACGGCGTCCAGCTGCTCGCGGATGTTCTCCAGGATGACGGGGAAGCCCAGCTGGATGGCGTTCTCCAGCACGCGCACGTAGTTGGAGTCCGTCAGCTTTATCACCTTCAGCTGGTTCTCGCGCTCCATGTTCTTTACCCATTTGTTGGCTTGTTCTGTTAAAACATTACACATGTGGAATCTGGAACTCTCAGATATTGTCTAGTGACTGAATAATTAACGCGAATTGTTTAAGGATGCCCGCTCTGGATTGGAAATGAATAAAAGGTGCTTTCTTCAGTATCTCGAGCTTAACAAAAACTCGCCAACTGACCCCAGCCTGTGCTTATTAACAACCGACTCGGGGGTGTCAAACCTGTGCAAAATATCAAGTTAGCTGTACTTGCATGTATCAGCAGTTTATCCTGCTATGCTATGCAGGGTTTGCTTGATGTCCTGAAGTGCTGCAGCATCCAAATAACCTTAAGTTGTCTCTACCAATGCTGCACACTAACCACTGACCTTGAGGATCAATCATGAGCGGCCACCGTCGCGACTTCTCCACAATGATTCCGTTCTCTATGGAGAAGGCGTCCACCGGCAAGCCGGCGATGTTCCACGCCCGGATGACGACGGGCTCCCCGAGCGTCGCCACCAGCGAGTACGCGTCCGAGCACGGGATATCTAGCAACGAACGGTCACACTGCTGGGAATGTGCGTTTGTGCGTTGGCGAAGTGTTTGTAAATGTGTTTCTATTCTAAAATAATGTTCATTTAGAGAACATTCATATACAATTTTTCTCAGACCTAACGTACAAAATATTTTACTTGTATACTTATACCGATTTTCTCACAATTACAGTAACACAAAACCTGAAAAGAACTTCGGCAAAGTCAGAGATGTCGGTTAGGTCACGTGAACGCGATCACAACCCTTGATAAAATTGTAGATACGAGGCATATGAATAACTAGGCCGTCGCAAATTGGCGCATGCTTAGTTCTTTGCCCGCATTTTTCGTTCCTTGGCCAGGTACTAAGATTTTACTTGGGGCGATTAAAATACGAGTAGGTGCGCCCCAACCAACTATGTTTAAGAGATTATGTTGAACATCGACGCAGTTGTCTGTTGGGGCGATTAGAATGCACCCAAATGAACTATGTTGGACAGATTGTTGGACATCGACAGTGTTGTCTCACCCAGCTCCTTGGTGCGCTGGTTCCACATGGCGACCAGCTCGCGCCGGTAGCCGACGGTGTAGGGGCCGAGATACGCAATGAACCCGGCCGACAGCAGCACGTCACCTGCGGGGGATCTCTGTTTAGAATTAGGTCAGCTTCACCCATCATCTATACTAATTGACCGAGCGAAGCGAAGGTCTCTGAGTCTACTTGAGTGAATTTGCACTTGTCCATCCGTCCGTCCATCCGTCCGTCCGTCCGTCCGTCCGTCTGTCAGAGCCTTATAACTACTAAATTACTGAACTTAATTACTTCAAATTGAAATATTATACATATAATCCGATGGCCAGCCGAATATGGCTTAAAAAGTAATAAAAATCTTTATTTCAGGGGGGCTCTCATAGAAGCGAATATGAAAAAAAATATTTTTATAGCGTTACATAGGGTTGCGGTATATCATTTTAAAGATAATTAGGAATAGAGTCCAAAAATATATTTTTTAAAATTTTTCCCCTAAAATTGACGAAATGGGGGGTTCTCAAAGTGGAGATTTTCTAACGTCCAAAGTTGACCTCAGAACTCTAAATTTACTGAAATGCTGAGCCTGAAACTTGATCAATTATTTGACTTATATCCTGTACTTGAACGCCAGTTAGCACGCCAGCACGCCAGCACGACTGATCGGATAAAGCTAAAGAGTTCCCGCGGGAGCCAAAAAAAACTCGATCCACGCGGATGAAGTCTCAGACATCAGCTAGTTAACAATATTTTTGTGTCCTGAATTAAATATTTTTAAGCAATCTAAGTACATCTTGCTGACCTTGTACCTGTGCAGTAGGCGACTTATTGATCTGTATTGACAGATCATTAACCACCATTGGGTAGGAAGTGAAGGGCGACGCCGATTGCATGGCTCGGTTCAGTGAACCTTTCGTTTCGCGGGCTGTATATGCGGAACAGTACAACCTACGTAGATAAATTCCACCGGCCGGCAGTCTCTGTACTGACCGATAATGTTGGACAGCAGCTCCTGCAGCTGCCGCGCCAGGTCGGTCCAGCGCGCCTTCTCGCCGCCCAGCCCGCCGATCAGCTGCTCCGCTCGAGACAGCTTGGTCGAGCAGAGCTCTATCTCGTCTTCCAAGCCTTTCTTCTTGCGGGTCATTTCGGCGAACTCGTCGTTAAGGGCCTACCAAACAAATGATTTCTCAATTTATCACTTTTCAGTTTACAATCCAAGAATCAGTTTTAGTGTACAAAACAAATCTTCAACTTTGCTTCTTTCTTCAAAAGCAGGCCAATATTTGCATAAGGTTCGAGTTCAGCTGGGCTTTAGAACAAAAGGAAGGCCAATAATAATTTAATTTAATAAAAGTTCAGCTCGGCTTTAGAATTGAGTTAGAAACCTTTGTTTGTACGTTACTATTTTGCTGTTTACCAACAGACAACAGACAAGTGACCTACTCGTACCTGCAATTTGTCGAGTACTCCTTGCAACTGAGCTCTCTTCTCGTTCAATGTATTCATCTGCATTTGCAACTCTTCTTCGGCTTCTGCCAACGCTGCCTTTTTGGGCGCTACGACCTGTTCAACAAAATGACAATGTTACTATGATGCTTTGCAGATTTTTCTTGTGGTAAAGAATAGGATCAACTGGCCAGTTGGTGTAGTGGTTAGCATGTTCGACTGCGGCCGGCGAGGTTCCGGGTTTAAGTCCCGGGTGGGCCATAATTAAGTACCTATTGGGTTTTTCTGACTAGAAATTCTTAGTACTAGCCCGGAGTTAGGAAGTTGGCGGTGTTTCACCCCCGTGCCTCGGAGAGCACGTTAAGCCGTCAGTCCCGGCTATTATCACTAACATGATAATAGTCGTTAAAGCCCGCCAACCCGCATTGGAGCAGCTCGGTGGGTCTAAGCTCAAATCCCCTCTCTCCGATGAGAGTGAAGACCTGTGCCCAGCAGTAGGACGTAATGGGCTGTAGTGGTGCTGGTGGAAGGAATGAGATTGTGCAACAACGTCACCTTGATAACTCGATCGTACACGTCCATGGCGCGCACCCACTTGCACAGACCTTCGCAAGCCGACGACACCTTGGCGATTACTGCGGGATCGAACTCACGGTCGGGGATGTACCTTTGACATACAAAAATTTGCATAAAGAGGATTCTTATTAAACACTTTTAATATTATAAGCAAGTATCAGCGCCGTTCGATGTCTACAGATGGCGCTGTACCTGTGAGGCGGCACAGCAGTCGTTACGCGAGGTTTCCGCCAATCAGAGAAGTTTCTGCTCTTGTTGCAGCTATGTTTAATGACGTCACGTCACAATACTGCTTTGGAATATTACATTATGGCAACTTCAAAGTCTTTAACCATTCGATACTCAGATCTGCATTGAGTAACAAGTGTCAAGAAAGTAGACCTATCTTTACCTTGGTTTGCGAGTGGTTATGGATTTAGCTGTTGTTATATTGTTACTTATTAATATAATAAGGTACTTATGTTTACTCCTTGAATATATGGAATAGTATTTGCATTACATGTTATCAGTTTGCATCTTAATAACCCTATCCATGACCATACGCAAGTAGGTCTGTTAATATAAGTAGAGTTAGTTTTCTAGCTTTTCATTTATTCGCGTGACACTTCTTACTTGTCTCTAATCTTCTTCATGATAGCAGGAGGTATATTGTCCTTGTCATAATTCTTAAGGCTTTCCAAGAACTTCATATCACCCAACATTTTCTGCGAGGGTCCCCAGTAGTCCTCGAATGGCTTTCCTGAACACAAAACGTAATCAAATCAATAGCGAGATTGGAAATGGATAATTAAAATTTTTTTGGTTTAATATTTGGTCGATTTGCACTCGTCGTAACATTAATTAGGTATTGCAAAAAATGAAGCAATATCTTCCTTAGGAGATAGGCTTGCGCTCGACGACAATCATGCTTAGTGCAAAGCAATGATGTGGTCTAGGTCGGAACGCACTCGTCTAGAAGATGTTCCGAATCGGTACTCAGCGGATCTATCCCAAAGGTGGCAGCGGTGCTCCACGCCTGACGGAACTGGTGCCTGATAAAGAAGGAGGTATAATCGGGTACAGCTGGTGGCGCACCGTTAGCGTCCACCTTGCGGTCGCCCTTGACGGCCTTCATGACGCAGACGGCCTCCATGACGAGCTTGACGCCGGCGGGCGGGTTCTTCATGGACTTGACGAGCGTGATGTCTGCCGGCTTGAGCGTGTTGAGCGCGTCCAGCGCCGCCTGCAGCGCGGGCACCGCCTCCGCCAGGTCCGACTCGCAGTCGTCCTTGATGGCCTGCGCCGCCGCCGCCGCCTCGTTCGCGAGCGCCTCGTCCGCGCCCACTATCTGCACACCGGCGTACCGTTCGTTACAATATACGCTTCTGTTGGTAGGTGTTCCGTTACTAGCGAATAGCGATGTCAGTTTAGCGAGCAGTCCGGCCCGGCCCGAGCCGTCCAAAACTTTTAGGGATCGTCTGAAAATCATTGTTTTAGTGTATTACATCATAACAGCATCACGCATAGTGGGTGCCCTTTTTGGAGTTATTTTTTTTGTGTCACAGTTTAGTTATCACGGGAAAAACGCACGACACGACACGACACACGTCACGTTATGTGCAGTGTGTCGTGTTTCGTGACCGCAAATTATACCCGTGCGGTGGCTCGTCAAAAACGCCCTGATGTATATGTTACCTACTCAATGTAAAAGAGCAACTGCTGCTGAAAAGAACCAATACTGAGTCTAGACTACCTCGTTGGTCAGTTTGAGAATTGAGCAACTGCTTTTGAAGGTGGTGCCTCGGAGAGCACGTAAAGCCGTCGGTTTTGCGCCTCATCTCCCTCCAATCGAGTCGGATTTTCCGTCCTGTGCTTTGAGGGTAACAGAATAAAGAGTGCCCTTGTATTTGTGCACAGACTGGTGCACAATAATATCTCCCGCGCAGTTGGCTAATCTCTGTGGAGATTGGTCGCCGACAAAATTGAACCGAAATTCGGAAATCCGAAAGTTGGAGGATATATTATTATAATTATGTGGTGGAAGATTTAGCATAGATGATATGTGACGTGCGATGCAAATAAATCAAGCACAGGTGGTCGGCCGCTTCACCTCCTTCTGTTTCTCCACCACCACGGTGTCCTGCTCTATCTTGATCATGAGCTTCTCCGTCTTGTCGGACGTCTCCACCAGCAGCGGCTGCAGGTCGATGAGGTTCTGCTGCATCACGGCCACCTGCCCCGCCGCGAAGTCCAGCTGCTCCAGACCTGTCTCGTAGCTGCACATCGATAAACAATTGCCAAAGATCAAATCAAATGTCCACGTTACTAATCTGATGTGTAAATAAATAAGCTAAGCCTCAATTGTAGTTTCACTAATGTGCCGCCCCGGCTCCACTCACCGATTTCTAGATTTGGTAATCTGGTCCACTTTCAGAGCGTACAAGTTCTGGAATGCCTTGATGAGTTCCAAGTAGCTCGTCGGTGTCACGTAAACCTTGCGTTTTTGTTCCGCATAAAATCTGTAAAGTTACAATTATATACTTGAGAGACACAATAATTACCTTACACAGAGACCCTATCTTTGTGTACAATGGGTATACTTCAGGTACATGAAAATGCTAGCTCGCAGCTGAGCAAATGTTCAAATAAATTGTTCTTGGGGATTACCTTACCTTATTATTTGAGAAGGCTAATATAAGCTGGAATTTATATCTTAAAATTCTTAACTTCTTCTTCGTCGTATCGCTCTTGTCAGAGCGGTCGTGGTCGTCACTTTGGTGGTAATTCTTAACTAGGCTAGTCAATATGTAATCGATTTTACATAATCACGGCCACCTCAGAGCACATTCTGATGCCCCAAAAGAACCACAGCTCTCTGAGGTCTCATGAGGATTTCATTTATAAAATGAGCTCTACGCCATGCGATATAAAGTCTGTGTTGACCTGTCGCTGAGGCGCACGACGCTGGTGTGGAACAGCTGGCACATGTCCACGCAGCAGTCTCCGAGCGCGGCGTCCACGCTCTCCATGCGAGCGATGAACATCGACGCCACGCGCTCCAGCGCCTCGGGCGGCCACGCCGTGAACCTGACACAAGGCACCACTTCAGTAGGTTATCTCCATGGCCCGCAGCGCCGAGACACCGGACACGAGACGGGTCCTGCACGCGGCGTTGATGACATCACCCACACTGCGGACCCAACATAGGAGACGACACCCGGCCTAAGCAAGTAGTAGGCCGTAGGCCTTCAAGGCAAGCCCTAGCCTACCAGGCTAGAAGATAATCACCGGGGTATATAATTACCCCGCGCCTCACCTGGGTAAGAAGTCCAGGTCTCGAATCCCGTACCCCCGTAGACCCTCGCTCTCTCAGTAGGTAATGACCTACCAGCCCCGCTAGCCAACTTACATACGTTTCGTGTCTATTCTCTTTCTAATTATAATCGTTAACGCTTTAGCGGAGAGATAAAATAAGTGAACAGTCTATGGTTAGCGTTTCAATCACTTTCGTTAAAGTGCTAAAGGCTTTAGAAATAGAATAGACACGAAGCGTATGTAACTTGGCTGGGGGGGGGGGGGCTGAAACATTTATTTATGTTCCTGACTCCTGAGGTAGGTGCGGGTTTGGGAACAGACGGTTGACATAACATTTAGATTCCTTGAATGGCTCCTGTAACGCACCGGCACCTCCTTAACCGTGGCAGTTATACGTAAATTATTACTCATTCTAATCGAATGACTTGGTTTTAATAAATGAATAATAATAACGTGTATCATGTGCCACACTACCCTACACATCTCGTTTAATCTTCTCACCAAAGGTTGCCTGGTAGAGATTGCTCAGTAAGCAATAAGGCCGCCTTTGCATACCTAGTTTTTAGTTATAACTTTACTTTGTTTTTGTTTCTTGTGTGCAATAAAGTATTCATCTATCTATCTAAAATTATTTTGGGAGTCGTTGTAAGCTTTGGGTGTTGTTGCAAATGAGATTTTTATACAGAGAAGTTTGAAGAGTTTTTGTATAGAATCAAGCAGGAACTGCCACCTAAATATAGTAAAAAACTAACATGTAAAAATATTACAATATCTAAAATATTTTTACAGTTGTGTATCTGTTAAAATATCTATAATTTTGTCTATATCCTCTACCAATACGTCTTACTCTATGGACATACATACAAAAACGTCATTTTGACATATTGCTGTCAGTTGTCTTTTCTGACCTTTTTTTTGTTCTCTTCTCCTTGACCCGTTACACGCGGCTGATGGCTTCTGTTCAAATTAAATTATAAATAAGTGCAAGCTGAAACTTTCGTTTTAATTATTCAACGTGCGACGCTACGCATCCTGCTCTGCCAAAAGGTTATGAAGCCCAGTTTTTTAACACACACAGAACACAAGGTATAGTGCTAATTTTATTGTGTCACGCACCACGTTGTCGATTAAGTACGTACAAAGATGTCTGGCTCTGGACAAAACCTCACAACCGCCATTGACAAATTGAAGGGCGTTTCTAATTTTGCTAGTTGGAAATTTGCTATCAAACTGATATTGATGTTTGAAGGATTGTGGCAATGCGTAGAGGGCGGGGATGATGATGTTTCTCGAAATGAAAGAGCCCTAGCCCGCATATGCTTATCGTTGGAACCTAATTTATATCAATATGTGTGCAATTGCAAGACTGCAAAAGAATGCTGGAAAAAGCTGACCGACTCCTTTGAAGACAAAGGTTTGTACCGCAAAGTTTTACTTCTCCGAAAATTGCACCGCCTTGAATATACACACTTTGGAAACATGCAAGAATATATTGATGCTGCTATGTTATTAGTACAACAGCTGGCAGACATTGGCAAGAAGATCGAGGATTCGGAGCTTGCAGAGATTCTACTATCAGGGCTGCCTCAAGAATTTGAGATGTTGGTATCCGGCCTTGAAACAATCAGCATTTCGCAGGAGTTGACAAGCGAAGTTGTAAGGATGCGCTTGCTGCAGGAAGAGCACAGACGAAATCAAGAGGGACAGTCACTGGCTTATGTAGCTGCGAAAGCCAAGCCTAGGAAGGATGTCATATGTAGTTATTGCAAGCTAAAAGGACATTTTGCCAAGAAGTGATTTAAGCGGCGTCGTGATGAGAAGGATAAGAAAAGAGAAGAGCCTGCTCACACCTTCTACGCTTCAGCATTCAGTGCAACAACGTCCAGTGACTTCATACTGGATTCCGGAGCCAGTATGCACATGTGTCAAGACAGTAGACTTGCAACTGACATCAAGACAGGAAATTGTGTCATTTCTATTGCCAACGGGCAAGAACTGACTAGTAAGGCTACTGGTAAGATTCCTCTCTGTGCTAATGTCACACTTGATAATGTACTGGTTGTTCCAAATTTGTCTAGCAATTTAATTTCAGTAAGTAAGTTAACTGATAGAGGTTATAATGTATTATTCCATAAAGATGGGTGTTCGATATATGATAAATGTCAAGTATCAGGCAATCAAGTTCTCTTTGCTGCTAGGAATAATGGGTTATATAAGTATAAGCTAAAGCAAGGTAGTTACCTTACCCTTGAGTCCTCCAATCCCTTGCAAAGTAGGCAAGTGACAGAGAGTGCTCATGTTGCAGAGTGCGCTCCTAGGAGCATATGGCACAAGAGGCTAGGTCATCTGAACAATGTAAGTATGGATGGTAAGGGACAACAATGTGTTGGTGTCGTTTTTTCAGAATACAGAAAAACAAGAGAGCAATTGTGTGGCATGTCTTATGGGCAAGATGAACCGGTCACCTTTCCCGCGGGCGGTTGCTCATCGTGCTGCTCGTCCCTTGGAACTTGTCCACTCAGATGTGGCTGGGCCGATTCAAGAGACAACTTGGGGTGGAGCTCGTTACCTATTGACCTTTACGGACGACTACTCAAGAAAGACGTTTGGCTACTTGATGAAGTCTAAATCCGAGGTATGTAGTCATTTTATTTCCTTTAAAGCTTTAGTAGAGAAACAATTAGGACTCCCTATAAAAACCTTACGCAGTGATACTGAATTCTGCAACCAAAAGTTTAAAAACTTTCTTAAGCAGGAAGGAATTGTCCACCAGACTACAGTGCCTTATTGCCCTGAGCAGAATGGGGTGGCCGAGCGTGTCAACCGGACTTTATTTGAGAAGGCACGTACGATGTTGCAAGAGGCTGGCCTGTCAAATCGATTTTGGGGGGAGGCTATTATGGCCGCGATTTATTTAAAAAATCGTTGTCCTTCAGTCGCTATTTCAAACAGTATACCTGAGCATCTTTGGACTGGGTCGTGTGTAGATCTCAGCCATTTGCGTGTATTCGGTCGTGTTGCCTATTCTCATGTTCCGGAACAAAAGAGGCGTAAGCTCGATGCCAAGGCGAAGAAATTTATTTTTGTAGGTTATGGTGAGGGTTGCAAGGGATACCGACTATCAGACCCATCATGTCCAGACAAGATTCTTTATTCTCGAAATGTATTGTTTCTAGAGAATGAATTTCTGAACAGTGATAAAGCTGAGCCGTGTAGGGATTTTATTTATTTTGACAATTATAATAATGTTTCAGGAGGAGAGCATAGTTTAAATACAAATAAAATATTATATAATTTGAATGAGCCTAATATTAACTGTGATATAATAAATAACTGTGATAATAGTATTAGCAATTGTGAAGTTAATAAATTAGATAATAATTCTCATTCAAATGTTTCAGATATGAAGCAAGTGCAGCCTGCGAGTTCTCCGCCTTCAGACATCTGTGTGGACACTGAAGCTGTGCGGATGCCGCCTGCATATTCACCACCCACGGACGTCTTGTTGGGCGACGATGAGGAGGTGATAACGTCACCTGCATGGTCACCATCGTCAGACCTCTACTGCACTGGAGATGAAGGTGCTAGCGAGACCGGTGATGAAGATGATGTCTTGATGGACATTGGGTCTTCTCTGCCGGAGCTTACGCATCAAGGAGGAGAATCAGCATCGTCAGGTGCTACATTGGACGAATCTCTCTCTCGCTCTAAACGCAGTACACGAGGTAAACTACCATCTAGGTATAATGATTATGACTTATCTGCTATGATGGCAGAGGCAACTTCTATGGGAGATCCCATTACATACAAGGAGGCCATGGAGTCATCAGACAGAAATCAATGGATAAGCGCCATGCAAAGTGAGTATGACTCTCTAATAAGAAATAATGTGTGGGAATTAGTAGATAGGCCAAAAGGCAAGAATATTATTAAATGTAAATGGGTCTACAAAAAGAAATATGATGCAACAGGTAAATTTGACAAATTCAAAGCTAGATTAGTTGCCCGTGGATTCAGTCAGAAGCAAGGGTCTGATTACACGGAAATTTATTCGCCTGTAGTTAGACATTCCACGTAAAGGATTTTGTTTGCGATTGCCACGCAGTTTGATTTAACAATAGATCACATTGATGTCACCACAGCTTTTTTAAATGGTGAACTAAATGAAACCATCTTTATGGAACAGCCTGTAGGTTTCAATAATAATAATGACAAAGTATGTTTACTTAGAAAAAGCATTTATGGTTTGAAACAGTCAAGCAGAATGTGGAATATTAAAATTCATGGTATTTTATCACAAAATGGATATAAGCAAAGTGTAAAAGAACCCTGTATTTATGTAAAAAGGTCAAACAATCAATATGTAATTATTGCTCTGTATGTTGACGATTTCTATGTTTTTCATAACAATTGTATTGACAGTGTGTTATCTTTGTTGCAAAAGCATTTTGAAATTCGTTATTTAGGTGAGCTAAGGAATTGTTTAGGCATGAATATTACAAGAAATAAGGATGCAATGATTTTAGACCAAACTGATTATATTGAGCGTTTATTGGCTAGGTATGGTATGAGTGATTGTAAATCTGTCTCTACACCACTGCCTGCAAATTGTAAACTTGATAAATCTAATAAGAAACTTTTAGAAGATGATGTTTACAAGTACAGACAGCTTTTAGGATTACTTATGTATCTTGCTGTTTGTACTCGTCCTGACATAGCGTTTGCATGCAGTCTACTTAGTCAATTTGTTACTTGCTTTGACATCAGTCATTGGAAAGTTGCCAAACGAGTTCTCCGTTATTTAGCTGGAACGAAAAATTATGGCCTTCATTTCAGGAAGGATAGTAATTTTCAAATCACTGCTTATGCGGATGCAGATTTTGCCAATGACTTATGTGATAGAAAGTCTTACACGGGGTATGTTATTAAATTAGGGTCCTGTGTGACAAACTGGGAGGCCAGAAAACAACAGTGTACAGCCCTTTCGACTACGGAAGCTGAATATGTAGCTATTGCAGAAGTATGCAAGGACATATGTTTTGTAAGGAATTTCTTACTGGAAATTTTAAGCAAAAGATTTAATGTTATTGTATACAACGACAACCAGAGTGCTCTTAAATTATTGTCAGCTAAAGAGTACTGTCACAGAAAAACCAAACACATAGATTTGCGTTACCATTTTGTAAAGGACTTGATAAGTGAATCCCTATGTGTGAGATATTTGTCAACTAATGAAATGCTCGCAGATGTCTTCACAAAATCATTGACTAGTGGCAAACATTGTAATTTTGTAAATGGTTTGAATTTAAAATGTAAATTGGACTGATATTCTTTTGTTTATACAGGGACGAATTTTTTTTGTGATGTTATTTGTAACTATGTACAAGTGACATGTGTTGTTCTGTTTTGTTATAATATGACATTTGATGCATGACATGTATTAGAATTTAACTTTATATGTGTGTAAAGTAAATATCTGTGTCTTGCCGATTGTAGAGTCTAAGGAGGAGTGTTAAAATATCTATAATTTTGTCTATATCCTCTACCAATACGTCTTACTCTATGGACATACATACAAAAACGTCATTTTGACATATTGCTGTCAGTTGTCTTTTCTGACCTTTTTTTTGCTCTCTTCTCCTTGACCCGTTACACGCGGCTGATGGCTTCTGTTCAAATTAAATTATAAATAAGTGCAAGCTGAAACTTTCGTTTTAATTATTCAACGTGCGACGCTACGCATCCTGCTCTGTCAACAGTATTGCTTTAAATCTGTAACGTGTAACGTAAGTTATCTGAGTAGTTGTTCAAACGCCACGCGCTCACCAGTCGATGGTGCAGCAGTTGATGAGCGAGGGGAACATGCGCAGGCGGTTGCGGAACGAGTCGCCGATGGGCGACATGGCCAGCACGATGCGCAGGTTGGCCTTCACGCGCTCCACGTAGAAGCCGAACATGGCCAGCGGAGTTGTCTCCATCTTTCTGCCCTGGAACATGTATCGTCACATAATCATCGCGACAACTCGTACTCGGCTCAATACTGAGCACGAGGCTCTTCTCAGAACGAGAAGGGTTTGACCTTAATCTACCACGCTGACCAAGTCTGAGACGTGAAATACAAAAATATTTGTACAAGTTTATCCAAATATTCAAAAGCACAAAATTTCCCTGAATGCAAAACGATGTGGGCATATATACCCTTTCGAAATTTTGCTACCAAACCTCTCCAGTCCTTCGTTTTGAAGCATGGACAGAATAGAGCTATAAACAGTGGAACAATTGTCCATCTCATGTTTTCAACTTTTTGAGAAGGAGCTTCTTCATACTCAATGCTTAAAAGCTTCGCTCAGTGTGAGTGTTGTCAGGGGTCACAAATACCGCAAGGCTTTTGCAAATACTCACAGCCTCCCTGACGGCGGCCTGCATCTTGTCGAGGATCTCCACCTTCTCGTCCATGCCGTACAGGTTGGGGATGTCGCCCGTGTTTAGCAGCATGTTGATGTCTTCCACCATGCCCTCGTACATTATCTGTGCACAGGGAGCGTTTACTGGGCCACTGATCATTAGCTCATGTTGAGCTCAATTGTCACTTACAACTGATTTTTATCCACTACAAGTAGTCCCCCCCCCCCCCCCCCTACCCCTAATAGGCTAATCGGTTGCTACACGGCATCATAACGGAACGCTTAATCGCTTGGAGGCAAGTATTTGCCGATAGGGTGGTAACTAGTCACGACCAAAGTCTCCCACCAGGCTAGACTAGATAAAATTCAGAAATTATAATTTTCCAAGTCGGCTCTGCCGGGGATCGAGGACCTCCCACGATAAGACAGCAGCGCTCATCACTGTGTCAGGATGGTTTCTACCGGAGTTTGGAGATTGGCCGTGACACGTAATCGCTTTTCAGTTTCCCTACATAGCAACATACTCTTTGGTTGTGCTGTTGAATACTTGTATTTGCGCACAGCTTTATTGACTATATCTCCTATAAAGTTGGCTGGTACTGGGATAACCGAAATTGAGAATGTGTGAACATAATTTGAAAAGCGTTTTTAATAAGAATAATGAGTAGATATTAAACTCCAATGGGTACCTGATTATCAGCAAAAAGGAAGACCAACGGTTTGCCAATGATGCCCGCTTTCATGAGCAGTTTCCTGATGTCGTCGCGCCACTCGTTCTGCCCGTACACTCGGGATATCTCGATCTGTTGACAAACACTGGAGGCTTTAGTTACCATCGTGAAGATGATCGAGGTAGTTTTTAGCTATAGTTTTGCATACATATTAATGTAGACCTGGAGTGATAAGTGAATGGTAGACTTACGTAAGTATACCTTTAGAGTAGCTACCTGTATAACATTCATCTCCAGAATGCTGGCAGCAAGTTTGACTGCACTGCTTCTCCCGCTGCCACCGACTCCGACCAGTAAAAGATTGCCTGGCAGCAAAAAAAGTTAAAAACTATGTATTAGTCCGTGTGATTTTGTGCAGCAGATGATGTGCGCAGCAGCAATAGCATTCAGTTGAGAATAAAATGATTTCAGCAATTTATTAAATTATATTTAAATAATTAAATATCACTAGTACATGAAGTAGCACGCGGTCACGCGGTTGAGCCAGAAAGAAAAGGGGGCATGTCAAAACACTCATACATGCACGTCAAAAATATATAGGCAATTGTCTTTGGCAAGAGTGCGTACAATTGTCAACAGATTTCGATTATGGACGGAAGCAGACCCTGATGATGCTTAGTGGTATATCAGCAGCATTTCAGTAAACACTCGATAGTACCGTTGTCCTGCAACAGCACGCGGGTGCAGCGCGAGATGTGGTCGAGCGCGTAGCGGAACATGACGAGCGCCATGGGCGAAGGCGACACCACGTTATACTCCTCCAGGTAGTATTCCATCTTCACCGCTATGTCGTCCAGGTCCAGCACCTGCCGTACTAAACACTCGGTAGTACCGTTGTCCTGCAGCAGCACGCGGGTGCAGCGCGAGATGTGGTCGAGCGCGTAGCGGAACATGACGAGCGCCATGGGCGACGACGACACCACGTTGTACTCCTCCAGGTAGTATTCCATCTTCACCGCCATGTCGTCCAGGTCCAGCACCTGCCGTAAAAAATAATCGTATTCCTACTTAAGCCAGGCCTGTGTCACTCCGCAGGTAGGTATTAAAAACATACCTACAGGCGGCGGCCATTGCGCAAGGGCCAATCTAGTAGGCTGCCGCAAGCGAAAAAAGACACACGCACGCGTGCTATTTGTTCGACCACGTTCAACTTTCTCGATAATTGCAAGATGGACACAAAACGAAAAAAAGCAAAAATATACTGTGCAGTATTTAATTGTTTAAATACGGATCGTGATCGAAATTTAACTTTTTTTTGGTTGCCTAAAGACGCTGACAGGTAAAATCTACTTTGATTGGATTACATTTGTTCCTATTTGAAATGAAATTAATTCAAACTACAAACCCTTTCTCCCCTTGTTGAACAAAGTACTATTCCAATACCCTAAAAGTATTTAAAAGTACAATAAGAAGACATTTAGTTGACGTTGCCCGCCACAAGTAGGATTAAACGCTCGTGCTGTGCGCTAGATGGCGTAAGTAGTTTCTCGAAGTAAGCAACCCTAGTCCGCGGCTCTTTCAATACGTATAACCACGTATAACTTATTATGAACCGTAGTCCAGTGAATTAAGGCCCATATTCCCTCAAAAAAATTTTGGTAGGTATGTAAATGAATACGTGCTCGACTGGAACGCGAGCTAAATTAAATCATATTGTTTATCAGATTGAGTACATATTTCTTTGAAAACCATTGCGAAGTAAAGCTTCTGTACCTAGTACTAGTTATTATTCTGTGCTTAAGTTCAAATAACACTTTTTAACGTCAATATTACGGGATCAGCGTCAGGACTATCTATCTGTCTATCATAGAATCTTATGCTGGTTCTGAATCCGGACAGACATAGGTTCAAACTGTTCGCTTTGGGCAATAATATTTATGTTTCGAACTTTGAAAATGGGATTGTAATTGGACTGGGTCCCTTTTTAGAAATGCTGTGTTATAAATAGCTTTGCAACTTGAATAACTTTAAAGACTTGGATTTCTGGCTGTCGAATATAGAAAACGAAATGATGAGGGATCGAGGTTTCTTAGTTCGTGCGGGAACTCTTTAATTTTCCGGGACAAAAGTAGCCTATGTGTTATTCAAGATACTCTGTGCCTTTCATCCAGATCCGTTCAATGATCAATCCGATCGACCCGTTCGAACAAACATCCATCCATCCATCAAAACTCTCGCATTTATAATATTAGTATAGAAGTATAGATAGTATAGTATAATTAGTACACAAGTATGGATAGGTGTTAAGAGTGTGACCTGATCGTAGATCTTGGGGTCTGCGTCGGGCTCCATGTAGTTGCCGAAGAACACGTTGGCGGCGTGCCGGCCGGCGAGCCTCTCACCCTCGGGCACGTAGCCCAGCTCCGTCAGCACCTGGTCCATGTGCACGCGGAACGAGCCGTACACCGCCTTGTGCACCAGCTCGAACAGCTTCTGTCTGCGCGCACACACCGCACCCGCCCGCTGAGGGCTTTACGAGCTTGACGTGAATCCGGCTGACGATGTCTAGTCTCCTACAATATTTAGTATGCAAAAGTGACCAGTGTCCTGCTGTTACGTCCAGTCCCACAATATCCAATGTCCTAAAACGTCCAGTATCAAAAGGTCCACTTACCGAAACGTCCCTATAATAGTTTATGGACACTATTAGGTATAGGAAACTAGACATTGTAGACTCGATAGTCATCAGTGTTTCAACACTGGACATTTTGTGGGACTGG
Source organism: Erebia epiphron (assembly GCA_963932025.1). Taxonomy (NCBI): domain Eukaryota; kingdom Metazoa; phylum Arthropoda; class Insecta; order Lepidoptera; family Nymphalidae; genus Erebia; species Erebia epiphron. The sequence goes on from OZ009950.1 coordinate 34,978,342, forward strand.
AAGTAACATGACACTGGTCACTTTAGCATACTGGATATTCTAGGTGACTAGATATTGCCAGCCGGAGCCCTTGATTCGACCCCTGGGTTAACCCCGAAGCCGTTTCATTTCTAGAACCAACTCATATTTACCTATTTGACTTTTAGGGGATCGGATGAGGGTAGTACTGTGAATGGCCTAGTCTTTTAATTTTTTTGGCAAACTATCTGTTTCGTTTAAAGATTCATTTATGAATTAAAAGATTTGTCACTTATTTAGGTATTTTTAGGAGAAGATCAGCGTAATAGACTCCTCGCTGCTGTGCAAGTCTTCACCGCAAGGGGCAGGTGGGAGTACGGCCCCGAGACACGACCTTCTAACCCGAGGTAACATTTTACTGTGGTGTCAATCTGAAAATCGGTGCTCAAGAAACGTGGATCGTAAAGGAGAAGCAAGGTCAGTATTTACCGATCGGCATCGTCGACGAGCCTGTCGTAGAAGACGCGGTAGGTCTCGTGCACCCACAGCAGCACCAGCTTGCTGAGCTCCTTGAGGTGCGTGGCGGGCACCAGCAGCACGCCCTTGACGACGCGCGCGAAGTCGCGCAGGTTGAACAGGTAGTGGCACTTGCTGGGCGTCGGGAGGAACTGGAGCGTCACCGCCTTGTACACCTCCATCGTGGCCGCCACCACCGCCTGTCCCGTGACCACACATACACTACCGACCACGAGCCTCCTCTTGGAATTGGAAAGGCATGGCCATAGCCAGCCACGCTGGCCGAGTACAGATATGCAGACTTCAGACAAGTCACTTCACACCTTCGATAATATTGAAGATACAGATATTGAAATAAACATGCTTAATGGTTTACTAACTTAAATGATAAATGATTTATTTCTTTCACCGTTTCACGTAGGACAACTTATGTCACTTATGATACGTCAAGACTCAAGACTCTACCACCGATTCGGAAAGCTGTTGTTCTACTGAGAAGAGCCGGCAAGAAACTCAGCAGTTGCTTAAGAGTGGCGTGGTAGATCCTAATCTACCACGTTGTGATTGTGTGCACATTTTTTTTTTAAAGTTGCTGTAAATGAAACACTCAACCTTGCTCTGCCTGGCGAGCGTATCCGTGAAGCCCTTGGCGAAATGCCAGTCCATGATGGTGACGAAGATCTTGTTGAGCGTGTTGTCCTCGAAGGAGTCGAGCGTGATGAGCAGCATGTGCCGCGTGAGCCGCGACGAGATCAGGTTGGAGCCGCCGCCCGGCGGCAGCATGGCCGACACGAACAGCTGGAGGTGTCACCATATTTTAATTAAGTAGCATCTTCAGTGTGGTTGGCCAGACTAGCAATGAAAATTGCCAATCTTATCAGAAATCTTTAGTTTTGTTATTCTGCTGGTAGCACCTAGATTGGAACAATTTGGAGTGTTAATGTCAGAGCCAATGAACTGACAAACGAACAATCCGTCGAACGTACAGATTATGTGGATTTAATTTGTGTATTTTAGATGCTTACAGAGTGGAAAAGATGCATCGTGTCCAGTCAGGCCCCTGACATACAAATTCTTCTCTTATAAGGTTCTTTTTGTCGCTTTTGATACATATTTATTTTCCAATCGCAAGTTACACATTAGTGTACTTCAAGGATATCACTCTCCCCATAAGCAAATATGATTGAAAATAGATCTTGCACAAGAACTTCTGAATGTCTGTGAACAGTCCAAAATTCCAGGTGCCGATTTTTTACAAAATTGATATTAAGCTCAACATTGATATATGTTACCACGTCGACGACTTCTTGGCGCACCATCTCCTTGAGATCGTACCAGTGCCCGTGGTCAATCCACTGCCGAAGCAGCTCCAGCGGCGGTTGCGCGCCCCACTGCTCCTTCTGAGGCATGCTCAGGTCGTCCACGAAAAGCACGCACTGGAACAGAGCATGCTATCTTCAAATATTATGTCTCATATTACAGGAACTGAACAATAATGGCCACACGTCAGCATTATAACAACATACATCACAAGGCAGTTTTAAACAATGCAAAAAAGAACAAATATTTTTGACACTGATTTGCGTTGGCGGTTAGCTTATACTGGGGTAGTCCATTTATTATTATTGAATACGCCACATCACATTTTCATTCAATATTAATTTTCTAGGTGGAACGTCAGCCCCTTTCTTTCATCGGGTGGTTTTACGATGAATTGTTAAACACGACAATTCAAATGAATAGATACTTACTTTCTTTCCCATTGAAGGTCCGAACACTCCTTTCCTCCTCCTGTCTACTTTCGACATAATTATATCTTGCGTCTAAAATAGAAAACAAATATTAGTAGAGGTGTACCTATTTGACTTCAAACAATATTTTATCGCAACGCGAAGGTGTAACCTGGTTGGCGGTAGTCCTCGCGGAGAAGTTAATAGTGTTGGTGATGTACTTCTCCTTGGGCAGGGAGAGCAGGAAGTTGAGCACTAGCGAGGACTTGCCGGTGCCCGTGGGCCCCACCAGCAGTATGGGGATCTTGGACTTCACCATCTTGCTCACGAAGAAGCGAAGGCACGCGTTCTCATTCGTCAGGATTATTAGGTCGTTCACCTGCAAATATATTCAGGTGGAAAATTTTACTTAATTTTAATTTTACCCCACTTGAGATGCACGAAGCGGCGCAGCAGCAGTTTGCAGGGGGACGCGTCGCGCAACTTGAGATGCACGAAGCGGCGCAGCAGCAGTTTGCAGGGGGACGCGTCGCGCAACTTGAGATGCACGATGCAGCGCAGCAGCAGTTTGCAGGGGGACGCGTCGCGCAACTTGAGATGCACGAAGCGGCGCAGCAGCAGTTTGCAGGGGGACGCGTCGCGCAACTTGAGATGCACGAAGCGGCGCAGCAGCAGTTTGCAGGGGGACGCGTCGCGCAACTTGAGATGCACGATGCAGCGCAGCAGCAGTTTGCAGGGGGACGCGTCGCGCAACTTGAGATGCACGAAGCGGCGCAGCAGCAGTTTGCAGGGGGACGCGTCGCGCAACTTGAGATGCACGAAGCGGCGCAGCAGCAGTTTGCAGGGGGACGCATCGCGCAGTGCATCTCCGTGCCGCGTCGCTTAATTGGGCCCAGCTCGATATAATCCCATAAAAAGAATACGTGCCGCGCCGCCCCACGCCTCTGTAGTCTGTACTGGGATTAGATAATAATTAAGCGTTGAGAAAAATAAGCAGACTCTGAATTAAAGCCAATCACCATCGGAGCGATCGGCAAAGCTCGGGCTGACCAGTTGCCTCCCTCGAGGTGCACTGGACGAGGCACACAGTTCCAAGAACCGATAAGCTTTGGAGTCCTCGTGTGCTTGAATGGTGATCTCCTACCAAAAAGCCCAGTGTTGAAAGACTCCCATTTCGTGAATCTCAGGCAAGTAGGTGAGTACCGCTGCGCCTTAAGCCCAGCAATGCATGTCTATAGACGTTAAGACGAGGACGACTAGCGCCGCAAAAAATCTCCTACGAATAAGAATAGTACAAAACCTTAGCATTGGGAGGTAATGGAACTTCCTTCTCCAACTCGACCCAGGGTATCCAAGAGCCATTATTCCGCTTGTCGTACACATAATCGAACACGGTGTCCTTGTCTTGGAACAGTTGGTTCTTGGTCAGCTTGAACGACTTGGGCTTGGGATAGTTGGCGTTGCTGCCGTCGAGCAGCTTGCGGAAGAACGTGTCGAAGCCTTTGCGACTGTCACCTGGAACATTTTTTAAGTAACAAGAATGGTAGAGACCCCGCCTTCAGAACTTTCCGATTGTTTAGTTCTCAGGAACGTAGGTCTGTTATATAATCTAGGAAACACCGTCTTCATTTTAAAAGACCAATTCAGTGATGTACGATTCAATATAGTACGTAATATTTTTATTTTGCCTTTATTTTGGTTTTATAATAGCAAAATCTAGCTTATTACTTATGTCATAAGACAAATCGAAAGCATCTTTTTTTTCATGGATTTTATGAGCATGACACCTCATAAAATCCATAAAAACATAGTCTGTGCTGTAAAAAAAAGTCAGGTAAAAAAATAGCTTGACGTCGTAAAGGTTGATTGGTTGGTTGGTTAGTAAGCCCATGTTTGGCCTCACAACACTGGAAACATACTCTCCGGTAATGGACGATTTGCCTGGCGCAGAGCGAGCGCTATGGTTTTATAGGGGGAGGTGCCGGGCTCGATCCCCGGCAGGGTCCATTTGGGAATTTATGATTTCTAAATTTTCTCTGGTCTGGTCTGGTGGGAGGCTTCGGCTGTGACTAGTTACCACCCTACCGGCAAAGACGTGTCGCCGAGCGATCTAGCGTTCCCGTAGGATGCCTCATAGAAACCGGTTAGAGTTAACCGGTATGGGTGTCATATGACTGCCATATCTCTAACAGTTCAGTCCGCTTTGATCTAAGTACCAAGTAAGATCGCAGTGATGCGCCAACTTGTAGTAGTAATAAACTTGTGGGTGGTGTCTCACCGTCGATGGTGGGCGCGAGGCCCCACAGCAGCGCGAACACGAACGTGCACTGCAGCCACAGCGTGCTGACCTGCGCCTCGCCCTCCAGCAGACACGTGAACAGACGCGTGAACGACTGCGCACCGAGCGACACACCGACACATCAACATCTCTTGGAAATAAATCATGACAAGTTCAGCCTCTACACTAGGCGGATTTTCCTCAAAATATCCTAATTGTCAACACCAATTTATATTTCCTTGGGTCACCAGTAGCGTGGATCAACTTCGGGGACCTAAATCTATACTAATATTATAAATGCGAAAGTTTGGATGGATGGATGTTTGTTACTCAATCACGCCAGAATGGCAGTACAGATCTATATAAAATTTGGAACAGAGACAGATTATAGTCTGGAATTACACATAGGCTACTTTTCAATTAAAGATTTCCCGCGGGAACATAAAAACCAAGGTTAGGTTACCAATACCTCAGTCCACGCGGACATCAGCTAATAAGTCATAATGTGTATGTTTTGCACGTTGTGAAAGACAAAGCAGCCGCTCACATAGAACTGATGTATCTCGCCAACTTGCACGAAGTGGCGGCACCTGTGCAGATGCTCGAAGACGGGCGGCACGAGCCAGTCGATCAGCTCCTGGATCAGCTCGAACTGCTCCGGGATCAGCTTCTTGCTGAGGTGCACGTTGTACGACGTCAGGAAGGCGCGCCAACCTACACCGACAGGTGATGCCACATCAACAATAATATCTCACTATTACTCGGGTATTATTATCGGGTTATTGTGAGGACTACTCAGGTAAACTGCAAGCACAGCCGCATAGGCAGATCTCTCACTTGGTGGACGGACCACAGGGAACCACTGGACAACGGCGGCGCAAGACCACGGCGTGTGGAGGTCTTTGCAAGAGACCTATGGCCAGCTGTGGGCGTCTGTAGGTTGACGACGACGACTCAGGTAGTTCGTTCTTTCGCTATGTTTCGCTATGTTATGTGTTTATTTTAACTTATTCGAACCTTTTCGAGTTGATGAATTCATTATGGAGTTTTTAACTTCTACTATACACAATAACATTACAATTGTTGTTCTTTTACATACAAATATTGCTAATAGTGATAAGTACCTAGGTATAGAAAAGTAATACTAAAAAAAACATAGAGCTCTGGGAAATTAAAAAAAATTGGGAGGAATATTGAAAAGCACACAATAGTGTCACCTAGCTGCTCAGGCTCCATGTAGATCATGCCGCATCGAGACACGGTCGCCGGCGAAGCGAACTCCAAGTCAGCTGGCTCGAAGATTAGATTCATTTTGTTCGTCATCTACAAAATTACAGTATCTTAATCATCAAAATCTAAATTAATCAGTAATTTAGGCGTGTTGAATTATTTATTTAAGATTCAATAAACTCAATTTATTTATAACATGTAGGACATACAGGTGTCTCTTATGTTATGTTTTGACTCTACCATCAGTTCAGAAAGAAGTTCTGCTAAGAAGATTAAAAAACCTCAAAAATATTTTAGAAACCACGACCAAGACCAAAGTCTTTGAACAGTGCGTGTTGCCAGTGATGACCTGAGGATCCAAGACATGGTCGCTGACTATGGGCCTGATAAGAAGGCTCAGGGTCACTCAGCGGGCGATGGAGAGGGCTATGCTGGGAGTGTCCCTACGTGATACAGCAATCTTCAGGACTGCGGTTACTTAAGTATCTTTAGATTAATGTAATTATTGTAAACATTTTTTTTTCAAAAGAGCAACTACCGAGTTTCTTGCTGGTTCTTTTCGGTAGGAACGGCATTCCGAGCCAGAGGTAGATTCATTTGACTATTCATAAGCATTTGTACAAAATTTTGATCAAATCAGAAATGAAGAACCAGAGTCACCGATACAGCCCGAAGAATTGCGAAGCTAAATTGGCTATGGGCGGGGCACATAGTTTGGAGAACCGATTGATGTTGGGGTCCCTAGGTGCTGGAATGGAGACCCCGCACTCGAAGACGTAGCGTCAGCAGACCCCCCCCCCCCCCACACACGGTGGACGGACGACATCAAGAGAGTCACAGGGAGTCGCTGGATGGCGGCGACTCCACAGGAGACACGTCGTGTCACAGTGCACGTCCATCGGTTGAGGACGAACGGTATCAGTAGTACGCTAATGTGTTAGGTGTTGGTACCTGTATGATCTCGCCGCTCATGAGGCACAGCTTCTTGTTGTCGTCCAGCACGGTGTTCATGTTCTCTATCCACACGGCGTCCACGGGCCCACGTGTCAGCCGGCTCACCTGTATGATCTCGCCGCTCATGAGGCACAGCTTCTTGTTGTCGTCCAGAACGGTGTTCATGTTCTCTATCCACACGGCGTCCACGGGCCCGTCGAACAGGATCCACTTGCGGTCACGCGTTATCGACATCGCGTACTCGCGGAACGCGATCGCCAGCACGCCGTCCGACCTGCGACCATACAGTGAACACTCGCCTGTCCGCCACCAATACGCTAAATGCGTAGATCCCGTTCCCCGCACTATTCTCGCTTATAACATAACTATTTATTTAATGCTATTGATTTATTTTTATTTATTGATTTACTTAACAATATCACGGTACGCTTACAGCCATGCCAAAACGCATAGCAGTCAGGAATTTCAAAATTGGCAAAATTCATTGAAGCTAATAGTAAACACGTTTAGCTGTTTGTGCTGAGCAATCAGTGAGTAGTGAGTTACTTTTAAATGAAAAAAGGACAAACGCCTAAACGAACGGACAGTCTTATCCGGTGTCTTCATCGCCAATGGTGTTCATTTGACTATTCATAAGAACTTGTAAAAAGTCTATTTGAATAAAAATAATTTCATTTTGATTTTGAATGTACACCTAGACAATGTGACGCTACTCATCAACTAAGAGCATTCAAGAGAGGCACGGAAATGAACAAGCAAATATCAGTCAGCGCTGGATAAGTCGTGACACGCACCACTCGTGCGAGGCGGGGTCGAAGCAGCCGTAGAGCTGGCCCATGGTGATGGCCTTGGGGTTGAGGATGCGGTACACGGCGCCGAACTCCTTGTGGCGCGGCGGCGGCTTCATGAGCTGCAGCGCACGCAGCGACTCCGCCAGGCACTGGTACGCCTGCGTCTTGCCGCCCATCGGCGGACCCACCACCATGAACCCGTGCCGCACCAGCATCATCTCGTATATCTGCGGGCGAGGTTCGACCGGTGACTGCTAGCTGATACCCGCGACTTCGTTCATGTGGATAGAGGTTTTTTTTGGTTCCTGCGGCAACTCTTTAATTTTGAGGATAAAAAGTAGCCTATGTGTTATTATTATTATTCCAGACTATAATCTGTGCCAAATTTCATCCAGATCCATTCAACCTTTATGGCGTGATCGAGTAACAAAAATATCCGTATGGATGGATATTTTTAAAGTTTACAAACTTTCGCATCTATAATATTATAAGTAAGCAGTATTAAAAGTATTATATAGAGTCATAATAATACACAGAGGTGTAGAGCGGTGTAATGCAAGCGGTCCGCCAGCGGCAGGGATACCTGTATGATCTTCTCGAGGTACCAGTCGGTGGGCTGCAGGTTGCGCCTCTCGAGCTCGCGGCGGATGCAGCGCAGCAGCTCGGCGCGGTCCGGCTGCGGGATCTCCACGCCGGGGAACAGGTCCGAGTAGATGCCCGCGAACAGCGGCACGTCCTGCGCACAGTGACAGCGTGTGGGGGGGGGGAATGGGGGTAAACACCAGTAGACGCGGAGGGCCTGACCGACCAAAATCTGATATTGCGGGCGTTTTTTTGCACAGGGTATTAGCAAGCAGAGAGAAATGGTAGTTAATAACCATTACCAGAGAAAATTAAAAACTAGTATGGACGTAGCGGCCACCACTGTGTAAATTAGATAGCGCTTATTGTATCTGAATCACAGGATAGATAAATAATGACTGAAAACTTATGATTCCTACAAGCGTGAAACGCAATATAGAAGTTTTCTGAGAATAGCGTTATTTAAATCGTTAACGAGAATACAAGAGAGTATCACGCAGTAATATAAGCCGTTCAACCTATAAGAAGGGTCCCCGGTCCCCGGGCACAACGCCAGCCCAGAGGAAGATTGTTGAAGATCCTTATGTTGCGGACGAATACTCTTTCACTTCACTCGTCCCACATGTACAAGGCCCTGCTTGGTTCTCCGGTTAATCTATATCCTAGATGCGACAGGGAGAGTGGTCTGGGGCTCTTTAATTTTCCGTTATTAAAGAAGCCTATGTGTTATTCTAGATTACAATTTATCTCTGTGCCAAATTTCAAACAGATCCATTCAGACTTTCTGGCGTGATCGAGTAACATACATCCATCCATCCATTTAACTTCGCATAATTTATAATATTAGTATAGATTATTGCAACGTGTTCACCTGCGACAGAAACTTGGGCATATTGACGTCGATGATGGCGCGCAGCACCAGTTGCGCCTCGTCCTTTTCGGGGTAGTTCTTCTTGAGCGCGCCCGAGGCGAGCAGCACAGACTTCACGGCGCGCATGCCGTAGTCGTAGTGGTTCTGCGACGACAGCTGCTCCGAGCACAGCTTGTACGCTTGCACTATTTTGCGCGCGAGCCTGACACCACACACGAGTGGACAACGAAGGAGTTGAGGCTTTTTGTTACTTCGTTTAATGGATTGAAGACGTTCGTGTATATGATGTGACTTTTCAGCAATCATCTACTCATCTTTTAATGCATCGTGTAGGTGGGTAGGTGAAGGGTTGAGGTGGGCTAAAACCTACCAAAAGCCTTCAGTAATCATTTCTATTACAATGTAAAATCTACTATCAAGTCGAGACAATGAGCAAACGAAGCACGAAGGCGAATATATTCAGAACTGGCTTCAAAATCTTAAGAAGTTTAAGATGAGCTTCAAGCCTTTGTCTAGGGCAGCATTGAACAGTTTTATCGTTGCTAACCGAGAAAGCGGTGATCTAGCCCAGTGGTTTAAACGCCCTGCTTCCTATTTGGGTGGTCGGGAGTTGGCTCCCTGGGCGCATACCTCTAACTTTTCGGAGTAATGTACGCTTTAAGAAATTAAACGTTGCTTTAACACGGCAAAGGGAAATATCGCGAGGAAACCTGTACGCCTGAGAGTTCTTTATAATGTTCTCACCTTGAGTACGTGTATGCCAAACCGCACTCAGCCAATTCGTTGGATTATAACCAAAGCATTTAACTGTCTTCAAATACCTACTTAACATTCTGCCTGCCTTGGCGTGAAACCCACTACACGCTATTTCTGATAGCAGAGTGGTGGTCAGCAGCCAGGCAGCAATGGGTTGAAGTGATGAAGATGACGTGCTAAGGAGCAATGCGTAGTCCGGCACCATCATGGCGCCCCGCGGACCTGCGCGCGCGCACACGCAGGAGTAAGGCGGGTGTACTCACGGGCCGGCGTTGACGAACCCGTTGGAGTAGAGCGTGATCTCGCCGATCATGGCGTAGTCCGGCACCATCATGGCGCCCCGCGGACCTGCGCGCGCGCACACACAGGAGCAAGGCGGGTGTACTCACGGGCCGGCGTTGACGAACCCGTTGGAGTAGAGCGTGATCTCGCCGATCATGGCGTAGTCCGGCACCATCATGGCGCCCCGCGGACCTGCGCGCGCGCACACACAGGAGCAAGGCGGGTGTACTCACGGGCCGGCGTTGACGAACCCGTTGGAGGTGATCTCGCCGATCATGGCGTAGTCCGGCACCATCATGGCGCCCCGCGGACCTGCGCGCGCGCACACACAGGAGCAAGGCGGGTGTACTCACGGGCCGGCGTTGACGAACCCGTTGGAGTAGAGCGTGATCTCGCCGATCATGGCGTAGTCCGGCACCATCATGGCGCCCCGCGGACCTGCGCGCGCGCACACACAGGAGCAAGGCGGGTGTACTCACGGGCCGGCGTTGACGAACCCGTTGGAGTAGAGCGTGATCTCGCCGATCATGGCGTAGTCCGGCACCATCATGGCGCCCCGCGGACCTGCGCGCGCGCACACACAGGAGCAAGGCGGGTGTACTCACGGGCCGGCGTTGACGAACCCGTTGGAGTAGAGCGTGATCTCGCCGATCATGGCGTAGTTCGGCACCATCATGGCGCCCCGCGGACCTGCGCGCGCGCACACACAGGAGCAAGGCGGGTGTACTCACGGGCCGGCGTTGACGAACCCGTTGGAGTAGAGCGTGATCTCGCCGATCATGGCGTAGTCCGGCACCATCATGGCGCCCCGCGGACCTGCGCGCGCGCACACACAGGAGCAAGGCGGGTGTACTCACGGGCCGGCGTTGACGAACCCGTTGGAGTAGAGCGTGATCTCGCCGATCATGGCGTAGTCCGGCACCATCATGGCGCCCCGCGGACCTGCGCGCGCGCACACAGTACAGGAGCAAGGCGGGTGTACTCACGGGCCGGCGTTGACGAACCCGTTGGAGTAGAGCGTGATCTCGCCGATCATGGCGTAGTCCGGCACCATCATGGCGCCCCGCGGACCTGCGCGCGCGCACACACAGGAGCAAGGCGGGTGTACTCACGGGCCGGCGTTGACGAACCCGTTGGAGTAGAGCGTGATCTCGCCGATCATGGCGTAGTCCGGCACCATCATGGCGCCCCGCGGACCTGCGCGCGCGCACACACAGGAGCAAGGCGGGTGTACTCACGGGCCGGCGTTGACGAACTCGTTGGAGTAGAGCGTGATCTCGCCGATCATGGCGTAGTCCGGCACCATCATGGCGCCCCGCGGACCTGCGCGCGCGCACACACAGGAGCAAGGCGGGTGTACTCACGGGCCGGAGTTGACGAACCCGTTGGAGTAGAGCGTGATCTCGCCGATCATGGCGTAGTCCGGCACCATCATGGCGCCCCGCGGACCTGCGCGCGCGCACACACAGGAGCAAGGCGGGTGTACTCACGGGCCGGCGTTGACGAACCCGTTGGAGTAGAGCGTGATCTCGCCGATCATGGCGTAGTCCGGCACCATCATGGCGCCCCGCGGACCTGCGCGCGCGCACACACAGGAGCAAGGCGGGTGTACTCACGGGCCGGCGTTGACGAACCCGTTGGAGTAGAGCGTGATCTCGCCGATCATGGCGTAGTCCGGCACCATCATGGCGCCCCGCGGACCTGCGCGCGCGCACACACAGGAGCAAGGCGGGTGTACTCACGGGCCGGCGTTGACGAACCCGTTGGAGTAGAGCGTGATCTCGCCGATCATGGCGTAGTCCGGCACCATCATGGCGCCCCGCGGACCTGCGCGCGCGCACACACAGGAGCAAGGCGGGTGTACTCACGGGCCGGCGTTGACGAACCCGTTGGAGTAGAGCGTGATCTCGCCGATCATGGCGTAGTCCGGCACCATCATGGCGCCCCGCGGACCTGCGCGCGCGCACACACAGGAGCAAGGCGGGTGTACTCACGGGCCGGCGTTGACGAACCCGTTGGAGTAGAGCGTGATCTCGCCGATCATGGCGTAGTCCGGCACCATCATGGCGCCCCGCGGACCTGCGCGCGCGCACACACAGGAGCAAGGCGGGTGTACTCACGGGCCGGCGTTGACGAACCCGTTGGAGTAGAGCGTGATCTCGCCGATCATGGCGTAGTCCGGCACCATCATGGCCACTGTGCGGAACAGCACCTTCAGGTTGTCCGGCAGCTCTGTGCGCCCCGCGTACCTGCGCGCGTTATATGCTATGTGTCCAACACCGAGTGACAGAGGAAACCGAGTCAAACGTGTCTGTCATCGTGTCAATTAATTAGTTAAGTAATAGAAAAATGAAAGATCTTGGCCAGCATAAGCGAATCTTTAAACTTTAAAGATTCGCTTATGCTGGCGCCTAAAGTTTAAAGGGACGCCTTTGTATTTGGATATTAAAAAATCTGTACGATTTGAGATTATGGGAAAAGATCATAAAACTGACTGTACATTCAGCAGCAAAAGCAGAGCAGAAGGTATAAAGACTCTAAGAGCCAGAGGTCTTGAAATAAAATCTTTCAGCAAAAATATTAAGTCAGCAGATGCTTAGGTACATCTTCCGAACCTCGTCTAACTCGCACTCGCCGAAGCTTACCCGGGGTTCATGGTGATGAAGACGGAGCAGGTGGGGTTGAGGCTGATCTCCGTGCCCTCGAAAATGAACCGCTTCTCGCGCCGCAGGATGGCGAGCTGGATGGACAGGATCTGCTGCGCCACCACCGACAGCACCTCCAGCTCGATGCGGTTGAACTCGTCGAAGCACGCCCACGCGCCCGACTGCGCCAGCCCCTGTGGCGACAGATGCATGCCACTTGGCCAACTACGTCACCGCGTTACAATAAACAAGTGTCATTTTAGTGAGAAGTTCTTTTTTGGCTTTTAGAGAACTTCATGGTCACTAATCAGATGGATAAGGTTTTGAGAGTTCGTCACATCAACCTTATGCACTATTAAGTATTATGTACTTATGCCAATGATGTCCTCCTAAATCAAGCTCGGTTAAAGTTGGATAAAATTTGTTTTCGGAACCAAACCTACAGAATCATTGTTTGAAGTTTTAAAGCGTAGTTCTAGTTAAATCAATTGCTATGCGTTTCTCGTAAAAACTTAAAAATGGCTGGAACGATGTTTTTAATTTTTTTTGTGTGTGAATGAGTGGGATCCGGTATGGTTTAGATTACATGGACCGCGTAGGTGGCGCTGCAATCGGATTCGAGGTTCAAGCCAGGGGCCCAGGACAACGTTCGCCGGCCCCACTAGTATATAAGATAAGTTAGAATGTTCGCATGATGTAACGTGTCGAAGTGCGAGGCGGCACCTTGAAGAACTTGCCGAGCGCCTTGTAGTCGAGCCCGTCCGAGCAGTTGAACACGACGCACTTCTTGGCCACGGCCTTGGCCAGGTCCTTCGTGGTCTCCGTCTTGCCCGTGCCGGCCGGGCCCTCGGGCGCGCCGCCCAGGTTCAGCTTCAGCGCGCTCATCAGCGTCCTGCGCCGAGGGGACGCCGTCACAGAGTGACCACTTGTACAGAGTTTTATAAAGATGCTCAGAAGTAGGAGATAGTATCTACTTAATTATCTCACTACTTTTGGCCATCTTTCACTTAGATTGACACTATATTAATTGAAAAACTATTTGGCAACTCAGCGTTGTATGACTTTTTTTGAAGTTTTTAGGACATCCCAAAAATACCCAATGTTTTCACGGTTACTTGTACCTCAGGAAGTCGGATATAATTCCTTTCATCGAGCGTGTTTTTCTACAGGGTTCCAAACGCGGCCAGATCAGAGTAGAAGCCCACAAGCACTGAACCCCGGCAGGCACCTGTAGCAGCGGTCGGTGAGCGGCGTGGCGACCAGCCGGCCCGTGTTGCCCAGGTACTCGAACCCGTACTCCACGTCGGTGGTGATCATGGAGCACACGATGCGCTCGCCGCGCCAGTAGTAGCGCAGCTGCGAGATCCAGTTGAAGTCCGTCACCTCGCGTACCTTCTTATCCTCCATCTCCTCCAGGATCGAGCGACCTGAACGGTTTCGAGGGTTTAGCTGTACAGCTCGAAAGTTCGATTTATAAGATCCTACCTTTTGATCACTCGTTAACTATCCTTCCGGCTTTCGAAAACCTATCAACCGATCACCCATCCGTTACAAATTCATATTCTCAAAAGTTATTTTGCAGATTATTGTTATTTGTGCATCGAACACTTCTGCGTAGGGGCCTTCTTCGATCCGACATTGAAAACAAATTTTGACAAGCGTGGAGAATATTTTGCTCCGGTACGAGCACATAAAATAATCGGAAAGACCACAGGACACTCGACAACTATTTCTCGACTGACCGTGCACGTCGATGACGATGAGCGCCTCGACGGTGATGCGGTTCCCGGGCTCCAGCTCGCCCTGCACCAGGTACACCAGCCCGTTGATCTGGCGCGTGCTGCGCGCGATCAGCTCCGGCAGGCTGGTGCTCTGGATCGCTTCCAGCGCCTGAAACGACTGACGAAGGCATTAAGAGCATCCGAACATTCATTTGTTTAACATAACGTCGTATTTGCTTATACATACCAGGACGATCACCCTGGTGCAATGGTGAGCGTTGCGGTCTTATAAGCGAGAGATCCCGGTTTCAATCCCCTGCAGGAGTAATTTTAGTCCCACTACTAAGCACGACTCACGAGGCTCTTCTCAGAATGAGAAGGGTTTAAGCCATATATTCCTCCATGCCGGCCAATTTCTTGTTGGTACACATATTAGAGTTTTTATAGAATTCTCAGGCATGGATTCAACTTTCCCCACGATTTTTGTTCAGCGTAAGTTATATATCTTAGTTAATTAAGTTCCCGAGATCGAATCCCAGACTTGGAGGCTGAAGTCTACCCATTAGGCTATCACGATAATATCGGATACTACATAATATGGTTTAAATTTATAGTGGATAAGACCTAGTTACAATTTAGTTAAACGGTTAAAATAGTTACAATCCGGTGGAGCGTGTAGGCACCTGCAAACTTTCGTTTTGATACTATTTTTGTGTCTTAGGATATGTTATTAGGTTCAATATAAGCGAGATCGAGAAGAAGATTTTGAACATCAAAAAAGGGTATGTCTTGAAATTTGTTTATAGTTCAATGGGAGCGAAAAAAAGAACAAGATTTCGAAGCTCACGAGGTACACCAGTAGGTACAATAACACTAAGTGTCACCTCAGTGGTGTACTGCACACAGGAGCCGGCCTGCACGATCTGTCCGGGCCAGTGGAGCACCCACTCTTCTCGCGGGGTGAGCGCGTACGCGTTGACGGACTCGGCCGCCACGTCGCGCAGGCTCGTCACCATCTGCTGCTCCAGCTGCTGCAGCCAGCGCTCCACCATGCCCTGCGGACCACCGCCGCTATTGCAACATTGAATGCCATCGACCTATTACTTCGCTGATAAACATTTGTGGAGATAAAATTTAGTGTCCGACCGAAAGTTCGGTTTCGGTTTTGGTTTCGGTTGAGTTTCGGCAAAAAACGAGTTTCGGTTTAGTTTCGGTTTCGGCAGCAAACCTGCCGAAACTACGACCGAAACCGAAACTGCATTTGGGAGTTCTCGTGCTGTGATCGGTCATGTTCGGCGCGTTAATCAAGCGAGTAAGCGACGAAGACATTTCGCCGTGCCTAATCATGTCGTGACTGGCTTGTGTTAGCAGTTTGTTTTGTTTATTTTGAATTTGGTATGTTTTATTAAGAAGACTGCATAGCTATGTGCGTGCGCGTAAAAAATAAAGACTGACTGATTGTAATAACGTTTTCTTTATATTTCCCTCAAAACATGAACCTTGTAAGGTAGTTTCGGTTTCGGTTTAGGTTTCGGCCGAAACTGAGACTGTTGCCGAAATTCGGTTTCGGTCGTAAAAACCAGTTTCGGTCGGACACTAATAAAATTAACAATAAACGTGCACAGGCTCGGAATTTGTATCATATCATTTGGCAAGGAAATAATCTACAGCAACCCCCTCGATAAAAGCTGACGGCCTCAAAAGATATGTTTTGTTTCGGCGACCAATTTCGGCGGAAATGACTCTACACCCGTCCAAAAAAGCAGATGAGATGAGGGTTATATCCTTATCTCATCTGCTTTTAATATAAAAATCCTAGTGTTTTTCAATCGGTTTACATGTTCACATTGAGCGGTAACCCTGGACAGTAAGCAAAGCCGGAGCCGAACACGATCTGCGACACGATGCGTTGGAACAATGAAATGATAAAAATTCTTTCCAAAAAACCGACTTCCAAAGCCACTGTAAAGTAAAAAATAATTTTGATTTCTACACACTATGTTGAAGTCGGGCGAGCCTCACGCGTCAACTATGCCTATCTTTGTTATACTCGCCCGACTTCAACATAGTGTGCAGAAATCAAAATTAATTTTTACTTTACAGTGGCTTTGGAAGTCGGTTTTTTGGAAAGAATTTTTATTTTTAACTTTTTAGTGTACTCTAAATCCCTACGGCTTAGGAGTGCAGTACCATAAGGGTTTGGGAATTCCCGACAATTTCTAAGTCCCGGGACACGAGACAGCCTACAATTAAAGTCTCGGGAATTCCCGGGACTTCGAGACTTTTAAGTATTTTTTTTTGTTCTTAGAAATGAACAAAAAAACAAAAAAAAATTTAAGCCTTTTGGTAAGCCTTTTTTGGAGAAATTTAATTAGCCAGCTGTAACTATAAATTTGAGATTTTTCATCTGTGGATTGCAAGAAGCGAAACGCGGGCAGTCATGATAGAGCCCCACGTGACGTCACATTTCAAAAAATAAAACGTCGTGTGTACTAATGTTTGCGTATTGTTGAGAAAATTAACACTAATATATTTCGATTTGTGATTGTGAGAGGAATGGAATGCTATACAGCTGATAGTGCAAATCTGCCTAAAGTCGATTCATTTATGGTTGCAAATTTATTTGCGTGTAAACTTTTGCTCTGCCGAGATCATTGACTTAATAATACATGGACTTCGGGTGTAATGCAAAATTCACGAAAAAAAGTGTCCCGAGAAACCCTATATGTACGAGTATACATGTATATTTTTATAAACAAACTAAAACATTGTAATTTATGTCTAAGATCATTATTATACAGCCTAATTTTGCTTGCAATATGCTAACCGCCTGTGTAGCTTCGACTGACGGTCGCCCATTTTTTTATCATTTGCAGCTTCTAGCGATAAACGACATGGTCAAAAATTGTATGGAAGTCTGACCCAGAATGTCCAGAGATGAAATCTATGTCATTAAATAGTACAGATCTTATATTTAAAGAATAAGAAAGTTACATACAGCTTAGCAGCCGTGGATTAAAATTATGAAGGTTATAAAGAATTGATTATGTTGCTCAGTTTTTGTCGTGGTAATATACTTTACTCAAGAAACTTATAATTGAGTGATGTTTTAATTTTGTATATTAATCTCAGATACTATAAAATCCTAAGATTAAGCTTTAAAAACCGGTTGGGCAGCTTTTATTGGTTTAAAAAAATATTATATTTTATATGAGACTTTTCACGACGGAGACCTAGATGGCGCTGTACGAGTTATGTAGCAGTATTGAGTAATCGGTACCCAGTTGTAGATGTCAAATTATAGATGTCGCTGTTTGGCATTAAGTCCCGCTATTTTTTCAACTAGCTTTACAGCTCTGGGTACTAGCCCTTTTGAAACTGAGAATTAATGCCATAACGTAGTGCTGTCAGTACTTAAGTACTAATTGATTGGTCATTTGTTTTTATTTTTATGTCAGCTAAAAATCAAAATGAGTGAGCATTATTTGAATGAACATTAAAACCGCTATTATAATGCTTAATTTTATCTATCATCGTTTATAATAGATAATATAGACTAGCAACATTAAAGGCATAGGATATTCCTACATCCTTGGGCATAAGTTTAATCATAGACAGTAGAATATGTCTAATTGACGTCTGACGTTAATTCGACGTAAGACAAAGATCACGTGATTTTTAACATTAAAAATCGATTGAAAGTCTCCTTTCCTCAATATTTTTTCAGCGACTGCTATGAAACATATATATAGTTAGCAAAATTATTGTGAGTAGTGTAGGTACCCGACTAAAACCTATAAAAGCGGGCAGGAACGTGTATAAAAAGCGCTCTCTGTATTACCGCGTAGTCATTCTTTTGTCACCTTCCGAGCTGTAAACTGCGTTATTGTGAAACTCTTAATGAGTCATAATTGTGTTCAGATTTAAGTGTGTTCCTTTTTGGTTATTTTATGTGTGATATGTTGTAATCGTTCACTAGAATAAATTGTGGTTTGTTATATTTGCTTAGTTTCACTTTACTCCACTTCTGGTTTCCTAAATTCAGAAGTGGGATAAAGGACCGCTAAATAGGCCCACATACGAGATGAATCAAAAAGGAACATACCCAAATTTAAAGTGCTTAAAGTTGATCACGTGACCGATCAAGATATCTCTCGAAGGGTGACTCGCGTAATGTGCAGTGTTTATTTGTGTGCTAAAGTTGTGTTTTGTTTTCATGTGATTGTTATCGCTGGCTCGCGGAGCGTGGCCGAGCTGTGGTGTTGCACAGCTCGTGTGCTTCAGGCGCGTCACGAGTGCGCTTGGGTGTGCAACTGTGCATGCCACGTGGGCGCTCTGGGCGTTCACGAGGGCGATTCAGTCTGCGCGACACGCTGTCGTGCCGTGCCTCGGAGCCGCGGTGCTGCGCGCTTTCCCGTGTTACGCCTGGCATTTGCCTGGAATGGTGGTGAGGTGATGACACCATCGAGCCTCTGGTGATATGACGTAATATGCGACATCGGTAAGACCATTTAATTTATTTGCTTAAGGATGTAATACCCACCAAGCGTAGCCACAAAGTAAATGAACAGTAGTTCATGTTACTGAATTGACTGTTAATTGTGTTAAGAAAAGGTTTAGACCCCAATTGTATTCACGCGATTTCCATTTTATGATGATTTCCCACTAAATTAGCAAGCTGTGTTGGCTCAGTGGTTGTTATTGGCATAACGCATACATTTGAGTCCCTAAACCGCCCTGAATGCTAGTTTGTGAACAGTTTAAAGTGTCTAACAGAAACATCTTATTCAAAAGTAGAACCTTTGTGGGTACCAACCGGGTACAAAAATATTTTTGTGAAAAAGAGGTGACTCATACCCTAAGTTTGAATGCATAACTTGAAACCTCTGTGTTTGTTAAGTTTTGAGTCGTAAAGTAATGTTTTGCTAAAACATGCTGTACGGATAAATTGTTATTGCGTAATTTAGTTTTTTGTTTTTAAAATGAGGGTTGTTATTTAAAACTCATGACCTAGTTACGATCGGACACAAACCAACCGCAATTCAAAAGTTTCATACGTAAACATAGCTAAAAGCCAACATCTGGGAATTGAATTGAATTACGATACGTAAAAATTGTTACCTACCTACTTTACGATTTCATTGTTTTATTTAACATGACTTGTTACATAGAAAGTGTCTCAAAGTAAGTTGGTTGTGTGTTCCTGAGATATCAATGCGTTTTTGAATAGTTAACGTGAATAGATTTTGCGAATACCTTCTCGATTTTAATAAAAATTGTTATGGTCAGGTATAGACGAGCGGATATTTGAAGTTAAACATAACAGGGTTTTGGCTGGTTTTCCTTAATGTTACCGAACCTGATTACGTAAAATATATACGCGCCGAATTGAGAACCTCCTCCTTTTTTGGAAGTCGGTTAATTAGATAGCAAGAAAGTTGCATTTCACTTTGATTACAGAAGTTTTGTTCATCTACCCTCGTGGATAGTTAAAGTTTGATTTCATACAAATCGATTTTTTCTGTGATCGAAGTTACGAGTCTACATACCTACCTGTCCTGATAATATGAAACCGTTAAGGGGTTTCTGTGAAGTTAAATTGCTCGTTAAGTTTAATTTACTGTGTGTTCTATGTTAATTTCGTCTTCGGCGCTCACCACGTGTGAGGCGTTGTGGTCGCGCGCCCGCATGCCGCGTGTGTGAAGCGCGTCACTGCGCGTCTGCTGGTCGCGCAGGGCTGTGCGCTTGTCTAGTGTGCGTTGCTGCGCACTCGCCTGCCGCGCTTAAGGCGTGACACTGAGTGTCCACTGGTTGCGCAGGGATGCGCGCCCACCTGGTGCGCGATGCTGCTCGCTCCTGGTTGCGCATGGTTGTGCGCTCGCCTGGGGTGCGATGCTGCGCGCTCGCATGCCACGCTGTGAGGCGTGACACTGCGCGTCTACTGGTCGCGCAGGGCTGCGTGCTTGTATAGCGCGCGAGGCTGCTCGTTAGCCTTCTCGATATGGTTGAACATAACTGGTATGAGTAAACTTTCTTCATTTTCTGTGTTCATCGATGATGATGTTTGATGTTTTGAATGTTCAAAGTTGTTTCGACACAACTGTGAGTTTGTACTATGATTGAGCGACCTTTAGTGAGGGCTCTACCAGCTCTACCGACTCTTGTTGCTCTATGAGCTCTACTGACTCTTTGTGCTCTACCAGCTCTACCGACTCTTGTTGCTCTATGAGCTCAACTGACTCGTTATGCTCTACCAGCTCTACTGTCTCTTGTTTCTGTACGAGTTCTACTGTGTCTTGGTACTCTACCAGCGCTACTGTATCTAGGAGCTCTACCAGCTCTATTGAGAGCTCCACAGGTTCTTTGAGTTCTATCGGCTTTGTATGTATGGGCTCTGCTGAAGCAGTCAAATAATTTTGTTGGTACCTGTGCTGGTACTGGTAACTGTGCTGGTAATGAACTTTTAAGTAAGAGAGCTTGTGAAGGTAATTGACTATGCGTTGACTACCTGCTATGTATGGATAGCCACGATGATCACGTCGTTTCGTGATAACGATTTGGTTTTAATTTCTGTTACATGTTTGGCGCCATGGAGTGGTGCCCTGGATCGGGGCCCTGGAGGTGTGCCCTGGAGTGGTGCCTTGGAGCGGGGTCCTGGAGCGGTGCCTTGGAGTGGTACCTCTAAGTCGTGCTTCGGACTACGCGGCACGTTCTTCGGTGACAGACACTTTCAACTTAATTTGCATAAACATTGCCTATGGCTCTGCTTGTTGTCATCCAATTTAGTTACATGCTTTCTCTAGTAAAGTTAGGTTAGTCGTAAATCAGACGTTAGGTCAGTTGTTAGGTCAAACGTTAGGCTACTTATTAGTTCAGTTGTTAGGTCAAAATGTAAGCTTACATGTTAGGTTAGGTTACTTTAGGCTCCGTTAGGCTAGTGGATGACAGCGGACAGCGTTGTATGTAGTGGGCAGATTGAGAAGAAGGTTATGTCGGCAGACCTGCGAGGGGTGTAGCATAGCACTCTGTCAGGTGGGTGGTAGAATGGCTACCACCGACAGGGAGATGCAGCACGAATGTGTGTGTCGACCTCGGGTCCGGTGTGGACCCGGTTCATTGTGAAAATCACAATGGTACCCATGGTCTTGGGTAGGTTGTGTGTAGGCGTGAGCGCACTAAAGACTTCTGCAGCTCAGTACATGGTTCCTTGGAAAGGAGAATGGTGTCCCGAGAGTTGCGCTGCATTTTTTGAAAGTAAGATTCAACCGAACATTTTAATGTTTTCTTATGATTACAGTAGCACGTTTGATGTATTTGGGTGTGAGGCGAATTGCCTTGCTGGTCGAGCTGTATGACTGGTGTTGCCCCGATGCAGCGTGCTTCCGAGGCTGGCGACCTAGAGTGGCTGGCTTCGAAAGTCGCGTCTCTTAGATGCGCATCAGGCTGTGTCCTGGCAGGCTGTGTCCTGGGAAGTCGCGTTCTCTGAATGCGCATCAGGCTGTGTCCTGGCAGGTTTTGTCCTGGGAAGTCGCATTCTCTGAATGCGCATCAGGCTGTGTCCTGGCAGGTTTTGTCCTGGGAAGTCGCGTTCTCTGAATGCGCATCAGGCTCTGTCCTGGCACGTTTTTAACGTGGTGTGTGTGTGAACTTGCAAGTTCAGGTATGAGATTAACTGAGATGTAATGTCTGGAGAAGTATGCATACTTTTGAATGTGAAGCGTTTTATTTTGTGTAGCGAAAGTTGTTATTTTGAATGAGGGCCTCGTATGCGTGATGATTGTCAGAATAGGCAATAGCGTGCATCGTCATGAATAATCAACCATTTGTGTCTTATGCAGGTTCTGATGACAGTAACTGTGACGATGCGGGTGAATCTTTGGGTGCCCTCACTAGTTCAGGAGACACCGCAAGAGGGGGAGCTTATGAAGATGGCATACGCACACCAGCTCTTCCTGCTTCTGATGAAATTGTTTCCGGTGCAGCCGAGGGCGGCGCACAATCAGGATAGGCCGAGTTAGCAAAATTATTGTGAGTAGTGTAGGTACCCGACTAAAACCTATAAAAGCGGGCAGGAACGTGTATAAAAAGCGCTCTCTGTATTACCGCGTAGTCATTCTTTTGTCACCTTCCGAGCTGTAAACTGCGTTATTGTGAAACTCTTAATGAGTCATAATTGTGTTCAGATTTAAGTGTGTTCCTTTTTGGTTATTTTATGTGTGATATGTTGTAATCGTTCACTAGAATAAATTGTGGTTTGTTATATTTGCTTAGTTTCACTTTACTCCACTTCTGTTTTCCTAAATATATATTTAAAATTCATTGTTTATTTTAATTAAATTATTTGATGTGCTCGTATGTTTGGACAGCCTGGGTCAAAAATCGACCATCTCCTTTGATAAACATATTGCACTCCCTCTGTCTTATACGCGCGTAGTGTATTAGAAAAGGACAGATAGTTACTTTTTGTTCATTTTGGTTGGTTATGCCATTTTTTTTTACAATTAATTGAAAGGAGGTCGGCGAGCTCCCATATAGTGTTTGACCCAAACTTGAGGTTCACGTTCACGCATCAAACTTCTCATACTTTTTATACTAAACCAGACTAACAAAAAAGTTTATGAAAGTCAATCAAATAAAGTTGGGAGAAAAAAGATATTCGTAGTAATAGTTAAAAAAGTGAGGTGAGATTTCTATTTCATGGTTTTTAAGCCAGATGACCATTTAATAGCATTGAAAAATCTATCAGGCACTGCAGATTAACATTATCTGACCAAATAGTAATACGCTTTCCTACCTACATAAAAACAAGTTAGTAATGCATCGCGTTTGAATTAAATTAAGGTTTTTAGTTAATTTTAATTTATTATTATTTATAAATTAATTACTATCGCATACTGTATATGCTGACGACCTGTCTATATCTCTGTCTCTGTCTACGTACTCCCGCCATTGCATCGGCCGAATGACACCAACGATGACAAAATTATTTATGAATATTTTCATTGTGATGATTAAACTATTAATAGCATATGTACCTACATTATAAAGTTAGACTGATATTATTTTGTGAAGACTGCTATATACCTAACTAGTTTTGTTGTTAAATATGAGTACTTACTCTATCTAAACTAAGGCTAAAACCAAAAATAAATGTGTATTAACTCTAATGAGAACAGTATTAATTATTATACTTCGTCGCTTCATTCTTCAGATATAATCATAGACAACGTAGTTTCCTTTACGTAATAGCAACCGATCGCACAGACTTCAGAGGAGTTATAAAAAAGAACCCCCACTACCCGCCTCTGTGTCGCACGACAGAGGAGCGGTTTCGTTCGCCAATACTATTACTATGTAAAATGTATGATTTCCTAAAGAGGGTACTTAAAATAAAAGTTAGTATTGAATCATCTATACGCGCTCATTACCTACAGGAATTATACTTTCATGCAATGTTAAATTGCACTAAAGGATTTCTGGGAGGTTACCCGAGAGGTAATACGAAAGAATATAAACGTTTTTCAGCATGGAACGCACTTAAGAAATTACTCGTCCATGTAGTGTTTAATTGCACTAAAGGTCTTTCCGGCGGGTTTCCTAAAAGGTAACACGAAGTGTAAAAGTTAAACTCCAGCACGCACTGGCTCACCACTTATACCCAGCTCTTAACACGTGACACGTCCGACCGTGTCGGGCACCGGCCATAGACTGTCCGCGCTTCCTATTGACAGCTAACCTGTCCAACACTATACAGCTGGTATAATGTGAGACAGTGTTTAGTACCTACTGAATAGATACACTACATGAGAACACTACATCCCTTCCATTTTAACAAATTTTATTTCGATACGTTATTTTACAATCAATATCCTAAATTAGTTATTATAATTTTTCTCGATAGTAACAATCAGCTTTGGTTTTAACATTGAATATTATTTGTTTAGATTTTTTTTTAATTTCCTTCCTTTGGTGCGTTTCCGTCCTCCACTGTCTTCCATTGACCTTCCACCCGCTTTAAATGGATAACATTTCTCCGTAACACTTGCCCCGTTTCTTCGTTTCTTACGGTGACATCGCCCCCTAGTGATTTCTCTACTATATGTGGTGTAGGATTGAAATTAGTAGAGAGCTTGGTCTTTTCCATTTCTTTTACATACACTTTCTCGCCTTCTGCTAATCCCAAATCACCCGCTCTTCTTTTAAGGTCTCCATATTCCTTTCCTCTTTCTTTTTGCAACCGGTCACGGTCTCTAACTTCAGCGTCATTTTCTGTTTCGTTTATATCCTTCAACATAGGAATTTTATCCCTGTTCATCCTTTTGAAAAACAGTTCCGATGGTGTCTTTCCCGTAACTGAATGAGGAGTGGAGTTGTACATCATTAGATATTCATATAATGTTTCTCTCATATCTCTTTTCTCACTTGCCCCTATTCTAAGTCGTTTTAGTATGTCTCTGTTTTGACGCTCTACTTCTCCGTTCATCTGCGGCCAATATGGTACCGTGCTGAAAAGCCTGATGTTGCACCCACGACAAAAACTTTTAAACTCCTCGCTAATAAACTGCCGTCCATTATCAGCAGTAATAGACATAGGATAGCCCAATCGACTGAAGATTTCTTTTAGGATTTTAATAATTTGGGAGCTTGTGATGGTCTTGGTAAGTTTGACCTCTTTATAACGACTGTAATAGTCAATAACTACCAAAATATAATCGCTATTCGGTAATGGACCCAATAGGTCCATGGCAATGTCCACCCAGGGCTCAGATGGAAGTTCTCGGCGTTTCATCGGCGCTGGGGGATTTGGTAAGCTGACTAGGGTACAACCTTTGCAGCTTTTTACCATAGATTCAACGTCCTTATCTATTTTTGGCCACCAAACCTTGGATCGGAGGCGGCATTTCATGGCCACCACTCCTGGGTGACCTTCATGTGCTGCATCTAATATTTGCTTCCTAAGACTTAGTGGAATTACGATTTTGTTTCCTCTCAAAAGTATGTTCTCATAAAAACACAGTTCGTCTGCGAATAATTTATAGTGCTTCACCGATTCATGCCATTGGTGGTTATATATTCCCGTTTTTACTTTGCTTATTTCTTGATCGGTTTCGGATTCCTTGGTTATTTCCTGTATTGAGATTGCACAGGGTCTCGCAAGTTCCACTATTTGATGAACGTAGTCCCCCACTGATGACTGGACTGGTTGATTTGAATAATTACATAACCGTGATAGTGGATCCGCAATATTAGTCTTACCCGGTTTATATTTTATATTATAACGATACGCCTGTAGCCGTAAAACCCACCTTTCAACGTGGGCGCATGGTTTTGATTTTTGGCTAAATAAAAATTCTAGGGGTTTGTGATCCGTTATTAGATCAAATTCTTTACCGAAAAGAAATATATTAAAATGTTCAATAGCCCACACTAGGCTGAGGGCTTCCTTTTCTGTTTGACTATATTTCCTTTCACATTGACTGAGCGTTCGATTCCCATATGCAATGATTCTTGGTCCTTTATTGTCAATTTGTACTAGAACTGCCCCTAGTCCTACAGGGCTTGCGTCCGCAATTACCTGCGTTTTGTCTTTAACATCATAATATCCTAAAGATTTTATCTCTGATAGCATCGTCTTTAATTTTTTAAACGCATCATTCTGATCGTCTTTCCAATATTCCTCGATGTTACCTTTTTTTCCTAATTTCCGTCTCAATATTCGTTTAAGAGGTTCTGTGGTCGTAGCCAGATTAGGAATCCATTTATTAATGTAATTGACTAATCCTAGGAAGCTCTGTAACTCGTCTATTGTTTTTGGCACTCGAAATTCGGATATACTCTTTATATATTTAGGCAAAGGCTTCACTCCTTCCGATTTCAGTTCATGTCCCAAAAAGCTAACAGTCCCCACTTTGTAAATACATTTCTCTTGGTTCAATAAAACATTGTTTTCCTTTAATTCCTGGATCACCTTAGAAAGCCGTAAATCGTGTTCATTTTCATCAGATCCCCAGATTAAAATGCCGTCTATGAAGTTTATTACTCCTTCACATTTTATCAGCATCCTCTCCATAATTTTTTGAAACAATTCTGGAGCACATGTTACTCCAAACATAAGTCTTTTGTACCTGTAAAGACCATTAGACGTTATAAACGTAGTCAAATGTCTCGAATTAGGGTGAAGTTCGACTTGATGAAAAGCATTCTTTATATCGAGTTTTGAAAAATATTGTGCTTTTTTTATTTTAGGTAACAAGTTCTCCATACAGGGTAATGGGTGATTTTCTCTTAAAATTGCTGTATTAGCGCGCCGCATATCTACACATAGGCGTACATCACCATTATCCTTGAGGATTGGAACTATAGGGGATACCCACGGCGAAGGCTCATGTACCTCTTCTATTATATCTAAATCCAGCAATTCTTTGATCTTCGCATTTACCTTTCCTTCCAATGGAATTGGTATCCTTCGATAGGATTGCATGATCGGTTTTACTGATGGATCTGTAGGTATCTCGACAAGAGTATCTTTAAATTTTGGGAAGGGTTTTAGTGGTTCTGTTCCGATATGATTTACATCCACACCTAATTTCAATACCCCCAATCGGATCGCTGTGTCTTTGCCAAGTAAATTCCGTGATCCATCCTCAATAACGTAAATAGTACTACATTCCGCCTTCCTGCCTATTTTTATAACCGCTTCGAAGGAACCTTTGATCTTTAAAGGCGTTTTACTCCCATATGCCATTAGTATTTTATTCGTTCCTTTCACTTGCTTGTGACACACAACTTTGTTGCTCTTCAAATACTCCCAGGTTTTATCAGGTATGAGATTTAATTTGCAACCTGAATCAACCAACATCTCTAAATTTACTCCACCTACGTCACATTTGACTGTCGCGTCCTCGTTCAGATTAAATATATATTGAACTTCTTCATCGTCCAGAGAATAAACCATAGTTTCCTTTCGTTGTCGTTTATAGTTGTTCCTGTTTCCTTCCTGCATCCTTTCTAATTTACGTTTTTGTTGATCGTATTTACTCCTGCAGCATCTTTGGAAATGACCTAATTTTCCACACCCATGACATTTCTTTGCTTGTGCTGGACATCTGAAACCTGGCGAGATATGTACGGGCCCTGCGCATCTGCCACACCTAGTCTTCTTTTCTTCATTATATTCCCTTCCCCGCTTAGTATATTTCGTATTATCTTTGTTTCTACTTTGAATCGCATTCACTTCATTACTAACGGTCCTTTCTTTTTTTTCATAGCTTTCCAATTGATAGTTCACAATTTCTAAAGTATTTGCTAATGTCATTACTTTATCTAATGTAATTTCTTCACCCATTGTTAATATTTTCTTGCGTAATTCTGATGATGAGCATTTCCCTATTATTTGGTCGATTATATGTTCATCTGGTTTATCAAATTTGCATTTCGCTGCCTGATTTCTTAGTCTTATAAGAAATTTATCAAAGCTTTCACCTTCGTCCTGTTTAATAAGGTGGAAAATATGCCTTTCATAAGTCTTATTTTGCTTAGGAAGAAAATGTTCATCAAGCTTATTTATAGCTACATCAAAAACATTAACATCGCCACTCGGCTCTACATTTGCTCCAGGTAGATTATAATATATTTCTTGCAGTGCAGTTCCACCCAGAACTAACAACGTAGCTCTCTGTTTACTTGGATTTGTGATATCCACGGCTTCGAAGTAAATTTGTAGGGATCGTTTCCATTTTTCCCATCTCAAGCCCACTGACGTGCTGTCACCTTCCAGGTCCAATTTTTCAGGTGGTGGTAGCTGGTTTGCCATGACTTCCGACCTAGAAATACATCCATCTGAATGAACGCAAAGTTACTTCCAATTTAATGGAAATCCGAAGCTACTTCCAATTTAATGGAAATCCTAATTCCAATTGAATGGAATTCCAAAGTTACTTCCAATTTAATGGAAATCCAAAATTACTTCCAATTTAATGGAAATCCGAAGCTATGCACTTCCAATTTAATGGAAATACGCAGATACTTCCAATTTAATGGAAATCCGAAGTTACTTCCAATTTAATGGAAATCCGAAGTTATATACTTCCAATTTAATGGAAATCCGAAGTTATGTACTTCCAATTTAATGGAAATCCGAAGCTATGCACTTCCAATTTAATGGAAATCCGAAGATACTTCCAATTTAATGGAAATCCGAAGTTATGTATTTCCATTTTAATGGAAATCCGGAGATATGAAATAAAGTAGATTTTTGACAGGATTTAAACTTGCTTTCTTTACCCTAATACATATATAGGCGTTGCTTACACATTCGCTGCCAACGCACAAGTACAATACTAGTTTCATATAGCACTCTAAATGACCAGTGGGTACTGGGTACAACCGCTCACTCTTGCAAGAATTTATAGCGGTTATACTTATTTCTAATTTTACAACAAAAGTTGTAGCATCTGACGCTCAATACTTAGCCCCCGACAGCAAATGTGTTAGTTAGCGCTTATTATCACAAGTATATTACTATAATAGATAACTAAACATTAACAAAATTTTATAGTATCGACAGGTAAATCCATGCGGTACCCTGAGCACAACTTGTCAGTTAGTACTCTTTCATGTAGGTATATGGTGAAAACCGAATGCGCCGCGTTTGTACCGATAAGATGAGTCATCAAATATTTTATGCACAACAGCATCCTGTTTATCAAATAGTTTGATTTTGTGAGTAGGTATATGAGAAGCCTATGTGTATCCATAGAATACATATAACAGGTACGGAAGACGAAGGATTCACTCTGCAAAGTTATTCAAATAACTAGCACTCCTAGTTACGACACAACAACTTTCCAATTGCAACAGGACAACCCTAATCCCTATTATACCTATAGTATTGGATACACGAACGGACGAACGCCACGCATCCACCTACCGCTTAAAGCTTGTAGATAAAATAATTTAATTTTTAAAGTACCTACTCGTAAACTTTTGTAATAGAGGTGGGTCAGGATGGAAATAATTAATTAATTTACTATATTACTGTGTCTATTTCACTTGGCATACTTTATATCACTTAGAAGTTGTACTCGGGTCGAGACTCGAGTGTTATAATGGGTTTGACCTGAGCCACTCAAAAATCAAAATACAAACACACCGCCCAAGCTACAATAATCATACTACGATTACATAAACAAACGCGATCTCTCATTGAACATACCATCTCTAGTCACTCAAACAAATGATAGGTACCTACTAATCGCAAGATCGGGTATGGTATAAACATTGTTATCAAGGCCCAGCAATAGGCGCTATGGGGAAATTCTATAACACTTTCAACTTTACGGGTAATTGCGATCAAACCAGCATTCATTAATTATTATTATTTGATAGGTACTCATGGCTTTCCATATCGGAAACGTATTCAATAAATATGAGAATTATATACTTGTGGTAATAAATTGCGAAGCATTACAATTTTACAGTATAATTCCATTCCTTTTTTTTTTTTTTTTTTACTGACCTTTTTTTTCCGTCGTCGCCGCTTGTAAAAGTTAAACTCCAGCACGTACTGGCTCACCACTTATACCCAGCTCTTAACACGTGACACGTCCGACCGTGTCGGGCACCGGCCATAGACTGTCCGCGCTTCCTATTGACAGCTAACCTGTCCAACACTATACAGCTGGTATAATGTGAGACAGTGTTTAGTACCTACTGAATAGATACACTACATGAGAACACTACACGAAGGTTAAGCGTTTCAGCATGATTCACTTGAGTAAAATAGGTACTTACACGAAGACGTGCTAAGGTACGACAATGGTACACTGGGAGGTCACCTGCGAAGTAGCACGACAGAAATCAAACCTTTCAGCTAGACGCGCCTGGCGATGGCATCTGCTCAATTAGCAGTCCGGCGATGAAGAATTATTTGTCCACCAAATCAAGATAGCTGGCATTTAGCAAGCTGTTCACCGTTCTCTGAACAAGGGGGAAGGCGTTGAGGGTCAAAGTGGACCAACGATTGGATACGTCGCCAAGGCCCAGCTTAGTAAGCCTAACACAAATTGATTTCGACCAATACTTGAGAAGTAACCGGGACTCAGGTAAATACTATGTACTTACCATAAAGAAGAAGGTTACCTTCTACTTTATTTATCCTCTGCTGTAAATTATTAACAATCTTCAGTATTTACTGGATCAAAGATTGTATGGATACTTACTTAATTCGAAATCAAAGCTAAAGCTTTAAAAGATCTTTCGTACCTAGGTGTTACCGCTAGTTATATCAAAATAGTGGACATGATTTATTCAATCATAAGTACCTATCATGTAATATAATATAGTTAGCAAAATTATTGTGAGTAGTGTAGGTACCCGACTAAAACCTATAAAAGCGGGCAGGAACGTGTATAAAAAGCGCTCTCTGTATTACCGCGTAGTCATTCTTTTGTCACCTTCCGAGCTGTAAACTGCGTTATTGTGAAACTCTTAATGAGTCATAATTGTGTTCAGATTAAAGTGTGTTCCTTTTTGATTATTTTAATTGTGATATGTTAAAATCATTTAGTAGAATAAATTGTGGTTTGTTATATTTGCTTAGTTTCACTTTACTCCACTTCTGGTTACCTAAATTCAGAAGTGGGATAAAGGACCGCTAAATAGGCCCACATACGAGATGAACCAAAAAGGAACATACCCAAATTTAAAGTGCTTAAAGTTGATCACGTGACCGATCAAGATATCTCTCGAAGGGTGACTCGCGTAATGTGCAGTGTTTATTTGTGTGCTAAAGTTGTGTTTTGTTTTCATGTGATTGTTATCGCTGGCTCGCGGAGCGTGGCCGAGCTGTGGTGTTGCACAGCTCGTGTGCTTCAGGCGCGTCACGAGTGCGCTTGGGTGTGCAACTGTGCATGCCACGTGGGCGCTCTGGGCGTTCACGAGGGCGATTCAGTCTGCGCGACACGCTGTCGTGCCGTGCCTCGGAGCCGCGGTGCTGCGCGCTTTCCTGTGTTACGCCTGGCATTTGCCTGGAATGGTGGTGAGGTGATGACACCATCGAGCCTCTGGTGATATGACGTAATATGCGACATCGGTAAGACCGTTTAACTTATTTGCTAAAGGATGTAATACCCACCAAGCGTAGCCACAAAGTAAATGAACAGTAATTCATGTTACTGAATTGACTGTTAATTGTGTTAAGAAAAGGTTTAGACCGCAATTGTATTTACGCGATTTCCATTTTATGATAATTTCCCACTAAATTAGCAAGCAGTGTTGGCTCAGTGGTTGTTATTGGCATAACGCATACATTTGAGTCCCTAAACCGCCCTGAATGCTAGTTTGTGAACAGTATAAAGTGTCTAGCAGAAACATCTTATTCAAAAGTAGAACCTTTGCGGGTACCGACCGGATACAAAAATATTTTTGTGAAAAAGATGTGACTCATACCCTAAGTTTGAATACATAACTTGAAACCTCTAAGTTTGCTGAGTTTTGAGTCATAAAGTAATGTTTTGCTAAAACATGATGTACGGATAAATTGTTTTTGCGTAATTTAGTTTTTTGTTTTTAAAATGAGGGTGGTTATTTAAAACTCTTGACCTAGTTACGATCGGATACCAATCATCCGCAATTTAGAAAGTTTTGTGCGTCAAATACGTAATAAATGCGTGATGGTTAAAAGTCAGATTATACCCACTTTACGATTCAATTGTTTTAAACATGCTGTGTTTATAAAAAGTGTCTCTTAATAACGCTCACTGTGTTTCGAATGATGCGATGCATTCGTGATGTTAGACAGCGGTTTAAGAAAACCTGTTAAACTCGCTAGTATCCCTTGGGGTCTGTTAATGCTTCTGTGATACTTTTACAAAGGAATAGTGCTTGTACACAAAACAATAATTGTTGAGGTCAGGTATGGACGAGCAAACATATTTATAGTTCTGATAAACGTTAAAATTAACTTGAGTTTTACAGGTTATTTTCTTTAATATTACCGAACCAGGTTACGTAATTTGTTGTTGAATGTTGCATCCTATTTTGATTAGAGAAGTATTGCTTATCTACCCTCGTGGATAGTTAAAGTTTGATTTCATACAAATCGATTACGAGTCTACATACCTACCTGTCAGAATCCTTACTTTTTCTCGTTAGTAATTTTACATACGAGGCTTTTATAAACCAAATGGTTGTAATCCGCACTAAACAAGGATTACATAAAGTGCAATGAAGTTAAAATTCAGTTGTGAATGTATGAGGCATAGTGACAGCTGGTTAAGACAATTGATCGTCGATGCTATAAATTGCTCGTAAAGGTACTCAGGACCTGTGGTGGACATGACGTGTGTGCTGTGACCTACTGGTCATAGGTTCATTTTCTGTTCTATGTTCCTTTCGTCTTCGGCGCTCACCACGTGTGAGGCGTTCTGGTCGCGCCGGGCTGCGCGCCCGCATGCCGCGTGTGTGAAGTGCGTCACTACGCGTCTGCTGGTCGCGCAGGGCTGTGCGCTTGTCTAGTGCGCGTTGCTGCGCACTCGCCTGCCGCGCTTAAGGCGTGACACTGCGTGTCCACTGGTCGCGCAGGGATGCGCGCCCACCTAGTGCGCGATGCTGCGCGCTCCTGGTTGCGCATGGCTGTGCGCTCGCCTAGGGTGCGATGCTGCGCGCTCGCATGCCACGCTGTGAGGCGTGACACTGCGCGTCTACTGGTCGCGCAGGGCTGCGTGCTTGTATAGTGCGCGAGGCTGCTCGTTAGCCTACTCGATATGGTTGAACATAACTGGTATGAGTAAACTTTCTTCATTTTCTGTGTTCATCGATGATGATGTTTGATGTTTTGAATGTTCAAAGTTGTTTCGACATGGTACAACTGTGAGTTTGTACTATGGTTGAGCGACCTTTAGTGAGGGCTCTACCAGCTCTACCGACTCTTGTTGCTCTATGAGCTCTACTGACTCTTTGTGCTCTACCAGCTCTACCGACTCTTGTTGCTCTATGAGCTCTACTGACTCTTTGTGCTCTACCAGCTCTATTGAGAGCTCCACAGGTTCTGTGAGTTCTATCGGCTTTGTATGTATGAGCTCTGCTGAAGCAGTCAAATAATTTTGTTGGTACCTGTGCTGGTACTGGTAACTGTGCTGGTAATGAACTTTTAAGTCAGAGAGCTTGTGAAGGTAATTGACTATGCGTTGACTACCTGCTATGTATGGATAGCCACGATGATCACGTCGTTTCGTGATAACGATTTGGTTTTAATTTATGTTACATGTTTGGCGCCATGGAGTGGTGCCCTGGATCGGGGCCCTGGAGGTGTGCCCTGGAGTGGTGCCTTGGAGTGGTGCCTTGGAGCGGGGTCCTGGAGCGGTGCCTTGGAGTGGTACCTCGAAGTCGTGCTTCGGACTACGCGGCACGTTCTTCGGTGACAGACACTTTCAACTTAATTTGCATAAACATTGCCTATGGCTCTGCTTGTTGTCATCCAATTTAGTAACATGCTTTCTCTAGTAAAGTTAGGTTAGTCGTAAATCAGACGTTAGGTCAGTTGTTAGGTCAAACGTTAGGCTACTTATTAGTTCAGTTGTTAGGTCAAAATGTAAGCTTACATGTTAGGTTAGGTTACTTTAGGCTCTGTTAGGCTAGTGGATGACAGCGGACAGCGTTGTATGTAGTGGGCAGATTGAGAAGAAGGTTATGTCGGCAGACCTGCGAGGAGTGTAGCATAGCACTCTGTCAGGTGGGTGGTAGAATGGCTACCACCGACAGGGAGATGCAGCACGAATGTGTGTGTCGACCTCGGGTCCGGTGTGGACCCGGTTCATTGTGAAAATCACAATGGTACCCATGGTTTTGGGTAGGTGCGTGAGCGCACTAAAGACTTCTGCAGCTCAGTACATGGTTCCTTGGAAAGGAGAATTGTGTCCCGAGAGTTGCGCTGCTTTTTTTTTGAAAGTTAGATTCAACCGAACATTTTAATGTTTTCTTATGATTACAGTAGCACGTTTGATGTATTTGGGTGTGAGGTGAATTGCCTTGCTGGTCGAGCTGTATGACTGGTGTTGCCCAGATGCAGCGTGCTTCCGAGGCTGGCGACCTGGAGTGGCTGGCTTCGAAAGTCGCGTCTCTTAGATGCGCATCAGGCTGTGTCCTGGCAGGCTGTGTCCTGGGAAGTCGCGTTCTCTGAATGCGCATCAGGCTGTGTCCTGGCAGGCTGTGTCCTGGGAAGTCGCGTTCTCTGAATGCGCATCAGGCTGTGTCCTGGCAGGTTTTGTCCTGGGAAGTCGCGTTCTCTGAATGCGCATCAGGCTGTGTCCTGGCAGGTTTTGTCCTGGGAAGTCGCGTTCTCTGAATGCGCATCAGGCTCTGACCTGGCACGTTTTTAACGTGGTGTGTGTGTGAACTTGCAAGTTCAAGTATGAGATTAACTGAGATGTAATGTCTGGAGAAGTATGCATACTTTTGAATGTGAAGCGTTTTATTTTGTGTAGCGAAAGTTGTTATTTTGAATGAGGGCCTCGTATGCGTGATGATTGTCAGAATAGGCAATAGCGTGCATCGTCATGAATAATCAACCATTTGTGTCTTATGCAGGTTCTGATGACAGTAACTGTGACGATGCGGGTGAATCTTTGGGTGCCCTCACTAGTTCAGGAGACACCGTAAGAGGGGGAGCTAATGAAGATGGCATACGCACACCAGCCCTTCCTGCTTCTGATGAAATTGTTTCCGGTGCAGCCGAGGGCGGCGCACAATCAGGATAGGCCGAGTTAGCAAAATTATTGTGAGTAGTGTAGGTACCCGACTAAAACCTATAAAAGCGGGCAGGAACGTGTATAAAAAGCGCTCTCTGTATTACCGCGTAGTCATTCTTTTGTCACCTTCCGAGCTGTAAACTGCGTTATTGTGAAACTCTTAATGAGTCATAATTGTGTTCAGATTAAAGTGTGTTCCTTTTTGATTATTTTAATTGTGATATGTTAAAATCATTTAGTAGAATAAATTGTGGTTTGTTATATTTGCTTAGTTTCACTTTACTCCACTTCTGTTTCCTAAATATATATTATATTATTAGTGTTTGCATCGCCTACCCTTTTTGCTTTGTCTACATAGTTCATACACTATCACCGATAAGGCCAAGAAACCTTATACTAATGAGGTTCTGTTTTCAAGAATAAATCTATTAGCATGGGGGCACAATAAAAGTGTTTATTATTTACGGTGACAGATAAACAGAATACTTAGAAATATGTATGTATTTAATTTCTTTTAGCAAGTAAATGCAATTATTAATCTAATACCGTTACCACAAAGCCTTATTTTAAAATGTAAACCTATGGAACAGATTCCATGATATAATCTCTGGAGTACCGTCTTATAAAAAAGGTATGTCTAATCGACTATAAAGAAGACTAGTAAAATTCTATACCAGTGTTTTTACTTTCAATGAAACACTTGTGGTGGTTCTAGTCATTTCTGCAAACGTTACTTACATATCTGCCCGGATATAACATGAAAAGATCTAGCATTTCAGATTTTTATTTTTGAGACTGCAATATAGTAATATTGAAGCACTATTACCTACTTGGTAAAAATATACATATAATATATATATATACAGCGTAACACCGCTTCTTAAGTTTTCAGCTTTTACAGATTTCAGCGCCTTTCAGTCTATAGTGACTGCACTATATAGGTACCTAAAAGAAACATAAATGTTTCATTCAGTGTATGCAGACTCAAGATCTGGGGTTCAAAATGTTCAGAATATGTTATTGTTTGCAAGGCCTCTCGGTATCAAACTTACATACACCTGCGGAGTGGTAACGAAAGTTCAGAGAATTCTGAGGTAATAAATATCTTTTTTTTTATCAGCTACTTCAGCAATAAATCAATTTGTTTGCAAATACTGTACATACAGATACGTCAAATTTGAAATAAAATACCTGCCAGTATTCTACCCTCAGCGTGGCAGGGGTATGCAAAGAACATTTACGAAGGAAATGTGTGGTAAGATTGCAAAAATTACCCACAAGTTTTATGTTTTGTCCCTAACAACGTAGGTACTCTCGAGTTTTACAACTTAATAGTGCCCGGGAAGCATATATCATACACCCGCTGACGTGTAATACGGTTGATTATGCTTAAAACAGTTCGAAAAACCAAAAACTAACAAAGAACCTTCTGCTTTTTGGAAGTCGGTTTTTAAATAAAGATAATCTAACGGCGAGTATTTTGATGACCGGATGTAGATTATAATATAACATAACGTAATAGTGTAAAATCTCCATCGTAATTATTGTTTTCTTCTTTAAAGATATTTCATGGGCATTTGTTTCTGCAAACACAGTAAAACGCGCAGGTTGTCTTACCCGAAACGGGAATCCAAGCAGGGTGCCAAGGGTCACTGGTAGCGATCTCGTATAGAGATTAGTGCTTCCTTGTCCACTATGTTTCTGTTTTTCTAAGTATTTTATAAGTTTTTGGTACAAAATAAAATAAAAAGAATTTTAAGTTTAAGGTCCATTCATATAATTATATTCATTATCCACATATTCCCGCAAGACTTGCCTAGAGCAAAATTAAAATTCTTGTTTAGTCGATTCAGACCCTGAATGAGAGTAACCAATTAAGACATGAATGAAAAACAAAAATCGGCATGGAGCAGCGGCCGCAAATGTAACATTTGGATCACGCTTACCTCACATAGATCAGCCGTATCATAAAATATCAGGGAATTAATGCATCCATTCAAAAATTATTATGAATTGAATAGCTTATAATGATGTTTAAAAAAAAAAAAAAATTAACAAAAATTCTACATTCAATGACCTGCACAGCTAGGTTATCCATCGTTGAAAAGTATACAAAGACTCCTTAAATAACTTACTTCAAAGCACCTAACGTCAGTGGGGCTAAAAAGTTCAAACCAATTGATGAACCCTTCAAAGTCGATATTAGTAGTTTGTCACAATATCGACCGAATATTCATTCTTCACCTATAATTTAGGGCTAACTTTTACGCGGATAGGAATTTATTAAATTCCATAACCTTAATGACGATATAATTGTTCCACAAAAAACTTAAAACGGTATTTTAATTTAAAATTTTACTTAAACATATAGCTAAAGCAATACCCGAAATACCTTCACAACAGGACCAGAATATACCTGTTCTTTTCCCGCCGCACTTCCAAAAAACAAAATATGCCTTCTTCTGCTACTGGGCAGGATTTAGCACTTAAGCGTCCCATTGGACGTCTGTTGGGCTAATTGTGCAAATAAAATAAAGTATTGTCCCTGCTAATTTACTTTGCAGTAGATTATAAATCTTGCAGTATTGACATCAATAACTAGTTCCATTCGCTTGCATCGAAACTATAATACGTTTATGCTTGTTACAAGCAACTAAAGCAAAAAAGCGCAAGATTGTATTATTGGTAAATTGAAAGTTATTTAAATTGAAACTTAAGTAAAATAAATACTTAAGAGAAATTTTAAAGTCATATTAAATGTACGTAGATAAACATCTCGGGAAATCGGTACATGATTCCAACCTTAAACATAAACTGTTTAAAACATTACAGCTCAAATAAGAGATAAGAAGAATAAATAAAATTATTGATAACAATAATTAGTATCTATTCAGCGTAGATATAGTTCTTGCAAAAATATATACCTATCTCTTAACATCTACGTTGTCTATGATTATATCTGAAGAATGAAGCGACGAAGTATAATTAATGATTAAACGAACTTACCTGTAAGTGAAGTTCTATCATAATTATATGAGTCGCTTCATTCGAAGATATAATATTAAGCTCCCAACCCACCCATCCCGAAACATATTTTCGCAAGAGCTTTAAGTATAAGTATATCTCTAAACTAAATGACGAACGAAACCGCTCCTCTGTCGTGCGACACAGAGGCGGGTAGTGGGGGTTCTTTTTTATAACTCCTCTGAAGTCTGTGCGATCGGTTGCTATTACGTAAAGGAAACTACGTTGTCTATGATTATATCTTCGAATGAAGCGACTCATATAATTATGATAGAACTTCACTTACAGGTAAGTTCGTTTAATCATTAATTATCTAGGTAAACTATAAAAACATTTTTATTTCAATCCAACCTACGAAGTTTAGCAATGATAATAATAATTGTCCTAACAGAGAGTTGGATTGAAGTACAAATACCTATGTAAAAAAGTATTTTGTAACAAATACACTTAGTTTCTTTATGCTAAGTCGAGTTGTGTAACTCGAATTCAATTCCGAGTTACCTGAATTTCAACTCGAGTTAACGTGTTTTTTCCGAGTTGGCACATCTCTACCACGGTCCACGAATGGCATTTGAATGAGTTGACAGTAATTGACATTTGACACGTTAGTTTCTACTTCTCTATACTCCGTATCTATACTCCGTATTGCCATTAGAACGACTTTTTTATTGTTTCGTAATTATTTTTATTTTTGATCCCCATCTTCTAAAAATTTGGTGTTTACACAGAAAAATACTTTGAAATATATTACAAAATATTAAATGATTTCTGAATCTGAATGGTTTTTAAATTAGCTGGGTCATACTTCGCCGATCTCCTTTGGATGGAATATCATGTTTCTAAGCGAAATAATACCTTTATATCGTTAATAAATGTTTAATTACTGAAAATATGACACACCATCTTCTTTTCTCACCTTACTCGGGTAGTTTTTGCAAGATTTTTTATCTCAGTGCGGCATTATTGACGAGTGTTCTTTCTGATGACAAACACGAGACTGAAGTGCGATTGGGAACCTTTTCGCGTTTTGGATCTCTTTCGGTTCGGACACTTTTTAGCGCTGACCCGAAGTCCATGTATTATTAAGTCAATGGCCGAGATTCATAATGTAAAATCTTACATGTAATTGCCGAAATACACAAAGTAATAGTAATTAGGTCTCGTGTTTAAGACCTAAGAAAGTGCTGCTGTAAAGAGACAGATATATGTATTATTGTATATAGGAATGTGTTTATACAATTTGACAGGATACGAATATAGTATCTCTACACACGTCTTGTAGCTTGTAATTTACACAATAGCATCAAAAAAGCTGTAAACTTTCCACTCAAAATCGCTTATAACTCGTCGTAGTTAGCTTTGTTTTATTTTGAGCTATGACGTCACAGCTAGCAAATGTCACGTGACCGGCTGTTTTCGCGCGAATTTAAAATTAATGTATTAAAAATGTATTTTTTTCTAATAAATAACGCTTTTTTTGAGAAAAAGATAATTGTTAAAGGTATAAAATGAATCCACGTACATTTTTAGGTACTTTTTCGAAAACTGTCAAATAGCCAATTGAGTTATTTTTTTGTAAATAAAAACCGGCCAAGTGCGAGTCGGACTCGCGCATCGAGGGTTCCGTACAGACCAGTAGGTATATAAGTAAAAGTTATGGTATTTTTATTCCACTTATCTATTTTAATTTAAATTTAATACCTCTACGCGTTCATGCGGAAAGGGAATACGTTCAAAATTATTAAAAATATTTTTATTATATGATATAACTAGAAATTTATGTTTTTCGCAATTCTTCCTATAACTGTGCTATAAGATGTTGTACCAAGTTTCAAGATTCTGAGTTCACGGAAAGTACCCTGTAGGTTTAATTCCCTTGCGAGTGTCGAAAATTTGCATAAAAATATTTTTATTATATGATGTAACTAAAAATTTATGGTTTTCGCAACTTTTCCTATATTTGTGCTATAAGACGTTGCTTCGTACCAAGTTTCAAGATTCTGAGTTCACGGGAAGTGCCTTGTAGGTTTTAATTCCCTTACGAGTGTCTAAAATTTGCAATAAAATATTTTTATTATATGTTGTAACTAAAAATTTATGTTTTTCGCAATTCTTCCTATATCTGTGCTATAAGACGTTGCTTCGTACCAAGTTTCAAGATTCTGAGTTCACGGGAAGTACCCTGTAGGTTTTGATTCCCTTGCGAGTGTCGAAAATTTGCATAAAAATATTTTTATTATATGATGTAACTAAAAATTTATATTTTTCGCAATTCTTTCTATATCTGTGCTATAAGACGTTGCTTCGTACCAAGTTTCAAGATTCTGAGTTCACGGGAAGTACCCTGTAGGTTTTGATTCCCTTGCGAGTGCAAGAAAATTCGAAAATTTCCAGCATAAACGGCTATATCTTTTGATTGCGTTGGCTTTGAAGTTACGAAAAGTCTCGGGACTTCGAGACACGAGACGTCCCGGGACCCAAACCCTAAGTACCATGCACCATCAGAGTTGAGGAGTTGAAAATTGGGTTTAAGTATGAAGTCGTCGCTTGACACCTACAATATTAATTAATCACAAAAAATCTTAAATCGCTATTTTTAAGGAGTTCTGTACCTTACAGCATCAGAGTTGAGGAGTTGGGACTCAAGAGTTGTCGTATACATGACTTGATACCTAATATATGAATTCACCATCAAATTGATGATTTCATGTAGTACAGTACACCTACAGCAAGTGACGACGAATGACGGCAAGTGGATAGAGAACTGGGAAAGGAGACACGCTAGCAGGGGCGACCAGCATGCCGATGGGTATAACCATTAATACCTCTATGGGTATAACAATATAACCGCTGGTCGCTCATGTAAGTACATACCTTAGCGTCCGCAGGCTGTATGGACGAGGAGAGCATGACGACCTCCCCCTCGGCCGAGGTCATGCCGACGATCTCTTTGGCCGCGTTGAACTCCAGCGTGTAGATGCCTTCGAAGCACTTCTTGAGGTGAGGCTGCACGCGCATCGGGTCTTTGGTCTCCGACAGAATCTCCAGTAGTTCGTCGTTCGATAGGAAAAAGAATCTGTTAAATGGCACAGTTTTGTTAGTCTCATCTTCATGGTTTCATTGACTCACTTAGGTAGTAGTTTCCGAAGCAAGAACAAATTATTTTGCTTTTGGTTTTAAATGGGTATAAGTGTTTTGAATATTGAAAAAAACCCTGGATTTCCAATTGAATACATTTTTCAATGAATAAAAATTACAAAATCTGACGAACCTTGGGAAGAATAATCTCTTCTTCTCCAAATAATCGTTCAAGCCACGTTGAATGTCATCCAATAACGCGTTATTGAATCGCAACTTCTTCAGCAACCCTGAAAATATTTTATTGTTAGAATTTATAAAAAAACATAGGAATCTCTTGAATTTTCCGGGTAAAATGTATCCATGTGCTGAGAAATACAAGCTATCTCTGTACCAAAGTTCGTTAAAATCGGTCAAACTTTTATTCCATTACCGCTATCTGGATGCCTCTATTCCGCGTATCTCTCATTATTGCAGGTATTTACTTCGACGTACCTCCACATTACGGAAACAGTATCCGCTTACTATATTTTCTCAAAACTACAATATGGGGCCATTCATTAAAGAAATTCCCTAATAGGTACCTAGCTAGCTACGTAATTTATAGTGGTTCTTCAGGTGCTGCAAATATTTTTGACCGGCAGAACTCACTTAAGATCAGGTGACTCGATACCTGATCTTAAGTATGCCTGCTCAAAAAATAGCTGACGATCCCCGGAAAAGGTGGCTCGCTATAAGGACTAGTATGGATTTGTCGTGATTCGTAGGGTCGATGTGTAGGTACATTATTCAAATTAAAAAGTAGTTTTGCTCAGTGACCGGCTTCGTATCGCTCCGCAGTCCGTACCGGGGAAGTCAGTGGCCGGCAGCACGCGTGGCTCGCGCTGCGTGGCCGCCATGACGGCGCGCCACTCCTTGTCCACGTCGCGGAAGCTGCGCGCCTCGGTCGGCATCTGCCGCATGATGTCCTCCGACGAGAAGATAGGCTCCAGGTACATCCACGTGGCTTGACACTGCGCACGCACACCTATGCTTCAAATCTACGATCCCACTGACTTGCTGTAGTAGAGTAGCTTGCGACTCTCTAGTGCCTTCTAGCATCGTCTACACTCCCGTTGATGAATTGAAAAACTTTAATTCAGCCATGGGAATGAAGACGATGCTGAGTTCAAGAAAGTTCAGGAAATTCGTAAGTATCAGAGTAGGATATGCAATTTCAAAGGATCTTTGTTTCGTTGTTTTGATTAGAATATGAAGTTTGTACGGGACAATAAGTGGAGCGAGCCAATATAATAAACAATGTCCGCAGAACAATTCAGTTTACTTCTAATGGGAAACTCTTTGGATAAGCCATAACTCTACGTTAGTGTTTTGTGATGGCTTTAAGTTTATTCACAAGGAATAACGATGTTGAGGGATATGAATCAACATGGCTAATATTGCAGGTACGTTTTCACCTGCAGCCACTGGTCGAGTATGTCCTGCATGCTGATGAGTTTCTCCTCCCAGGCGACCATGTCTTCCTCGAAGGCCTTCACGTAGGGTGAGCCGCGCATCGTCTGCGACTTGAGGATGTGGTCGTCCAGCTGCTGCTGGATGTCGTCCAGGCCCGTCAGGATGCCCACTCCGGTATCTCTGATATTTAACATATTGTAAATTCAAATAACTCGATTCAAAGAGGAAAGCATCGTCTGGGTTCTGGAAGGTATAATAATAACGTGCGCATATTTGCAAAATGCTTCGATAACAAAATGAAACTCAGTACGAAACCAATCTGTATGGCGAAGCAGAGCACAGGCAGAAGACATAACTATTCCACAAATAGAACATTACTGGT
The DNA here is from genome assembly GCA_963932025.1 of Erebia epiphron. Lineage (NCBI taxonomy): Eukaryota > Metazoa > Arthropoda > Insecta > Lepidoptera > Nymphalidae > Erebia > Erebia epiphron. The sequence continues at coordinate 35,021,342 of OZ009950.1, forward strand.
TTCCAGCAAATGCAATGTACAACACATATTCCCAAAAATTGGATGCAATTGCTCCAAAAGCGTATATTTAAAAAATATTTTAAGAGAACAAAACGTGTTCAGATCGTCGTCACGGGCACCGACCTGTAGGGCATGACCTCGAACTTGACGCCGAGCCACTCCTCCTTCATCTTGTCAAGCGCCTTCTCCAGCGCGTACTCCTTGGACGCGTACTGCTCGATCTCCTCGAGCTGCGCGGGGAACACGTGCACGCCCTGCTCCACCATGTCCGCGAGCGTGCTCTCCGGCGCGTGCGCCACCGGCGCGCCCACCAGCTCGCCGATGCGCGCCCAGTGCCGCTCGCGCATGCCCTGCACCGCACAATACTCGACGTTACCGCTGTGCTCCCTCACAGTATCCGGCGTCGGTGGTCGCGATGCGCATCGGTCACCTTGTTGCATACGGCGGTGAGCACGGGCAGCAGCAGCTTGAACTTGTCCAGCTTGTTGCGCACCATGTCCGCGATGCGCTTGGCGCCCGGGTACTCCAGCAGCTGCTTGCCCAGCTTGTACAGCAGCTTCCACCACGCCTCCACATCCTCCGCGATCTGCTCCGCGTCCAGCCCCAGGAACGGCCCGTGGTACCTGCGACCAATCTCTGCTGCTGACCAACTCGTTATCACGTCGGAATTGTAATCATCTTTAATAATAATAATAAATAGTAAATTTGTTTATTTATGCCAAAATCAGGATATTGGATAGAATCAGGCGTTACTTTGCGGAAGTTCATGATTTAGCAAGAAAAGAATACAATTATTTTGCTATAATCCGCCAACAGAAAAAAATTCTGTATGGTCAAGCATGCAGTTACAAGCGAAGCACCGTCTACCTTCCCAACCAAGCAAGAAAGCTAAGTTCCCAAGCAAGCAATGCCACCACCACTCACATGCACCACCACACAAGACTTTTATACTATTCTCGACGCACATTTCGCCCCGACACCGGAGCATCTTCAGGGATGTCGACCTTACAATGCAAGATTGTCTAGTGACGTTCGTGTCAAATGCGCGGTGTTATATACCGTGTTTTAAATCTTGCATTGTAAGGTCGACATCTCCTGAAGATGCTCCGGTGTCGGGGCGAAACGTGCGTCGAGAATAGTATAAAAGTCTTGTGTGGTGGTGCATGTGAGTGGTGGTGGCATTGCTTGCTTGGGAACTTAGCTTTCTTGCTTGGTTGGGAAGGTAAACGGTGCTTCGCTTGTAACTGCATGCTTGACCATACAGAATTTTTTTCTGTTGGCGGATTATAGCAAAATAATTGTATTCTTTTCTTGCTAAAATCAGGATAGGTTACATTTACAATTTAAGTTACATTTTAAGTTTATATGTAATTAACACTATAAAATTGAATACATCAAGTCTTTTAAAGTTTGTGTAAGTGTAAGTAGGTACTATTTATTATAATTTTCCAGTAGCTATTTTAATTTATTTTTAAAAATCTGGGCTTATTGGACATAATATGAACGTACTGCTTAAACTGCTGAGCTCAAGAACCTTTGCACGTATTTTCTCTTAATAACCTAGTCCTTCATAATAAAGAAGTTCCGCTAAGGTATGGAACGCCCTCCCGGCTTCCATTTTCCCATCCGCTTATAACATCGGTATCTTCAAATCAAGAGTGAATAGGCATCTTTTAGGCAAGCGCGCTCCACCTTAGGCTGCATCACTACTTCCGCAAGTCTGATTGCAGCCAAGTGCTAGTCTACATATAAAAAACGACTAGCAAACCATTTCTCGTAACCATCGTAGAAGTCGAAGGCGGTGTGCCACAGCTTGTGGAAGGGCTCGACGCCGGCCAGCATCGCGCTCATGCTGAAGTACACCGACACCTCCTGGTCCAGCAGCACCTCTTCGTTGTTGATCTCTTCGGCTTCGCGCTTGGCGTCCTGTCGATACCACAATATATACTTACACCACATTCGTCTTGATCGTCGAACGATAGACGTCTACTGTTGGACATAGCTCTGTTGGAAAGACTTGCAAATGTCACGCACGACCTGGATGATGGATCCAGTGGCTCCAGGCGGCAGGCGGCGTAAGACCGCGACGAGAGTTATGCTCGGAGTTTCTTTACGCGATCAAATTAATTTTTTCTTCTTTAAAAAATTCTTGGATAGAATTGGTAATTAAATTAAATAAAACTAACAGTCAAATTATGAAAGATTTCGTCAACTTTTCCGACGACCTCCCTGAGTAGATCCAAGTTCAGCAGCGGCGGGTCGAAACGACGGAACAGCTCCAACTCTTTCTCGTGCTTCTTCAGTTTTTCTTCGTAGATGGCCTTCCTGCTTTTTAGTTTGTCTTCTGCCATTAACTTCTTGGTGTTGAGAGTTTTGATCGTGAGGTCTATGGTCTCCTCCATGTCGAGCGGCCAGAGGAACACGCGCGTATTAAGGTTGATGTCTTCGACTATAAAAGGGAAGCCAGCATGATTTTCCCTAAAAAACCAGCCAAGTGCGAGCCGGACTCGCGCACCGAGGGTTCCCTACAAAGTTCCCTGGTAAGTTTAAAATTATTAAAAATATTTTTATTACATGATGTAATTAAAAATTTATGCTTTTCGCAATTTTTCCTTTATCTGTGCTATGAGACGTTGCTTCGTACCAAATTTCAAGATTCTGAGTTGTCGTCGTGTCGAAAATTTGCGGCTTTATCTTTTGATTGCGTTGACTTAGAAGTTTGATTTTTTCACAGCTCCAAGGGACAGTAGACTTGAGTATTTGATATGAATTTCAGCTTGATACCTCCACGCGTTCCTGAGAATAATGGTCTTGGCACAGAGAAGGACGGACAACTAAGTGATCCTATAGGGGTTCCGTTTTTTCCTTTTGAGGTACGGAACCCTAAAAATTTTTCTTACTCGCTACAAAATTGAAGCGAGTCAGTCAGCTAGCGCACTCGCCAGCAATTTAATACTTAGTACAAAAAAATCTTTCCAAAAAACCGACTTCCAAAGCCACTGTAAAGTAAAAAATAATTTTGATTTCTACACACTATGTTGAAGTCGGGCGAGCCTCACGCGTCAACTATGCCTATCTTTGTTATACTCGCCCGACTTCAACATAGTGTGTAGAAATCAAAATTATTTTTTACTTTACAGTGGCTTTGGAAGTCGGTTTTTTGGAAAGAATTTTTATTTTTAACTTTTTAGTGTACTCTAAATCCCTACGGCTTAGGAGTGCAGTACCATGCAGCATCAGGGTTGAGGAGTTGGGACTTGGGTTTAAGTATGAAGTCGTTGCTTGACACCTACAATATTAATTCATCATAAAAAAATCTTAAATCGCTATTTTTAAGGAGTTCTGTACCCTGCAGCATCAGGGTTGAGGAGTTGGGATTCAGAGTTGTATCGTATACACGTGACTTGATACCTACTATATGAATTCACCATCAAACCTAACTCACTAGTTTTGATGATTTCATGTAGTACGGTACACCTACAGCATCAGGATTGAAGATTTGGAGTCAGAATTTTTTATGGGACCACCTCGTGAGCTTCCTCTAACCAATGAAAAAAAAATTGTTCAAATTGGTTTAGAAACCACTAACTACTTTAAAAAAAAAAATACGCGCCGAATTGAGAACCTCCTCCTTTTTTTCAAAGTCGGTTAGAAATTAACTAAAGAATACAAAAACACTGGAGATACTTAGACATAAACTCATGTTTTTGACGAAGAATGCCAGACTACTTTCAAAGTCGTCCGTGGTCCTTACTCGTTATTTTTATTATTATTATTCATGAGCCTTTTACGTCATACGACAAATAGCAAACACAATTGTTGCGCGTGTATTCGCCACGCGCCGCAGTGTCCAGGTGCGCTAACTCACAGGAGAGGTGCGCGTGCTCCATGAGGAAGAGCACGTACTCGGCGGTGGTGCGCGCCTTCTCGCGCAGGTCGAACATGGCGCAGTCGCGGCAGTCCTGGATGTAGCCCAGCAGCTCCACCAGCTGAGCTGTGGTCTCCGGGCTCTCCGACGTGCGCGCCGCCATCTCCTCGTACACGTTGCAGATCCTACCAGGAGATCATTACTGTATTGCGTTCTTTGTGATTTATCAGGCTTTTGGTTGTATTCAACATGAAACATTGGTCAGTAAACTGCACTATTACGAATTTAGGGGTGTAGCACTAGAGCTGATGAGTTACTCCAAAAAATATACAAAAGACAGACATCAATGGAAAGCGGTTTCCCGGATCAGTAGAAAACAATAGGGGTTCCACATGGTTTAATTTTAGGTCCTTTTCTGTTTCTCATTTCCATCAACGATCTACCTTATCTTCTTCGTCTTCGCCATGGCATGAGGTATTTCTAGGTTCCTGAAAGGAGGTTAGTACATTGTTTACTCACGATCGGTTCCAGTTGCGGTTGACGGCGATGAAGTGGTCCACAATGTGAAGCCGCAGCGCGTCGACGGCGCCCCACAGCACGTCGTTGAGCGGCGCGCAGTCCAGCTGCAGCATGTTGAGCGGGATGTCGCGCCGCAGGAACGCGATCTCGTCGCGCAGAGCGCGGTACATGTAGATGCGAGCCGAGAAGTCCTTGCGGTTTGAAGAATCATTATAACAAGATGATATAAAAGTGAGACGACTAATTTAATGTCGTAAGACCTGATGTAGAAAACGAAACAATTTAAAACCTTTAAATACGGCGGAGGTTCCAAAGCGAAGAACCTCAGCAGATCCTGGTGAGCGGTGCCGTCCAGGATGTAGTAGTACTCTCGATAGACATCGAGGAAGTTGACGGGGCCGGGCCGGTTGGCGTGGAAGTGTCTGACGCACTGGCTGACGACGTCCACCATGTGCTGCTCGTCCGGGTACACCGCCGCCAGGTACGGGTTCGGGCGCTGGGCACCTACCGACTTATTTATGTATCAAACAGTTTTTAAACACGATCTTCTCTAGGAAAACGCGCTGATGAATTAAAAACAACATGAAATCGTTTTATAGTAATAATTTAGTTGTAGAGTAAGTAATTGGTAATAAAAATGATTGTTTGTCTGAATTATTTTTATTTATAAAAATCTCGTTGAAGACGATAGAATTTAAATATCGTTTTTAGAAAGAATGTAATATCAAAAGATAAAAAACTGAAAAGAGGAAATTGTATGGCAAAGGCTTAGAACCATCAAGAGAACGATCGCACGGTCTCCGACCAGCTTGATTTTGATTTGAAACCTAGCAAACCTGGATACATGATAGCGTCAACGCTCGGCAGCTGCTGGTTGACGCCGATGATGGTGTGGAACCACTTGACGATCAGCGCGCGCAAGCTGTCGAGCTCGGGCTCGAAGCCGATGCCGGTGGAGCCCGCGCGCCCCGCGACGCGCACGCGCAGCAGCGGCCGCGCCGTGAACGCGTAGTCGCTGTACCGGCGGCCGAAGTCGTTGCCCTCCTGCCGGGGGCGACACCGACGCACGATTATCGATACTTTTTGTGACTTCAGAGACCTTACTTCGGCCCGTTCGAAATAAAATAAAGATTCCGCTTACCGAATAATACGAGAAGTATTCTGCGAAATGATAAACGCTCCTCTCTACCAGATCGCGAATCTGTCGCGACATCAGCGCATGAATACAACTGTGAAAGAGATGTCAATGCTGAATCAATAGTGAACGTTTATTTATTTAGCCGCTTCGGTCTACCGTGAATGCAATTCACGGCGGAAATTTGTGTCCAATTTATTGAGCGACGTTGTTATTTGTCGAAAAAATTTGTTGCGATATTTTTTGACGGATAAAAATGTTGCTTACTTTCTATGTTCCTAAGTGGCTAGGCTAAGTATCGATCAATTATTAGCATAACGTTGGTGAACCGAAAATATCAGAGTATGGTCCTCCTAAATACCTACCGGGAATTATTAACAATAAGCAATTAACGTCAACGAAGAAACTCGGTAAGCTCACCTAAAAAACTTCTCAACCTGAAAGGTGGACTCCTTCTTCTTCCTGGCGACGTAGCAGGCCCAGTGTTTGCGCATCCTCACCATGGTGTCGGCCACGTCTATGAGCCAGTTGTCGAGCAGCTCGGCGCGCGCGGCGCCGCACTGCCGCGCGAGCCGCTCGCCGAACTCGCTCGGGTAGTGCGGGAACGGCGCCGACTCCTGCATCTTGCGCATGTCGCAGATGTACATGTCTTGGTATCTGAACATGGCACACACATATCCGCAATTACCCACCCATTTCTATTCCAAAACGTGTCTCACATGTCAGTAACATTTTGAAGACTGATTGAGATTGGATGTGCATGTAATGAAACACTAATTGTTACGGTCAAAGGTCACATTTGTGCAGAACACGTGCCGCTACCGACACCACGGCAGCTTACGCTAGTAAAGTCGGTTTGCCCATCTACAGTGACGCTCACCTCTCCTGCCACAGCCTGCGCAGCTCGAGGAGGATGGGGTTGCCCTGGTAGTAGCGGTAGTGGAGCGCGTGGCGGGCGCGCTCGGCGGCGCAACGCCAGGGCACGGGCGCGCGCACGCACAGCGCCGGCCACAGCGGCGGCAGGAACGCGATGCGGAGCCGCCGCCTCTCCTCGGGGTCCTCCAGAATGTACGCGAGCAGACATCTACACGCCGACAAATATGTTAGTTAGCACACGCATAACCGGACTGTGACTGTCGAATATGGAGATTGTACATTGAGCATAGGAAGTAATATATTAAAATAGTTGGCATAACAGTTAGCAGGCTCCCCGAGCTGGACGCTCGTCGGTTGAGATGGCATTCAAGAGATGAATCTTTGATAAGTACCAATTTAACAGATCAGTAGTTATATTGTTGCGCTTAAGAATCTAGTAAGCTGTTGTTGCTCGTAAATCGTAATGCTGTAAGATTTTCGCGAAATGTTTGCAACATTGCAGATGGCCAGTTGCGTGAATCTTTTGGTAGCTCAGTTCATCAAAATGTTGCCATACTAAACCAAAAGAGCTAGTTTGGAGCTTCTGCTTGGAGTGAGTAGTTACAAGAAAATTTCCATACTTCGAAAGTTCGAACTACAATTTTCCACATTCGAGTGCGCTCTGAAAAGTCAAAACTTAGTTTGCTCGAAGTCGGTATTTCAAAGTGAATCGTGTAACCTCCTCATCGCCATAACGAAGTAGTCCCTGACGTCAGCCTCGCTCTGTCGCACGCAGGCCTGGTACGTCAGCACCATGAGGCGCCGCTTGATGGCCGCCGTCTGCCGGTCCACCGCCGCCTTGGCGCGCCGGTACAGCGGCGAGGGGAACTCGGGCAGCTGCTCGCCCGACAGCGACTGGCGGATACCAACGGTGCCAAGCCGGGGGCGTTATTACGTAAAACTACTAGTATAACGACCTCTAATTGGCTAACATGTAACAGCGAGAATACCATAAATTCAGCTAATCACAAAAATTGAGTAACAATGAGTGATGCAAGTTTTACATATCTAATAGAGCTACGGATTTAAGTCAACGTCAGCCCAGGTATAAGAAAATTCCTAAACGGCAGATCCACTAATTACTAAAAAAATCTCAAAGCTTGTTCTGTCGACACTTCTGCGGGTCATAATTCGCGTAGCCAGAAAATTTACTAAGGATTTCACATTTACATATTTTGATAAAATGGCACACTTTCAGCGAGCGTAGTAGACAATGGTAGGTATACCCAAATATTCAGCTGGATGTTTTCCTAATGCAGGTTTACAGGCAAGACACCAGGCCGGGGAGTCTTACCGTAGTCAAGTAATACTGAATTCTCTCTAGATCCTTGGGATCTATGTAGCGGTAGTGCTCCTCCTCCGTAATCCTCAGCATCTCGACCTTCTGCTCGTCCGGGTCGCGCGGCAGCTCAAACTCCAGCTTCGCTAATTGCCTGCAGGACAGACAGGAAAAATAATTCTATCAAAGGTGTAACGGCGAGTCAAGGAAGGAAGTTAAATTTCACGACCCGGGCTGATTACCACGTCAATAGTGTGATAATATCATATTATCTAAGTTGATCAAATAGTTGAGCCTCTAGAAGTATAAATGATACCTTTTCAACGCTTCTTGCGCAGCTAGTTCCGCTTCGGCCTTCTCTTTTCGCTTCTTCTCTATTCTTCTTTTCCTCGCTTCGGCCTCGGCCGCTTTGCGTCTATCGTAGGCACCAGATACCAAGTCTCCCAGCAGTACCAAGCCTATCGAATTAGTTTTTTGCTTTTCATATTTTTGCATGCCATAAGCCATCATTTCAAGAAATAAGTTTGCCAAAGCTGGAATTTGCGGTTGGAGTTCTTCATTTCAACAACAAGGAAGTAGGTACCCCAACGTCTACACCTATCAGTTCCCGCCCATTCTAAAGCTAAAGCCGCCCATTGCCACTTTAGCTTTAGAATCTCTTCGAGTTATGAGAGTTCGAGTATGTCGGGCTCTACCCTTTCTGGTCGCCCACGAATTGGAGCTGTGAGGCCTATAGAAAGCGATTACGTCTGTACGTCTGATACTACTGGCAACATAAGTCTTGAGGTACTAAGGTAGGTACCTCAGTAAACTGAGTAAGCATAGCGAATCGAACGTCGCCAAGGCGAGTAAATGGTTTCGCATTGATCGAACCGTAACTATTGTAGTTGTATGTACCTACATTTTATATCGGATCGACTAACCTTTCGGCAACTTGTTCTTGTCCTTCTCCCTCTGTATGGCCTCGAGGCGTTCCCTCTCCCTCTCGGCGTAGGACTTGAGCGGCGGGAACTGCAGCTCGCCGTTGGGCCCCAGCGGGCCGTACAGCTGCGGCGGAGGCCGGCGCTTCGGGGGCATGTTGACGCTGCGCAGCGTCTTCGCCGAGCGCGAGTAGCAGTTGCCTGGTGTAACGAAGCGTTACACATCATTATTGTTATTAATTATAGTTTAAAATTTGTTAAGTTAGGCATAGAACTAGCCACAAAGCCAGCGCGCCGAATTGATATTATATTCGGGCAGGCGCGGATAAATTAGTGCGTCGTCGTATATTCGAACTGCGCACGCGTGGATATCTTCAACGCGCCTCGCGCATGACCTTTATTCGTCATTCACGTCTTGCGCCGCTCTAGGTGAGAGACGTGTCACAATTTTAATTCTGTGCGAGCGCATCTAGTTCGCCCAGATTTCTTTAAAAAAACCAAATTTTGGATATCTCCCGCTCTAGGGTAAGTTTCGAATGACACCATATTAATATTCACAACATGTAGCATTTCATAAAATTGTTATTAACCAATCATTTTACATTCCATAGCTTATTTTTTTAATCTCATATTATAACTTGTACCTAACCTATCATTTCTTTGTGTTTTTTTTAGCTAAATGTGCTAATAATAATTGTTTTATTTCAGCTTTGCAACAATACTTTCTTATGTAATTTGCACAACCCTCATTTTAATTATTTCCATTTTTCGAGTTTTCTTTATTTTAATTGCTTTAGATTTAGATTGTTTTCTGAATTTTGTTTTGGCCTTCAGCTTTTCAATTAGTTTAACCCTTTTGTAACTCCGTTCTGCTTTCTCACTACAACGGCAATTCTATCATGCTTTAGTACATCCCTGTGTTTTAAGTGCCAAGGTGGGATTCAGAACGGAATGATATTACCAGGCAATAACATCTGTCGGTATATCATTTCCAGGAGCTCCGCCTGGGCTACGCCCTGATCAGCTTCGCCTGCTTAAGCCCTGCTTGGCTTAGGCGCTTTCACCACTGCTAGCTACCACCACCACCTCGGCACATTCACCAGATCGCGACGGTCGACGTCCCGTGCGCCTTAGCCTCGGCGTCACTACGTCTGCGGGTCTGCGTGCCAGTCGCCTTCCCCAGCGTCTCCGAGGCCACCAACACCTTGGCCACCTAACAAGGGGAGTACTAATACACTACCACCTAGGTCAAGGCAGGATCTGAGTAACCCACGACCCACTCTAAATTTTGTGTACCTACCTAGTGGGCTAGCCGCGGTAAATAAATTCATGTACCGTTACCTTTGGTAAATTGAATAAACTTATTTTATTTTACCGTGGGCTTTCATTACTCTCTACTCTCTCACACTCACTACTTCTTATCTCCCGGTACACTGGAGGGGCGCGTTCATGACAAAACTATACTCGACACTGCCGCATGAAATGCGTTTCGTCCAGTTCCCGTGTGATTGGGCGTTAAACAATACTTTTAAAACATAATAATATGTTTTCAAACCACGAAATAAGTCTCAAATCATTAATACTTTTAAGTTTTAACCCCTGAAGCAAAGGGAGTGTTATAAGTTTGACGTGTGCATCTGTCTGTGGTATCGTAGCTCTTCTAAGATCGAATCAATTTTTAACCGACTTCCAAAAAAGGAGGTTCTCAATTCGGCGCGTATATTTTTTTAAATGTATGTTACCGCATATCTCCGTGGTTTCCAAACCGATTTGGAATTTTTTTTTCAGTGGTTAGATGAAGCTCGCGAGATGGTCCCATAAAAAAATCTGACTCCAAATCCTCAATCCTAATGCTGTAGGTATACCTACGACTCAAAAGTAGGAAGTTAGGCAGTTTTGATGGTGAATTCATATAGTTAATAGTAGGTATGAAGTCACGTGTATACGATTCAACTATGAGTCCCAACTCCTCGACCCTGATGCTGTAGGGTACAGAACTCCTTAAAAATAGCGATTTAGGATTTTTTCATGGTGAATTCATATTGTAGGTGTCAAGCAACGACTTCATACTTAAACCCAAGTCCCAACTCTTCAACTCTGATGCTGCAGGGTACTGCATTCCTTAGCCGTGGGGATTAAGACTACACTAAAAAGTTAAAAATTAAAATTCTTTCCAAAAAACCGAATTCGGGCGAGTATAACAAAGATAGGCAAAGTTGACGCGTCAGGCTCGCCCGACTTTAACATAGTGTGTAGAAATCAAAATTATTTTTTACTTTACAGTGGCTTTGGAAGTCGGTTTTTTGGAAAGAATTTTTATGAATATTTTTTTTGTTTAAAAGGTTAGATACGCGAACGAGAGTAGGTATATAATATTATAGCTAGACTCAAGAGAGTCTGTTCAGTGTTCAGCCGTTTGAAGATCAGCTCTTTTTTTGTTGTTGATGATGTATGATGATGGTTTGATCAATTCGAAATTTGGTATCCTGTTACTTCGGTGTGTCTCTCTGTGTCCTACTGGTTAGGTACTTCGATAGCCTACGAAATCGAACCATTAGATTTCATAGTTAGATTTCATGGACTTCTTTAATTTTAAGACAAGTACAACTTTTGATTCAGAGATTTAATCATCATGATATAACTCATCGACTGTTACAATAACATAGTGACTTGATTATTTTTACCCGACTGCGGAGCGTAAACGGTTATTGCATTTTTAGTAGGTTCGATTCCTGGCTCGGGCTTCCCTCGAGCGCTCAACGCAGCCGGGGCAGGAGCGGGCGTGCGCGTGTAGCATACCTGTGGTGTCGGCGGGGCGCGCGTGCTCGCAGCTGCCGCGGTAGGGCGCGCCCGCGCGTCCACGACTCGGCCCGCATCAGCGGCGGGAGCTCGCCGCAGCCGGGGCCGGAGCGGGCGTGCGCGTGTAGCATACCTGTGGTGTCGGCGGGGCGCGCGTGCTCGCAGCTGCCGCGGTAGGGCGCGCCGCGCGTCCACGACTCGGCCCGCATCGGGAGCTCGCCGCAGCCGGGGCAGGAGCGGGCGTGCGCGTGTAGCATACCTGTGCTGTCGGCGGGGCGCGCGTGCTCGCAGCATGCCGCGGTAGGGCGCGCCGCGCGTCCACGACTCGGCCCGCATCGGGAGCTCGCCGCAGCCGGGGCAGGAGCGGGCGTGCGCGTGTAGCATACCTGTGGTGTCGGCGGGGCGCGCGTGCTCGCAGCTGCCGCGGTAGGGCGCGCCGCGCGTCCACGACTCGGCCCGCATCGGGAGCTCGCCGCAGCCGGGGCAGGAGCGGGCGTGCGCGTGTAGCATACCTGTGCTGTCGGCGGGGCGCGCGTGCTCGCAGCTGCCGCGGTAGGGCGCGCCGCGCGTCCACGACTCGGCCCGCATCGGGAGCTCGCCGCAGCCGGGGCAGGAGCGGGCGTGCGCGTGTAGCATACCTGTGGTGTCGGCGGGGCGCGCGTGCTCGCAGCTGCCGCGGTAGGGCGCGCCGCGCGTCCACGACTTGGCCTGCATCAGCGGCGGGAGCTCGCCGCAGCCGCCCGCGCCCTCGCCTGCCCGCATAGACTCACTCAGGGGGTGGTACTTGGCGCCCGCCCCCCACACCGCGACAAGTGTGTTTTAATAGACCGGAGATGATGATAGAAAATGGTCTCCCATTTTCTCCTGCATGCCTTTTTAAGAATAGATAACTTACCCTAAAATATGAAAGATAGAGGGATTGCGCGCTTGCACGTCATAAAGAAAATGGCTTCTCTTTGTGTAAAGAATTTTAGTATTTTTCCGTGACATTATATTGCATGCCTTTGTAATATAACGTAGTTGGAACAAATTTAAGCTATAATAATTGATGGCATGCAATTCGCAACGGCCGACGGGGCTCAAAGGGTTACGTAGAAATGAAAAAAAAAAATAGAACATTTCCGTGTTTACAAATTGCATGCCGTTATAAAAAATTTGTTTTTTTATCTCAAAATACTCTACGAAAATTGGCATGCACCCCTCGTATGACCAAGGGTGGAAAATATTAGGAAAATGTTGTGAAAATTTCAATACAACTCTTCCGTGATTCTAACTGCATGCTATTTGAACAATAGGTACATAATTTTTATAATTTATTGACGTTAGCAAATTTGGCATGCGCAACAGGAAGTTGTAAAGTAGTGGCATGCATGACGAAAATTGCAAAAAAAACGCTGTTATAATTTCCGTGACTTTATTTTGCATGCCATTCAATATTTCATTAAGAAACATTATTTTAAGTTGATAAAAAAATGGCATGCATATTACACAAGCGCGACATAAAAAAACTTGTGCAAAATTAAAAAAAGGTTTTTTAACGAAAATAAAAATAAGGAACATTTTGTTACCTCAGAACTTTTGACTGGGTGGACCGATTTAGATTTTGTTAGTTTGATTCTTTTTTTATTTGAAAGGGCATACTTCCCAAGTGGTCGCATATAAATTTTATCGAAATCGGTCGAGCGGTTTTTAAAATCGCAACAATAAAATAAGTACTTTGTATAGCGTGTGCATGTTGTTGTAAAGTTGGCGCGGGAGTTTGAAGTCGGTTGTTTAAAAAGATTTTTTTATATTAAATTATTTTGCATGCCTTTTTGTATATTGTCTATAGGTAAATATTATTTTTAAACTTCAATAACAAATGGCATGCATGTTTATTGATAAAAATTACTTAAATAAACAAAAATACCGCTGCCAATACATTGGTACGTGGCTTTCTTCAAACTAAGTTATTGTTTCTATTATTAAGTACTCGGGTTTACTTTATTTAATAACTGAAATATTTTATACAGTATATTGTTAGTTCCAACAAAAAGTCACAAAGTTTTTTGTGATTTTAAAATGCTTGTAATTTTTTATTTAAGCATACATTTCTCTCCTTTAATTTACATTTTAACTGTTTAAAAGGTTTTGCTTCAGTTATCGTGCGACCACGAAAAACGATTTTTTTCCGTTTTTGATTTTTTTCTCAGGATATACTTCGTTAAATGACTTGAAATTTATACGAAATATAGTTCTTGAATATCTCTTATATATCTCTCTATCATTTTGATTTTTTTCAGAGCCATTCGATCTTTATTAGCCGAAATATAACATGTTTTAAAAAAACACTTTTTTGTGTATAACTAAAGAAGTACAAAAGCAATTTAGAAAATTCAAGCATGAAAAGATAGACGATTGTATGCTCTTTCAGATGCATTTTTTTAAAATTAGGTTTCCAAACGAAATCACTAAACAAAACGCCAAAAACTGAAATCTAAAAATCAAAAAGAAAAAAAAAATGCAGGCCGCACAATGCACCATATTTATATTGTTTTAGAGCTCAATTTAGATTCAATTCGATGCGATTCCAACTATTTCAGTATTTTGCTTTTGAGAATTTGACACCAATGTGATCGAATACTAATTAAACGATCCGATGGATCGTATTTAAAGTTATAACTAGTAGGTAGAATAAACTGTAGGTATTATGGAGACCCGCGAGTCGCGACTCGCGTACTCGTAAGTCGTAGTGTACTATTAATGTATTTTATGTAATCCTACGACTTCGCAGTTCGCTCGCGCTGATTGATCATAGGTTCTTACTTATATTAGGAACCTGTTCTAAATTGAAACGTGGCTAGGTAGGTGATGAGTTAGCGCCATCCATAAGCCAAAATCCAAATCTCTGGTCTCTGTTTCACACTGGAAATGTTTCACATATTTTATGAAACTTTCATTATTATTAAAATACGATGGTGTTATTTAATACGCATGCCATTTTGGATATATACTTAAAATAATATGTTTTTATGAAATACAAAAAGGGCATGCAAATTAAAAACACGGAAATGTTTCATATATGTCGGAGATTGGAAAACGGAACGTCAAATCTTAATCATACGAAATCGAGACAAACTGCACAAAAAACATAGGCGAGATCCAGATAATTATGTAGCTAAACTCACTTACATTCGGTATAGGAATTTCTGTAACAAGCTCCTAAGGAACCTAAAAAGGACCTATGAAAAAAATGAGTTCCTTAAAGCCAAAGGAAATTCCAAAGCTACCTGGAAAGTACTTAAAAGCATTACTCATCTCAAATCTGAATCATTACCCCCTAACGAGCTGTTAAAAATCGAAATAGATGCGCGCATATTCATTGACGCTGTGAATAACTTTTTTGTTAATATAGGAAAAGAATTAGCTACCCCGCTAAAAAACCAATATAAACAGCTGGACCCTTGCATACTCCATAATCTTGACGATAACATTCAGGGAAATTCAATGGGACTCCTTGACGTAGATGAACTTGAAATAGGCAGCATAATAATGGGACTCAGAAATGATTGTGCAGCTGGCTGGGACCACATACCTGTAAATGTTTTAAAATCTGCAAGACATGCTGTTATTCCTGCACGTAATAAACCTCTGTTTTTCCCAAGGTGTTTTTCCACTGGTCTTCAAAAAATCTGTAGTACATCCTGTGTACAAGAGTGGAGACAGAGATAAAGTTACTAATTATAGACCAATATCCGTGCTTACAACGCTTTCGAAAGTCATGGAGAGAGCATTGAACAACCGCCTGATTAGCTTCCTTGAAAGGCAAAATATTTTATCTAAAAACCAGTTTGGATTCAGGAAGGGCTTGTCAACGGAAAATGCTATTAGCACATTGACTGATCATATTGATAATAATATTGAAAATAGACAAAAAGTTATAGGGGTATTCATCGATCTTACCAAGGCTTTCGATACCGTCTCTGTCCCTATTCTTGTAGACAGACTGGAAAACGTTGGTATAAGAGGACATACACTTAGCATATTTAAGGACTACCTAGCTAATCGAACACAGGTTGTTAAGATCGGCTCTCTGACTAGCCGAGAGGAGATTGTGACATACGGAGTTCCACAGGGAAGCATGCTCGGCCCAACATTGTTTTTAATCTACATTAATAATTTATGCAAGCTAACCATCCCGTACGCAAAAATATTATCTTATGCAGACGACACAGTTCTGCTCATTAATGGGCAAAGTTGGGAACGGGCACGCTCCCATGCTGAAAAGGCTATTAATATAGTAAAAACGTGGCTGACCAATCACTAACTTACACTGAACCCAACTAAAACCAAGTTCATGACCTTCTCGGCTAGTCGGAGATCACAACCTGCAGAACCACTTTCAATACAGATACACAACTGTCTAACCGCACAAACTAGCTGTGGATGTCCTAGAGTTGATCATGTGTCTGAAATAAAATATCTGGGAATCCAAGTGGACAATTTATTAAGTTGGAACCCACACATTAATCTTGTCACTCATAGGATTAGGAAACTTACCTACATATTTAGAAAGATAACCAAAACAGCTGACGATGACGTATTAAAAGCGGCTTACTTTGCTTTGGTGCAATCCCTGATTGTCTATGTTATAACGGTTTGGGGTGGCTCTTTTGTTACTACGATGCTTCGCCTAGAAAGAGCTCAGAGAGCCACACTGAATGTTATGTACAAGAAACCTGTACGACATCCTACATATCTGCTCTATAGGGAAAGCTCAATGTTATCAGTCAGGCAGCTGTACATATTAAATCTAATACTACGAAAACATGCGGCTATTGCGGAAGAATCACTACTGCAACCAAAAAAGCGCAACATTCGGAACGTCTACAAGGTTAAACGTTATCGAACTGCTTTTGCTGAACGCCATAGTTGTGTGCTTGGTCCTCGCCTATATACCTAATAAAATAAATAAAATCCTTAACATAAGTTACGTTAATCAAAACAAATGTAAAAATATGCTTACTTTGTGGTTGAAAACTCTTAATTATAATGAGACAGAAGAATTACTAAAACTTATAAAATAAAATATTTGTATGGTATATGGTAAACGTAATTAACGGCACACAATCGAATGAACTGACATGCATACTCACACACACAATCACACACACACACACACACACACACACACACACACACACACACACAAGCGCACACACATTAATTAAATCATCCAATTTCCAATGATATTAACATTTAATAATTAAATATATATACATATAGTTAATGAAATAAAAATAATGATGATTAAATAAAGAATATTTAAATAATATTGCGCTAAAATATTTTTTTCCAATATCTTTATTATTATATAACTAGAATAATTAATGAAATCATATTATTGTAAAAGGTTCGGAGGAAGGTGACGACACCCGTAATACAAGTTACCTTAGTACGGGTGTCTAAGCACTCCTTTGTTCAATTGTATCAGAATAATAATAACCTTGTCTAGTTTTTAAGGAGTATATTGTATTTGCACATATTGTTGTATTCACAATAAATAAATAAATAAATAAAATAAAATAATCGATTTGGGCGTATTCGTATGCGAGGGTGGGCAACACTGAGGTTGACAGCTGACAGTTGTCGCTGTCATTCGAGGTTAGGATAATTAGTATTCAATTCAAATGTCCCCCGGAATCTTCAGTATTCACAGGAGAGTCTATTGGCATATTAGAAGCAATCCTTTTCGTTGAAGCCCATAATATTAGACAAACTATAATATTGACTGACTCCCTAAGCTGCTTGCAAGCTCTTAAGGGTAACCCTTTCCATAGTAAGGAGAGAGTCTCTGTTGTGTTCAGGATTCGGGAGGTGTTATATTCTTGCCAGCAGAAAGGCCTAAACGTTATACTGGCTTGGATTCCGGGTCACTCTGGTATTAGTGGCAATGAGACTGCCGACGCTTGCGCCAAACTTGCAGTTGAAATGGGCACTATGACCCATTATACTTTGCACCCACAAGACCTCCGTTCTCTAGCAAAAACGGACTTGGAGAGCTCTTGGAACTCAATATACACTGAATCGATTTCTGTCAAGGGTAAGCACTATGCTTCCATACAACCCGATATCCCGCGACGACCTTGGTTCTTCTTTCATAAAAAATCGGTTCGCTGGGTCACCTCTACCATCAGTCGTCTTCGAATTGGTCACGCCTGCACCCCCGTACACTTGGCTAAATTAAGAGTGCGTGACAGCTCCCTGTGTGAGTGTGGTCTGGACGAGGGATCAGTCTCTCACATTTTGTTCTCCTGTCCTAAACTTCTCTATAAATTATATGATGTTCTTCCCCCTAAAGTTCTCCGCCCCTTGAATGTTGAGTGTGTCCTTATGTTAGCCTATAGCCCTTATGTTAAGTATCTTTGTAAATATTTTAAAATTAACAAACTTAAATTGTAATTTATACTATAGTAGTCTCCTTTTATTTTTATATTTATTTGTGTTTGTCTCTATATGGTATATTATTATTTAGTGTAGTCTACTAACAAATATACAACGTTAGTTTTTGTATAATCTAAACCTGAAAGTAGTTTGTTCAGAATCAGTAACAAAATCGAATGCAACCATTTTTATACCGTGTTATATTTTGTCCAAAAAATATTTTAAAATCCTGCAAGTTTGGACACATAGTTGAATGACCTAACCAGCTGGCATTGCGGCGTCGCAAGCGGTACAATGACACATCGAGAGTCGCAGTCGTTGACGTCATCAACCCGCCCGCCAGCAAATGGCCGGCGCCCGCGCCCCGCGCTCCACTCGCGCCAGTCGCCAGTCGTCCAGAAGCTTGCGTAAGAGTATGACATGCATATTCACGCAATTGGTTGCTTCCGCGTAAATATTACCGCTATCGTATGAGAAAATGAGTTTTCAGTGTTTACGAACGTGCAACACACGGAAATGATGCAACCTTTGACGGTATGTGGTGACAATGTGTCCGCGGTAGGAGTTTGAGGCTCGCCGTTCATACAACGTCTAAGTGAAAATGGTCAATTCCGCCTTCTAACCGCCGTCTTGCACATTACTGTGTACTGTGTAAATACTTAATTAATGAAGTGTAATAGTGCAATTGTGATAATGACTATTGTCTCTCTTACAAACACTCACGCGCTGTATTTACCTCCTACCTACCACGCGGCACAGGGGCGGAACGCGTCACAGCGCGCGCCGTCTTGACGCCGCGTTTTGGGTGACCATGTTTTAGCGAGGACAATGACCCAACTCAAGAAGCTTATAACTTCGTTAGTTTTCAATAAAAAAATTAAAATTTTGTATAAATATTCCTTACGTGAAAATATTCGACACGTGTTTCGGTTTTTGATTAAACTAAAACTAACGTTGTATAAATATGCCTTCTATTACAGAGAATTTCAGTAATTTTGGCACTCTGTAACCGGCCAATCTCATTCGTGCCTCCCTCAAGTTACTTGACATTGGCGAAGTGCACTGTGCTGTTTTGGCACTACTGAAAGCCAAAAACCAAGAAAAGAAGAAGAAGAAGCGAACGACGAGCTATCAACGCACTTTTTGGACAGACACGGTGGAGGAAACACGTGTAGCCAACCTACGTCTGACTTCACCGCGTTCCAAAAGTAATCCATATTCATCCGAGTCACTTGTGCATATTTAGATTGTGAAGTGAATTAATTAATTTGATTAAAACCTATTGAGTGTATACCGAGTCTTATTTCCCGAATATACGAAGGATGAAGAGTCGAGAGACGAAGAACGCCCACATTCTCCAACCTTCCCTACGTTATCAGAAGTGGGATGCAACCGAGAAGAAAATCGACGCGAACTACGTGGTACCGAAGATACAAAATGGCGCTTACTCATAGAACAGCAAAACCGCAACTTTATGGCATTAATCGAGGCAATGAAAGCGCCGTCTACTAGCAAGGATATCCGGCTACCTGAATTCAACCCAGACAAAGACAACGTGGATGCTCGCGCATGGATTACAACCGCGGACATGTGCATCATGAATCCAGAGTTGCAAGGCGCTTCGCTCATGATGGCCTTGAGTCGTGCGCTTAAATGACAAGCTTCGGCGTGGCTGTCGCAAGTTTCATTCCATGGAATGACCTGGAACAACTTCAAGGATTTGTTTACTGCCAGGTATGAGAGTGCTGAAACTTCTGCTGCATTTTTGATTAATTTAAATAACGGTAGACCAAAAGAGAACGAATGCTTAGTCTCTTACGCAGCCACATTGATGTCATCTATTATGTCAAAGTGGAAAAATCTCTCCGTTGAACAAATTGCTGTATCCACTATCCTAGCGCATATTTCTCAATTTGAGCCTCGGGTGCAGCGACTCTCCTTCACAGAAAATATTACTACCAGGAACCGTCTGCAACAAGAACTCAAAGCTACCTCATTTTTGAAACGGAAATCATCCTACCCACATGATCATAACCATGATCCGAAAAGATCTCGTTTTGCTCCTGATACCCCTGCTGCAAAGTGCTACAATTGTGGCAGAGCGGGTCACAAAGCAGTACAATGCCGCTCAAGAATCGTAGTGAAGAGTCAAGACGCGAAACCAAAGTCACCAGCCTCTGATGTCACGCCTAGGAAAACTTTTTCTGCTGCTTCTGTTACCTGTTTCAGCTGCAGTGCCACAGGCCACTATGCGAAAAACTGTCCACGGCGGGGCAATAAGGAGGACAACACCAGCAGTGTGGCCGGGCCATCGCAAGAGAAGCGAGTTAACGTGTGCACCGTCAACACGCCTGAGGGGATGCTTCGACATGCTGGTGAGCAGTTTAATTTTACTAACGATTCTGGCGCTCATTAATGAAAGAGTCTATAGCTTGTAAATTTCATGGAAAACATTTTAATAATGTTGTTGTAATGTCTGGTATAGGCAAAAACACTATTAGCAGTAGGTTACAAATTGCATCGCAGATTGAAATTAATGATATCCCGAGGTTGTTTTTCATGTCTTACCTGATCACCATTTACATTATGACATCATGATTGGACGTGAAGTACTGACATTAGGTATAGCCGTACATATGGCATGTGACAAAATGACTTTTTATCGCCCCAACATTGTTAACGTTTGCGAATCAAAATCGCATATTGACTTTAATTCGCTAGACACTGACGTACCCCCAGAATTTAGAAGTGAATTGATAGAGCTCTTGAAATCTTTTAAAAACTTTTTTACTACTGGAGTACCAACTACGCGTGCTGACACTGAACCAATGACTATACGCCTGAAAGACCCTAATAAGACTGTGTACCGACGACCTTATAGGATGAGCCCAATAGAGCGTAGTGTAGTGCGTGATAAAATAAATGAACTGCTTGAAGCGAATATCATCCGACCCAGCTCATCACCATTCGCCAGTCCTATCCATCTGGTAAAGAAGAAGGACGGGAGTGACCGAATGTGTGTCGACTATCGTGAGCTCAACGATAATACAGTGCCGGATAGGTTTCCTCTTCCACTCATCTCCGACCAGATCGCCAGATTACAGGGTG
Source organism: Erebia epiphron (assembly GCA_963932025.1). Classification (NCBI taxonomy): domain Eukaryota; kingdom Metazoa; phylum Arthropoda; class Insecta; order Lepidoptera; family Nymphalidae; genus Erebia; species Erebia epiphron. Next base: position 35,042,308 of record OZ009950.1, read on the forward strand.
CACGGTTCTTTTCAATTTTAGATATGGCATCAGGCTTTAATCAAATCCCGATTCATCCAGACTTAGCTCTAAATTGCTCGATGAATCGCGTAACGAGATCAAGTCCATTAGAACTACTGATAGGTAAGGTTAGCAGACCTCTGGAGGTTATGTTAGCTGATGACTTAGAACAGGACCCTGACTTGGAGGAGTTGAGATCGAACGCGGTGACTTTTTTTTTTTCTTTTTTTTTTTTTTTTTTTTCTTCGGGGGAGGAAAAAATCCCGGTGAATCCCGGAACGCGGTGACTAACATCGACAAGAGTTCTGACTATGACAAGACTTGGTTCGACAGGATGAAGGCTAAAATTGTTCCTTTTTCTTTGGGTGATTACGTCCTACTAAAGAACGAGGAGCGAAATCAAACGAAGCTCGATCCTAAATTTAAGGGACCGTTTAAAGTTATCGAAGTATTGGCAAACGATAGGTACATTCTAAAGGCCATAGATTCAAAGCGTACCTATAAGTACGCTCATGATCGTTTAAGAAAAATGCCTAGCAATGATAATATTTCTGATTCTAGTGATGTAGAAGATGTAGATTCCAATGACCCTAGCTTAACTGAATGATGAGGTTAATTTAGTGATGCATTCTTCCTGATTAGTGAACAGTAATTGGTATCATTACTTAGCTGGTAATGGAACGTATCGCTCGATTTAGGTGATGTGTTCGTTTTATTTGTCGTTGGAGGCAATAAGCAGTCTAAGAGTCACTCGAGGGAGGTGACATGGTTATCGTCACTCGATGGAGGTGACATGGTTATCGTCACTCGATGGAGGTGGCAAGGTTATCGTCACTCGATGGAGGTGGCAAGGTTATCGTCACTCGATGGAGGTGGCATGAGTTGCTATCGCTCGATATAAGTGATAGCAACGACATATTTTTCGCTGATTAACGTTTGAGATATTATGCCCTGCTATGATGATCTGTTCACTGATGAGGGAGGTGCTTTCATGATTTATGTGACGTGATAGTATGATGTAATTGAAATAAACTTGATGTTAACCGTTAGTGTGTGGTTTATTACGTAACAAACCCGATTCTTTAACTAAACAATAATCAGGATGGGCCGAGCTAAGAACTCGAGATGTTGCAGAATGTTTTCTCTTTTGCAGGTGCATCACACAGGGACGTGTGACGTGTCAAGATGGCCGTGTCGGAGATTGGAAAACGGAACGTCAAATCTTAATCGATTTGGGCGTATTCGGATGCGAGGGTGGGCAGCACTGAGGTTGACAGCTGACAGTTGTCGCTGTCATTCGAGGTTAGGATAAGCGAACGACGAGCTGTCAACGCACTTTTTGGACAGACACGGTGGAGGAAACACGTGTAGCCAACCTACGTCCGACTTCGCCGCGTTCCAAAAGTAATCCATATTCATCCGAGTCACGTGTGCATATTTAGATTGTGAAGTGAATTAATTAATTTGATTAAAACCTATTGAGTGTATACCGAGTCTTATTTCCCGAATATACGATGGATGAAGAGTCGAGAGACGAAGAACGCCCACATTTTCCAACCTTCCCTACGTTATATATTTTATCAAACTTTCATTATTATTAAAAATACGATGGTGTTATTTAATACGCATGCCATTTTCGGTATATACTTAAAATAATATGTTTTTATGAAATGCAAAACGGCATGCAAATTAAAAACACGGAAATGTTTCATATATTTTATGAAACTTTCATTATTAGTAAAAATACGATGGTGTTAATTAATACGCATGCCATTTTCGGTATATACTTAAAATAATATGTTTTTATGAAATGCAAAACACGCGGAAATGTTTATTATGCACTTACTACGTTAAATACATAGGTTATGTGTATACGAACAAGACAAACAGAAGTAATATTATCCATTAGCTCTGGCATAGAATAATCTGTCATCTGGCGCTAGTGGTGCACTATCTTGCCCCGCGATTAATTAAGTTTTAAAAATAGTTAACATAGTAATTAGTGAAGTTGTTGCATAGTTTTCGATTAAATAGTGGTCAAATCGCGTCATAAAGTGTTTGCAGCCCTAATTACGTGTTGGATGCGATGATTTCTTACAAAATAATCTACGTTGTCGATTTCCAAATTCCGTTTATAAACATGAAGATTCACCATGAAATTTAACATGAAAGTTTATTCACAGTGCAGTGTTTGTTATTATAATTCGTTATTCTACGATAAAAACAATTAATTTCGCTTATAAGTGAATATGGTAAAAACTTTGTGGAACAGTAATATTTTTATTAATTTGTGGGTGGGTCAACCACAACTTTTACTGAACATAACTGAGTTAAAACTGTTGACTATTTTCATCGAAGCTCGTATATAACTTCGCAGCGCAGTGTGTAAACAGTCACCTTGATCTATAAATGTACATTAATCTCCTGGTTCGATCCCCACCTATATAAAGTAGAAGTTGTTTTTTTTTTAGGACTATTACGACTTTAACTAATAATTATAATGGAGTGCCAAGCTTGTAGACAAAATCATTTGGGACCGGATAATTTTCTCCGCTGTCATCTCTGTGGAGGTCAATACCACTTTGAATGTGTCAGATTAAAAGAAAGACAATTCAAGTCTCTCAGCGTGGAATATTCGTCTACTTGGACATGCCCATCATGCGTGAACGTAGGTAGGCGAACCAGATCCAACCAGAATGCCCCAGTTCGAAAAAGTCTTGTTGCCCCCGCTAACGAGTCTCTGGACATGTCATGCGAATACTCGGACATGGATAATACATTACCTACACGATGTCAACAGCCGCAAACTGATAAAACTGACGATAGCATAACCATGAAAAAAATTAGTGACTTATTTGATATGAAACTGAACTCATTGCTTAAAGTTCACATGGATGGCTTCCGTTCTGCTTTGAGGGAAGATGTTAAGATGCTAGTAAGAAGTGAATTGGACGTAGCTATTCAAAGTTTCAAGGATGACTTTTCAGCTACAACGGACTTTATTTGCGCTGAACAAACGACTCTGAAAGAAGCCCTGAATACTAAAACTAAGCTGATTTCTGACCTGGAGGCTGAAAATACTCAACTACGAAATGAAGTTCTTAAAATCAATGCTCGCCTGGCTTCTATGGAGAAAATATCGCGCAGTCACAACCTTGAGCTGCAGGCTGTTCCGGAAACTAGGAACGAAAATGTTGTTGCTCTGTTCAATAAACTATGTGATATAGTAAATGTTCCAATGGATCCGTTGCACATACACGCCTGTCGCGAAATTGCAAAACATAATCCCACGTCAAACCGACCCCGAACCATCTTAGTTACGCTGTCATCTTCTTTACTGAGGGATAAGATTATTTCCGCTGTGCATAGATATAATAAAAAACACCCAAAAGATACTGTTAGCACAAGCCTGCTCGGATTCACTGGAGAAACACGCAAAATATATGTTGCAGAACATCTAGCACCTGAACAAAAATTGCTTCATGCTGCTGCACGCAAGGTCTCAAAAGAAAAGAACTATACATACGTTTAGGTGAAATTCGGTAACATCTACATGCGTAAATACGACTCTGCTGCCGCCATCTTGATAAAAAATGAAGACACTCTTAAAAACCTCAAATAATTTGTTTCCTGTGCTTTTTAAATTTAATATATTCTGACTATCTGCTTAGTAATGTTATATCCGATTTTAATGTTAATTTACTATCAAAATGTTAATCGTATTAGATCCAAAATATCAGAACTTTACCTAAATATCCTGAATAGTAACTACGATGCTATATGTTTGACTGAAACCAATCTAAATCCCGGTATATTTGATCACGAAATTTTTGATACTCGTTATAATGTGTTTCGTTGAGATCGCGTTTCCTCTTGTATTACTAAGATAGATGGCGGGGGTGTCGCAGTTGCAATAAGAAAGAGTTTTAGTGTAATCCGCCAAACATCATGGGACAGCGATATTGAAGACCTTTGGCTAAGCATTATTTGTAACAGCAACGAAAATGTCAATATTATTAATCTTTGTGTGTGCTACTTACCTCCCGATCTTCCTCCAATTGATGTTGAATCCTTCTATAACTCTTGTATATCTACAATTACGCGTAGCGATGACTCGCAACAATTCCTGCTAGTAGGCGACTTCAACACTCCAGGTATTGCTTGGTCATTAACAACTAATACAATTGGCCTCACGCCAAGTCTTTCCCTAAATAACAAAAAATCGCAACTTTTGTTGGATATGCTTGATGTGTGTGGACTCAACCAATTCAATAATGTCCATAACAGTAATAATCGTTGTCTAGACCTTGTTTTGTCAACCTTTTCTTCTTTAAGCGTGTATGAATCTAATGAAATTAGTCTGGTAGATAAGCAACATCCACCTATAGTCATAGAACTAAAACTTAATGCAACTTTACCGTCGGGAATTAAACGTAAAAAACCACAAAAATACAATTTTCACAAATGCGACTATGAAAATACTAAGAATGATTTAAAGAATATAAACTGGACAACTGTCTTACCCTCAAGTGACGTCGATGTAAATCTTCAAATTTTTTATGATGTCTTAAATGAAATTATACATAAATATACTCCATTAACTAAAGACGATTCTCATCAATATCCAGTTTGGTTTGATAATGCTCTGAAACGTTGCTTAGAGGAAAAACACAAATATCATAAAAAGTATAAAAAATTCGAAAACCCGCGGGATTATGACACATTCGATCTACTTCGGCTGAGATGCAAGCGCTTGATGGATGCATGTTACGCGAATTTCTTGGACTCCGTGGAATGCTCACTTTTAAATAACACCAAAGCTTTTTATGGTTTTATAAATAGCAAAAAAGACTCTCAAACAAATACGATTCCTCAAACTATCAATTATGGTAATTTGTCATCCTCGGATACAAAAGAGATCTGTGAATTGTTTGCGAAATATTTCAGCTCTGTTTTTGAAAACGTTACGGACATTGATACAAGTTTGTACCCACCGATCGTCTCCAATAAAGAAACTACTCTGTGCAACATTCGTGTCACTGCCCGTGACATATATCACCGACTTAAAAAACTGGACTCAAATAAAGGAGCTGGGCCGGATAAAATTCCACCCTTATTTATCAAAACCTGTGGCAGTGAACTATGCGTCCCACTGAGTATCATATTTAATCAATCGCTTCAGTCAGGTGTGTTTCCTGCTTTGTGGAAAACAGCTTATATTATACCCATCTTTAAATCTGGGGACCGGTCGCGCTGTGAAAACTACCGTCCCATTAGTATATTATCCTGTTTTTCAAAGATTTTGGAGTCAGTAGTATACGATAGTATTTATCATCATGTTTCTGCTATTATAACGCCTAAACAACATGGCTTCATTAGAAATCGTTCAACTACGACAAATTTATTAGAATATAAAAATTATATTTGCAGGTCATTTGCCAGACAAGGTCAAACAGACACAATTTATACCGACTTCTCCAAGGCTTTTGATAAGGTCAACCATGTTATTCTATGTCATAAACTTGGCGCTTATGGTATTTGTGGCAACCTTTTACGATGGGTACAATCCTACTTACTTAAACTAGTGGCCATTAAGGGGCATGTATCGTCTTCAACCATTATCACGTCAGGAGTCCCACAAGGCTCTCTCCTGGGACCACTCTTCTTTAACGTATTCATCAATGATCTCGTCGACAGATTGAATTGTGAGAGCCTGTTTTACGCTGATGATCTCAAGATCTTCAAATCAAACGACAGCGTAAACGATGCCCTATGTCTCCAAACAGACTTGAATGCTGTTGATAATTGGTGCACCGAAAGTCATATGAGCCTCAATATTGATAAATGTTTTGTGGTTAGTTTTACTCAACGTAAATCTAAGAAGATTGAATTTATCTTTTCTTTGAAAGGGCAAACGCTCACAAGAAAGACGTCAGCAAAAGATCTCGGTATTATATTCGATGATAAATTGTCATTTAGGGATCATTATGAATACATAATTGCCAAATGCAACAAATTGGTAGGGTTTATTTTGAGATCTACAAGAAGTTTTAAAAAACCATCTAGTTCGATAAATCTTTATCAAACCATGGTTCGGAGTATTATGGAATATAACTCTGTAATATGGTCTCCGTACTATGCAGTCCATTGCGATCGCTTAGAAAGCGTACAGAGGAAATTTTTAAGAATTTTATCTGTTCGGTATCACTTCGGTCACAGACGCACACCCTACCAAGATAGACTTGCACATTTTGCGATGCAAACTTTGGAATTCCGTCGAAAGTATTCTCATTTGATCATTTTACATAAGATTATTCATTCCAAAATAGATTCTCCCGTTTTACTCTCACTGATCAATATAAATTATAACTTCCGATTGAGAAATCCTAAACCGTTCATCCTTAGTGCCCACAAAAATAATACTTCATTCTACAACCCCATTGTTCGTATGTGCCGCCTATATAATGACCTTATTTTAATTAACCGTAATATTGACATTTTCAATAACACTCTACATCTATTTAAAAAACAAATTCATAATTTTTTTCCGACTTTATAATCAAGCATATTTTTATTACTAGTATTACTCTTGACTACTGTAATTATTTTAAATTTTGACTTAAGTTTTGATTGTAATTGTTTTTAGACGTTTCATTATTTTATATTTATATTTTAAAACTGCACTCTAATGTCTAATTTTAATGTAATTTTAATAATATTAATGTTAACTATGTCTATTATTGTGATTTTATTGTATGTTGTATTTTCTAGTTATAATAATGTTGTGTACACATCCTTAGGGTTGTTGCTTGGATCCTGTTTTGAATTTCTTGTATTTTGACGATGTTTTGGTGGCAACCTGTTTTGTGTACCTTTGCAATAAAATTAAATAAAATATTAAAATTTTTTGCAACTTTTGTTATTATTTATAATATAATGATCATGTGCAACATGCATGCCATTTGTGTTTCAGAATTATTTGGTCATAAAATTAATATTTATCTTTATTAGAAGTAGTTAGAAATCACGGAAAAGTTGTATTGAATTTTCACAACATTTTCCTAATATTTTCCACCCTTGGTCATACGAGGGGTGCATGCCAATTTTCGTAGAGTATTTTTGAGATAAAAAAACTAATTTTTTACAACGGCATGCAATTTGTAAACACGGAAATGTTCTATTTTTTTTTTCATTTCTATGTAACCCTTTGAACCGTCGGCCGTTGCGAATTGCATGCCATCAATTATTTTAGCTTAAATTTGTTCCAACTACGTTATATTACAAAGGCATGCAATATAATGTCACGGAAAAATACTAAAATTCTTTACACAAAGAGAAGCCATTTTCTTTATGACGTGCAAGCGCGCAAGGGCTAGTAACCCCTCTATCTTTCATATTTTAGGGTTAGTTATCTATTCTTAAAAAGGCATGCAGTAGAAAATGGGAGACCATCTCCCGGTCTATAAATGATATCTTGAAGTTTGTATAGTGGAAATCATCCATCGGTACAGTCGTTCGTTACAAATTACAATGTGGCTACGACAATCAGTACAGTAGGCACACACTGGGGCTAATTCCTGATGGTGGTGCTGCACTACAGAATTGGCCTCATTATCTACACAGAGAGTGTATACAATATCATCGCTTTATTTGATTTTTGAAGCCATTACCAGCTTCCTACAGAGCACGAGGCTCCTCAGGTAACGAGAAGGGATCCACCACGCTGGCCGAGCGCAGAGTGGCAGACCTCCCTCTCATTCTCATAGTCGCGAGTGTCACTATTTTCTTAACGCGGACAGACTATAAATATGGCTTTTGTTTTATCTTTTACCAGCTGATGCCCGCGACTTCGTCCGCGTGGTTTTTTTTTATTCCCCGTGGAACTCTTTGATTACAACGCATTTTTATACCATATTTCATCCAAATCGGTTGAACAATGGACCGTGAAAGCGTAGCGGACAGACACACTTTTGCATTTATAATAAGTACATATTTGTATGGATTCGATTTCGAATCATGGAGGCTAGGATGAAAGTGGGATATATCATATAGCATGGTATGGCAGTTCACTTAAAAACAAGTAGTCGTTCACAAGGGTATCGGCGACGTCTCATCGCAATGTTTCGTTGGCCAGTGGGAAGCATCACAAGATCCAGCTACCTACAGGCTAACGCTTGACGACAATCACGCTTATGAAGAGCAATGATCTGAGGCCCGGTGGTCTGAGGCCTAAGCGAATCGTAATCATTCGACAACATAAAACGTTAGGTGTATCTATAAGAAGTTCATACATGCATTTCGACGTGCAGGGCATCCATGAACTCCTTTAACAGGTCCAACTATCCGTTCGACAAAGGATTACGATCGGCTTGCACGATCGGGGGGCAGGTGTAGGTCGGAGCGCGCTCATTGTAGACTGGCTATCCGCTCGTGGTCTGTGTGCTGGGCTCGCTCAACGGCGAGCGCCGGTCATACCCTCGGGGTAGTAGTTCCTTGCTGCGCGCAGCAGCTCGCTGTCGGCGCGCAGCTCGTGCGCGTGGCCGGCGCGCGCCAGGGCGGGCGGCGCGGGCGGCGCGGGCGGCGCGCGCGCGGCGGGCACGAAGCGCGACGGACACTCGGCGGCGCGCCCGCGGCACGTGGACGCCGACGCGCGCTCGCGGTCGCCGCTCGCCATCTTCGCTCTGCATCATTGATCATATACAGTGGCTACAGTTGGCATCGATCAAAGTATTTTTTAAATATATACCTACTCGCTTATAGGCTAGCTGCGATCAGAGTTCAGACCTGCTAGCGACTAGCGAGCAGCGACACAGCCAGAGGTGGAGCGCGCTTACCTACGAGATGCCTAGTCACTCTCGAATTGAAGATACCGATATTATAAGCGGAAGGAAAAACGGAAGCCGGAAGTGCGTTCGATATCAAGGGTGAAGTAGAAACTTGTACTGAGCCCGACCGAGCTACGAGCTGGCCGCGAAGCCGGCAGCCACGGTGCGGCGGCTCGGCTCGTACCGCCGACGAAGCAATATTACCTACTCTTAATGACAGTTTGATGTCACTTGTACCTTGATATTCCTAAAATAAGAAAGTCAACAACAAAAATAAAAATAACTTCTATACCTAGCTTTAGCGGAAAGAAGGTCGATCAGGTGAAGCTGAGTGAAGGAGCGAGGAAACGAGTCTTCTGACGTAGCCCATCCATTATACATCTACATTTTTATAAATCGTTATAGGTAAGTTTATAATCCATATCTAAACGTTGGCAGTATGACCCCAGGAAACCGTCAGATGGACGCCTTGCAGTTAGGACGGCGTTGCGGAGAGAACGATTTAAATAATAATAATATAACCTGTATCTTACTTTATATCTTCCTCAATCAACACAATTCAATTGAAGATTTCATTTGTACGTTTTTTCAAAAGCAAAACAAACTCAATACTGCAATCGTAACAACGTACGCGTTGTCATGGCAACATGGCGTTGTCATGACAACATGGCATCGCGAGTACTTTTAGGGTATGTTCCGAAATACACTGTGAGCCCTGTAAGGTGTGACGTCAATTTAGTATACTGCGAAACTGTTCCTTTATAGTTAGCTATACTGGTCACTGTTTAAAACGGAACGCAGCCAGCACTGAGAGCACCTTACCTCGAAAACGCCAGTGCTCGCAGTACAAAAATGGCGACGATTTATGACGTCATATATTTCCCTAGGATACTGCGGCACTATACTGTCACTCCATAGCGGAACGAATTTCTCCCCAGTAAGAGCACTGAACAGTGTTCTCAGTGTATATCGGAACATAGGGTTAGTAACCTCTTTATCGAAAGACTAGCGGTCCGCCCCGGCTTCGCACGGGTGCAATTCAGATTTGTAATTTTATCGTAAAAAAAAAAAAACAAAAAAACAATTTACAGATGAGGTACCTATTTACATTGGTAATGTTACATAATTTCTACCTAGATATATTATAAGCACCCGTCGGTAATCCCCAGGTGGCACGCGATTGCGACACGTAGGTATTCCCTCTGACTTGCAAGACAATTTTCATTTTCAATTGAAGATTCTCAAATACGACTGCCTTCACTGCCTTTTATTTATTCACTGCCCTTGCCTGGGAACTATGCCTGGTAACTGTATGGTCTTTTAGGCTTTTCGCAGCCTGTCACACAGCAGTTAGATATTAAAATGTTAAAAAAATGTTGGTAGGTACATAAGTTTTCTTGTATTTATTATATTTGTTTTGACAAATATGTCAAGTCAAGTCAAGTCAAATAACGTTTTCATCCCACCATCTCGGAAAGAGTATTTTTACTATTCGATATCTGAATGCAAAAGCCGTTATTATCCTCTTGAGGATAAAGTAAATTGAATTTAGAACATCGTGTGCACGTTAGTAAATATCACTCATCTATGAAGTTTGTGAATTCAAAACATCATTAAAACCTATTTACTTCAACCTCTATGGTGCCGAATTTCCATACAACCGTTTTTAACTTGTTAAAAACTCACACTCGTAACCTTCTTGGTGTACTTTTTTAATTTGCTTTGACCATTTTCTTTCACGTCATGTCATTTCCTCGCTGAGGTGGGATGAAAAGTTACGTGTTGCACTCGAGTGAAAAGTTTTTTCAACTCGTGCTCTTTTGATTCCCTCGCTAACGCTCAGGATTCTAATTTTTGAATCACTCGCTGTGCTCGTGATTCAATTTTAGAATCCTTCGCTTGCTCGGTCATCAAAATTGAGCACGTGGTTAAAAAAACAACTTTTCACTCTTGTATAACAAATAACTATTATTCAATTTAGGTAGGAATACTACACTTATTGTCGTCGAGTTTTTTATAATATATAATGGTGATAATCAGTAACGGTATCTTAAAACTAAAGCTACGAGTGTTCCAAACGCGCCCTGATCTGAGAAGAGCCCACAACAAACTCAGCCGGGAAATAAAAGTGTCTTGCACAGACATAATAAAGAAAAGCATACTTAACATAAATTTCACACCTACATAGACAAGTGTATGAGAATCTGTGTCCTTTTCCCTCCAAGCAAAAATGTCTATGTTCCTATCTTTTTTTTTATTTGTTGCAATACTGTGCAACACCAACGCACACATTGACAAAAATTCAATGCGTGGCAGTCCGGACATCTATGTTGAAGTGAGGCCTTGGATTATTCTTTTAAACACTTTTTCATTACCTATAAATAATTATTTATTGTGCAACCATACATATTCATGTTTTACATTATTCACAGGAGACAGGAAGATGACATTTCATATAATAGACAATATTATAAATAAAAACTAAATACAAAACGAACAAAAACTATTTTCTTTAACAATATGGCGTTCGTTTACATAATACATTGTGTTGTCATAAATTGTTTGTGAAATTAGAGGTTTACTAGCCAATATTTATTGAATTAAAATGGTGAAGTGTTGTGTCTCCCTGTGTTACAACGCTTCGTACAGGAAAACCCCAGAAATAACGTCGTTCTATCGGTAGGTAGGTAAGTAGATATCATGTAGCTTTGAGTTTTTTTCGTTTATCGCATCATATCAAGGTTAAAATATCTGATATTTATAGTTGTTAAGACGAAATATGTAGCCATGCTAATATTATAGCTAAAGGTACCTAATGTTATGGTTTTCTGTAGAAATAAATGTTTAATGTTGAACAATCTTTTGTTGACATTTCGAGAACTTGAAAAAATTACAGGGCCGGACTTGACGACTCTTTTATTATAAGTTTATTAGTATATAGTATAGTATTAACTTTCTTTTAATTTCAGGTTTCCAAAGGATGAATACCTGAGAAACCTAATGGATGAAAAATATTAATAGAAAAGACTGACAGCCCAATTCATCAAGACGTGTTTTATGCTCCTAGCATATTACAGCTGATTTAATAGAACGTAGTGTGTTCCGTTCTATTCTATCTCCTGGTGACATACCGACCATTTTCAAATAAAAGTTAGCCGAGGTAAGTAGGTTAGATAGGTGGGGCCGTAACTAGCTACGGCCGAAGCCTCCCACCAGGACAGACCAGGGAAAATTCAGAAATTATAAATTCCCACATTGACCCTACCTGGCACCAAATGTAAGTTTTTTTGTCAGAGGTCCGTTGTCCAAATAAGAACCCTTATAGTTTTTCCATGTCCAAAGACGGCTGAGGTAAGAACAAAGTAGGTACAAATTTACTTACCTGATTTTTCGTTTAGCGGATGAATTCAAGTAGATACGGTATTTCTTTCCCTTACAAGTATTCCTCCAACAGTTGATTTTAAATCGACATGCCCATGATTCAGTTTCCAAACTCTTTAATGATAAGCATGTGGTTTAAGGTTTATTTAGTTGCCTAGATTGATTTATATGTTTGTTTATAAATAATTTTTTATTATTTTTTCCAGAACAAAAATGAATTTTTTCTCCCAGAATCGGTTTACCCAAGTACCTACTTCCACTGTACCTTCAATAGCAGAGCTATTAGTAGCCATTAGTGGTTCAGCCTAGTTCAACTTTTACTCCTCCAGATGTGAGTTGCATGTAAGCAATCGGCAACGCATCCATCTCGTAATTTTTGATAGTTTAACATTGTGTTAGTGTCGATCTGAACCTTAATTCGTGTTAAGATTAAAGTCCTGTTTGTTGTGTTGTTCCATTTTAGTTATTTTCAGTTTGAGATTGTTAAAAGCGTGCTGTAGAATAAAGATTAGTTTGTTGTTTTATTTTTACTTTAATCCACTTCTGGTTCCTTATAGTACATATTGTATCTCTTCTCGTTTAAAAATGGCATTCCGAATCAGTTGTATATTCACTTGGTGATTCTAAAGCACCAATTGTAAAGTTTATTTAAATAAAAATCATGTGCGTTTAACCTGTTGAATTTTTTTATTTAACCTTTTAAATCTAACCTAATTTTTGGAATAATGATTCAATTCGATTGTTTTACAACATTTATTTGGCTTACTGTCAAGAAATTAATGTCAGTAGGAACTTTGAGTTAAAAGCTGGCGGTATTTACACGATAACCGTTGGTACTGTTCTATAAATAATATCCCCATCACATGGTGGTGATTACTATTGCGGACCCAAGCCCGGAACAGACATCTAGCACAGGCCTCTATTCCATCGAGGCAGGCTTTAGCCAACTACAAATGGTTAAAAGGTAGGAGCGGATGCTGAGAAAGTATTTTTGAAAATCCATTCCCTCGTAAAACAGGGATTTGAAATTTGTATGAAAATTGAATTTAACTTTTAAGCGAAGCTGCGGGCAAAATCTATATGAAATTACAATTTTAAATTTTGTTACTACATTGCAGTTGTGATCGCTTGTGATGAAAAAAGTCATAAAAAGTACCTATACTTAATTATTTTTAAAACCCTTACAATAACACTAATACTTTACAAGCACTAATAATTTCGATAATCCTGTCATAGTAACATGAAAACAATATTTTTCAAAATTTTATACTTTTTTTGTAATTTCTAGATAACTATTAGAGCTAGACAAAATACTAAGTGAAAATAAACACCATTTAACCAATTATTAAAAAATATTTAGTTCATAAAGATAAGACTAATAATTTCGAATATGTATCCATGTATTGTGTACGAAAAAAAATAAAAAAATTGCTAGAATCCTGTGCTATTTGCAATTTCCACAAAAACTATTAGAGCTGGAAAAAATACCTCGGCAGAGTAATTAATTTCACTAAATTAACTACAAAAAAATCTTATGGTGAATTCAGATAGGACCAATAGTTCGAGATATATACGGCAACCAGGAGGAGATATATTCCAAGTTTTCTTTTTTTTTCAACAACCGTGGATATGTTTTAGAATTTTCACAGAAACTATTATTAACTAAGCCTTTGTAAAATCCGTGAATGTTTTTTGTAATTTCAAGTAAAAATATTTGAGTTAGAAAAAAAGCTGTCAGAACTCAGTAGGTACAAAGATTATTAATCTATATATATAAAATTCAAAGTCCTGACTGACTGACTGACTGACTGACTTATATATCAATGCACAGCCTAAACCGCTAGGGTTAGAGACTTGAAATTTTGACAGTAGCTTCCTTTTGTGACGTAGGCGCACACTAAGGAAGGATTTTTCAAAATTCCTCCCCTGAGGGGGTGAACTAGGGGTTGAAAGTTTGTATGAAAGTCCGTCATTTCTCAAGTTATAGCCATGAAATTTAGCATTTGGGCTTTCAGTTAGATATGCAGCAGTACGAGTTTCACCATTTTTGAAAATTCGACCCCCAAAGGCGTGAAATAGGGGATGAAAGTTTATATGAAAGTCCTTCATTTCTCAAGATATATCTCAAGTTGTATCAACGAAACTTGGTATTTTGGCTTTATGTAATAAATAAAGAAGTGTGCACAGTTTTTCAAAATTTCACCCCCAAAGGGGTAAAATAGGGGTTGAAAATGTGTATGAAAGTCCTTCATTTCCCAAGTTATAGCCATGAAACTTAGCATTTGGGCTTTCAGTTAGATATGCAGGTGTTATAAAATTCCTAAAGTCGTTAGACAGTGGGTTAAAATATCGATGACTAATATGATCTAATTATGACTAATAAAAGTTATCATCTATCATTTATTTGAAAATGTAGGTATTTGTAAATTTTGTCAGGTAAGATCAAAACATTAAGTAATTGAAATCAGGCAAAGCATCTGCTATATTATTTTGTATAAGTTACAATCCTAAACATTTAAACTGGCTTCTAAAATTATTAGAAGTGAATAACCTAAAGTTTACTTTTTTACAATAGATAAAATAATTAAGTAGCAAAAGAGGGTAGGTAAAGTAAAACCAACTTAGTCGAATAATAATTAATCGTTTATTGTAAGACCTTTAATACTTTGATATTTATAGGCCTATCTGTATTTTGTTATATTTTTCAGCATAGGTCTATTTATATTAAATTGAATCTACTACCCATTTCACTAAGGTGTTTAGTCGCAGAGAAGAAAGGGCAAAGAAACTCTACGACACACATCTTTTAAAAGCATTAGTACTACATTCCATAAAATAGTACATAATATCTAAAACATATTTGGTACATGGTTATAACAATTAAGCTCTAAAAGGCAAATGATTATATATTGGATAGAATCAGGCGTTACTTTGCGGAAGTTCATGATTAAGCAAGAAAAGAATACAATTATTTTGCTATAATCCGCCAACAGAAAAAATTCTGTATGGTCAAGCATGCAGTTACAAGCGAGCACCGTTTACCTTCCCAACCAAGCAAGAAAGCTAAGTTCCCAAGCAAGCAATGCCACCACCACTCACATGCACCACCACACAAGACTTTTATACTATTCTCGACGCACGTTTCGCCCCGACACCGGAGCATCTTCAGGAGATGTCGACCTTACAATGCAAGATTGTCTAGTGACGTTCGTGTCAAATGCGCGGTGGATTATAGCAAAATAATTGTATTCTTTTCTTGCTAAATGATTATATTACAATATACAATATAAGAATACTTAACTTTAATGACTCGCCGCCCTTTGTTTACTTTGGAGAACTTCACTAATCACTATTCGAATTATAGGACGAAGACTGAACCTCTTTCGTCGGTGTCGGGTGGTTTTATATCTTCTCCATCGTAAAACAAATCGGCAAGCCCCTCTCACATGATATTTTTTTTTTTAATATTATTTTTAGGTTGGCATAATAGTACCAAACAACCAACCTAAAGATTGTTGACAATATTTAATTTACCTACATAATATTATTAGTTAGACATGTACTGACGGTTCACATATTATTGTTTTACTACATTAATTAATGACATAATATATTGATGGTTTACATATTATTTCACATAATACCTATTGACAACTGTATATTCAACCCAGCAGTTTCATGTCAATCCTAGTATATTGTCAGTATTTACTTTAGAATAAATAATTAGTGGCATGTATTGATAATTTACATAATATTATTTTTCGTATTGTCACATACCTAGATATTAAATTAAGGAACAATAAAGAATCTAAGATACTATTAAATCATAACCTTTCGGGTTGGTAGAAAATTGACTTTTTCTAACTATCTATTATAAACGTATTTTCTATTTATGTGATTATCTACAAATATGACTATTTGTAAATAATCACCCAATTTTAATGTTATTTTCTAAGTATAAATATAGCAGAAGTACACAAGTTTAGTATACAAAAATTGTCACAAACCAGTCTACCAAACTTAGTTTCGTAACTTCCGTTACCTGTTTACATCCTTAAGTTCTTTTATCATTTATACACAAAGAATAATTGTATTATAATTATTTATAAATGCTATTTTCGTTTTTAACTATTAAATAACTAATAATAATTGTGTAACCACAACCATAACTTCCCCTAATATACCTCCAACGAAACATACACAGATCAGCTCTGAATAATCTCCTTATTTAATCTCGATAAGAAGTCACATTTTAACCAATAATATAACACAGGCGTACGTGTTTCACCACTTTTGAAAATTCGACCCCCAAAGGGGTGAAATAGGGGATGAATCATTTATCAAGATATTTTTCAAGTAATAACTACGAAACTAGGTATTTTGGCTTTCGGTATAATATAAAGAAGTACGTGTGTAAAATTGTTTCAAAATTCTACACTCAAACGGGTAAAATAGGGGTTGTCAGTTGGTGTAAAAGGCCGGCGCTCAAGTAATACTTTCCCATGAAACTTGATATTTGGGCTACCGGCTTAAATTATGAAATACATAATTCAGAGTTTTTATAAATTATATACCAAAGGAAGTTAAATAGTCCTTCAATCACGCCGCAACAGAGCAACGGATCGACGTGTTTGTTTTTATGGGTTCTTTTTATCCCGGAAAATTGAGGAATGCCTATGGGAATTAAAAAACTTATGCCACGCGAACGAAGTCGCGGGCGTCCGCTAGTTTACCTATAAAATAGTGTTTAGTTTATTTTGATAGGACATAATATAGGATAGGAAAGCCCGCGACCTAGGAGGGGAATTTTGAGGACATAGGTAGGTAACACTTGTGCCAAAAATCAGCTTTATATTTTTTATGTTAGGGTTCCCATACAAAGCTTGCATAAGTAGCCTGAGCTTATCTGCCCTGCTAACGGAAAAGGCGACTTATGACCATTTTCTACTTTTGAGATAATTGCAAAAAAAGCGGCAAATCAAATTTCTAGAATCTGTGTCTATAAACTGACAATGTTAAAAGTGAATATGATAAAACGCTATGTAATCTTCCTAATGAGATTAAGTATTATTAAAACCCTCTTCGTAATAGTTTTCTTTAAAAATAAGTTTAGATGAATTAACATAATGACTTCGTTATTTTATATAATATTACGTAACAAAAAGGAGGTATGTTACTGTTATACAGCATTATAGCCAACCAATGTGTTTTTTCTTTGAAATTGGGTTTGAATGCAAGGAAATATATTCCAATACTTGATAAGAATACCGTATGTGTGTTTTTACGTCGATATAATTTCCAACTCAACAAAATTTTATTGAACCCATAGTAGCTTAGAAAGTGGTAAAATGCCTATACGTTATTTTAAACTAGTTACCAATACATACGTTGACTATATCAAAATTATGAAATTGTCATTCTAGCAGTACTACCCTAAATTACCGCATTACAGATAATTTTTACTATTTTCCTATTATTTTTTATTTTTATGCAAAAATTATCTATAAACGTATGTAAAATTTTATATTATAAATAAAACACATAAGCGGTCAATAGTTATGAAACCATTTATTTTAAACAAAAAATCAAAATGTCTTCCCTTGTGGTTAAAAAAATATTAAAAAAACATCAGTAAACAACAAATTTTTCTAACATCAAACTTATCAGTCTTCTGAAATACCACATAATGTAATTAATAATTACGAAATAGTTTAATCATATTAGGTTAGATATAATAATTAACATACATACTGAAATAATATAATTATGATACATAATTAACACACAAACAAAAATACAAAACTTCAAAAACAAAACTAAAATTATTTCCTCGGCATGTGATTAAATAATTCTTGTGTGTTAAAAAGTTTCAAAATACGAGTAGCTGTAGCTTTGCATAAATAAGCATTGACTTGTTATTTCTGAATAATACGATATTGTAAAGCGTGAGATAGGTACTAATAATAAAAAAAACATCAAAAATAATCAACATAAAACCTAAAATACAAAACTTCAAATAAAACAAAACTAAAATTATCTCCTCGACATGTGATTAAATAATTATTGTGTAAAAAGCAACAAAATAGCTGTAGCTTTGCATAAATAAGACTCGTTATTTCTGAATAATAGGATATATTAAAGCACGAGATAGGTACTTACTAAAAATAAAAAACTTCAAAAAAAGAGAAACAATAAAATAAAACTAGTCAAGTCATTCTATCATTCATTCATTCATTCATTATTTTCGGTGTCAGAATTCTCTGGTAAATCAACATCAACAACATTTAACAATGTAAAAATCTGTATAGTTCATCTCTTTAACATCAATTTTACCAGAATTAGCTGCTTTCATAGTTTCAATAAAGTCAGGAAAATCGCATATTTTATTCCTCTTTGACATGCTAAGCTCAACTTGGTGATGCAGATGATCGGCGCTCATAAATGTATGTCCTGCTTGTAAATAATTTAAGGTGACTTTTTTTATTCCTACAATATTGGAATTTATAAGGTAAACCAAGTAGGAAAAAAGTAACCAATTTTTATTTTGACTTGCGCAGTTATCCAACTAAATATCGATTTCTTCGATATTTCTGTTAGCCTTAAAGAAGGCATGGAATGTACTTATTATGTCATCTTGTTTTCTACCGCTGACAGCTTCATGCCAAACAACGGCGAATGGTTTTCTCGCGGATTTACCAACAGGAACAAAGCTTTCGTTGAAGGCTATTATCCGAGGACAAAATAAAACAGATTTAAATCCTTCCATGCGCGGAAGCATGATTACTTTTTGCAAATCAGCAGAGACGTATAAATGCTGAGGATCATTTGTTTTTTCTTTATGAGATAAGTATAAATCACGGGCCAATTTAGCTTTCGTTAAGTGTGCATCCCATTCACAACACTTTTCACAATCCCCTTGTTTTTGAATTTTATGATCAGGATTGTGTAATGAATACTCCTCACATAACTCACATTCCTCATTACCTAATTTAGTAAATGATATATTCATTTGTTTAACTTGTATACGATACGTATCGTAAGACACACTTAATTCAGGATGCTGTTGACAGAAATCATTATGCATTAATTTAATATTTATATCACTCGGTAAATAAAGCCTCATTGGTGCGTGCTCTCTTCTGTAGTGAGATATAGTAGGATTGTATAATTTGATATGATTTATTATTATATTTTTATCTAATGGAATTATTTTAGTATGCTTTCCACCCCCGTCATCAACTTTATCTGATGTTAATCTACTATATAAAAATAAGTCGAGTTTTCCTTCCTGACGCTATAACTCCAGAACGCACGAACCGATTTCCACGGTTTTGCATTCGTTGGAAAGGTCTCGGGCTCCGTGAGGTTTATAGCAAAGAAAATTCAGGAAAAATTTCAACAGAAAAGCGGGAAAATCTTTTTAGCGGGAAAGCCATCTGGTGGCGAAACGGAGTTCGCCGGGTTTGCTAGTATATTATATAAAAATTTATCGTTACTTTTATTATAACCTAATGTTGTCAGAAAAAACGTCTTACAAACATTTTCTTTGGTATCGTTACAAGGGTGTCGTAAAAAGTATCTAAAACTATCACTTTTACGATTTTCTATTGCACCTTCCAATTTTCTACGGCGCTGTGGTTCTTGTCGCGCACATAAATTTCTTACATAGATACGTTGTTCATTAAATTTCAAATCCCAATAATTACGATTTATCACTACTCTTGTATCTTCTGAAAATTTTTCGATACATTTTTTTCTACATTTGCTGTCACATCCTGGTTTTACATTATGTTCTTGTTTAATTTTTTGTTTCTTCAATTGTTTACGTTCACTCAGGCTAATTTCATATTTCTTTCTTTTTCGTGGTTCTCCTTTCTTGGTAAGTAAGTTTTTGTTATTAATTTCGTTTTCATTATCACCGTCATTTCCATCATCATTTTTGCCTTCATCATCTAATCTACTTCCACTTGCCTCTGCGAAATTACTGACGCCTTCCTCTTCTACATATCTGCTTTTCTCTTCTTCATCATTACTATTTTCCTCTTCTTCATTATTTCTTTTTTCGTTTTCATTTTCATTTATTGGGCTTTTGCTTAAAATATTGCAATTGTGGCTACTTTCTTTATTTATGTCAATATAATCGATGTCAGAAGAATCGTTACTGTCAAAATGAGATTTGGATGGTGGTACATATAGTGGATCTTTTACTGAATCGTCGGAATCAAAATCATTTTGTTCATTCTCCATTCTATCAATCGACTGTTCAGTTGTTTCTGCTATTGGATTCAAAATCGATACATTATTTTCTGTTTCTGGTATTAGTTCGTCACTGAATAATAATTCGATCTTATTTTCTTTTTCATTTAAATTTTCATTTAGTGATTCTGGCATTAGTTCGTCACAGAATAATTCAATCTGATTTTCGTTTTCATTCATATTTTCCTTGAAGATAGAAAGATCTAAATCTTGTACTAATCTGTACGAAGTATTAGTCTCCATTGACATATTTATTGCTGGGAAATCTTCGTAGGACAAAGGAACTTTGTAAATATTTTCTTCTGTGAGTAATTCCTTACATATTCTGAAGTTTTTTTTCTCCGTTTTGTTTTTTACCGTTGACTATGAGCTTTTTGTCGTAGTCGGGGGCAAATTTGCAAAATTTTTTTTAATTCTTGAGCTCATAGTTTAGCCTGAAAATAATAAAAATTTTAATAGTCTTATGTGTGCTATTTATAAAAAAAAACTTGATGATGCTCGCGACTTCGTCCGCATGGATTAAGTTTTTGATTCCCGGGGGAACTTCTTAATATTCCGGCATAAAAAGTAGCCTATGTCCTTTCCCGAGGTGTAATTTACCCCTATACCAATTTTCATCAGAATCGGTTGAAAATATGGGCCGTTAAAGCGTAACAGACAGACAGGTACACTTTCGCATTTATAATAATAAGTAAGTATGGATTTAATAAAATATCCACGTATATTAGGTCGATCTTTGAATAAACTTGGAACTAGGGCCCGTATTAACAAAACACTCTTATTTAGTCAGCTACAAGTTTGAGATCATTCATCATAGTAGTAAATGTAAATTTGTCTAATATTTTTATAATAATATTTTTAATAATAACTAATATCCTATAAGACGTCGTTCACGAGATCGGTGTTTATTAATTGAGAGTGTTTTTTAAATAATACGGGCCTAAGTTCTGTTCATCGCTTAAACGAAAACATCATTATTAGGTTTTTCATTTCTTTATAATTATTTTTATGTTAAGATTTCAAAAAAGGTTTAAAAAAAGTTGAAACTTGCCCATCTCGTATTCTTGGCGGCAATACGTACCTAGCTATTTCGATTGCGGAGTTCGCAATTACAAGCTCGACACGCAGTAACCAAACGCACTGCAACAGCAGCCTGCTTGATCTCGACTGTCGTTCGGTCAATGCGTTCGGTGCTTAGCGCGACGACGACGCTGAGACGTAAGTCGGAGGGAGGGGCAGATGCCACCTTATAGCCTAGCACACTACATTTTGTGGCAAAATGAACAATATGCACATAGGAATTTTTATGAATATGCTTAGTTTAAATAACGTATGTTTAAACATACCTACCCTATTTTAGATTCAAACAGCTTGGGTTTTTTTTAACGATGAATATAACTTAATGGCGGCACGTTGTGACATACGTCATTTTAGGTTACACATAAACACTTACGGTTTTTAAAGTTAGGTGTAATCCTTCGAAAATTTGCTTTTTATTAATTTACAATGCATTATGATGTGACATACGGTCTTTCAGTCACTTAGTGCTATTTTACTGCTTTAAAGACTAAAACAAGAGTAAACGGAAATTTATTGGTACGATTTAATAAAACCGAATACCAAAAGATAAGTTACTTTAGACTAGTGTAGTTATATTGCGTTATTTAAAATAAGTCTGGGCACGTAAACAAGGTAGGTATTTGCGTTATTTTATAACCTAACTATCTCGAAAACGGAAACATATAGAAAAAAACGAGTAAGATACGTAGATAGAGCTCCTTTTCGTGATGCAGGATTAGTCTAAAACGCAGTTTTAGCAAAATGTCAAAATGTCGCCTTTTTCGTGCACGGCAGTAATAAATCCGTCAGTACGACGAATCAGTTGATTGTTATTAGCCAGTCATTGCAATGTAGCCAGTACTTCTAGATGGATCTCCTAAAACAGAGAGCACACAGCGTGCTGCGTGAGTATTGCCCTACACACACACACACACACACACACACACAGTGGCACGGATGATGATCTCTTTTCGGAGTTATATGCGTTGTACCTAATCTGGCCCGGCCAGTGTGTAGTCCATAGAGTATAATACCTACCTCTATGGTGTAGTGGATAATACTGAGTGCGATCTTATTCTCTCATCTCAACCCTTATATCATACTAAACTCGCCGGCATATTTAGCGGAACATAAAAAAGGTCCATAATTAAAAAAATACGGTTTATTTTAAAATCTACTTACTACACTTCTTTTGTTATTTAAAGTTTCATTTGTTTTACTTAAAATGAGATCACATTAAGAACAGATTTTGCGAGTAAAAGCTAATTGTGAAAAATGGTACATTTGTGAACTTTTTATGTAACCGGGAAAAGTGAAATTTAATATTAAAATAACAATTAATTAAATTAGAAAAATGGTGATTAATATCGCGTATTTCCTCCACATGCTCTTATTAAAGTTTCTACCCGTCTAGGCATACTGAGAATGATGTTATCGATGGTCTCCTGGGATAGTCTCCGCCATTCCTCAACTACGGCGATTCGCAGTTCACCCACGTTGGCAGGAGCTGGAATTCTAGAATTAACTTTTCTTTTCAGCAAGTCCCAAACGTGCTCTATTGGGTTCATATCCGGTGATCTCGCCGGCCACTCCATAACAGTGATATTCATATCATTAAGATAAGCTTGAGTTACCCGAGCGGTATGCGGTCGAGCATTATCCTGCATAAAAACAAAATCGTCACCGATATATGGGGCAAACGGTACCTACGACATTTTCTTCTAAAACTTCTCTGATATAGCGGTCTGCAGTCAGACTCCCTCTGTCAATCACTACCAAGTCTGTGCGAGCTCCCAAACAAATGCCCGCCCAAACCATTATTGATTAACCACCGTATGCAACTGTAGTTTCAAAATTTGTCTGAATGTATCGTTCTCCTTTGCGTCTGTATATTCTTTGCCTGCCGTCAATTTGATTTAAGAGAATTCTGCACTCATCACTAAACAATACCTTACTCCATTGGTCCGCGTTCCAAAGTCGATGTTCCTGAGCAAAAGTTAACCTGTTCTACGATGATTTACCTCGAGCCTTGGAGCCTTGGCGGGCATAAATGAACCCAAACCAGCTTCTTCGAGCCTTCTTCGTACCGTACGCTCACTTACGGTTACACCCCGCACTGCTTCTAACTCATGTCGGGCTTGGACGGCCGTTAAACGGGGGTTCCTACGTACACGAAGCCGAAACGATCATCCCTACTCGAAGTGCGTCTTTTTCTGCCTTGTCCTGCTCTTCTCACATAAGTACCGGTCTCCCTGAACCGTTGGATACTGCGATGGATCGTTGAAACTGGTCGACGAAGATCTCTGGATATCACTCTGTAGGTTTGACCATTTCTTCGCATTTCGAGTGCCCTGGCAATCTCCGTTGGGGCTAAGTCAGGCATAATTCAGTCATCAACTCCAGAAGGATACGCGATTAAAAAAAACTAACAAAAAACAGTATTTCAATGAAATTTTAAATCAAACTCAGAAGGAAGAAATACTCGAAGTTCGCTCCAGATAAGGTGTAAGTATATTGCATAAAATGTGATGTTCAGTTGTTTTCTTAATTTGAAAATATTTCTTTTTAAAATAAATGACGTATAAACCAGCCAGCAACCTTATATGATACTGATATCAAACCTTTTTGTTATGTTCCGCTTAATATGCCGGCGAGTGTATAATATTATAAATGCGAAGGTGTGTTCGTTTGTATGTCCTTCAATCACACCGCAACGGAGTAACGGATCAACGTGATTTTTTGCATGAGTATACCCATCGAGGACCCGGGAATGAGATAGGCTACTTTTTATCCCGGAAAATTAAGGAGTTCCCGCGGGAATCAAACAACCTTATTCCACGCGGACGAAGTTGCGGGTATCATCTAGTATTAAAATAAAAGAATTGTATTTAAATGAACAATAATTTATTTTTCAAAATCTTATGCCTATTCATATAAAAATATAAATAAAACAGGATTGCTTACAGTTATAAAGTGTACTTAGGTAATTTGATTACTTATTATTTCTTAGCTAATTTCATTTATAATAAAAATTAATGAAGGAACTAGAAGTTTGATTGTGTGACTATGCACGATTGATGTTTTATTTTATTTTGTTCAGAAAACTTACAGCTACAACAAAAATGTATAGATAAATTATGAATAAGTATATAGCCCGCCAACCCGCATTGGAGCAGCGTGGTGGGTCTAAGCCTTAATTCCTTCTCTCCTATGAGAGTGGAGGCCTGTGCCCAGCAGTGGGACATTAATGGGCTGTAGTGGTAAGTATATAACGCCAATTACAAGTTTTCACAGATATAGAATTTACATGAAATAGAAATAGCTCGCAAAGGTGGAAAAAATAAATATTAATATGTGCTACATAGGAAGTAATTAAAATAAAATAAAAAAGTAATTTAAAAAGAACAAAAAACCCGACTGCTTGGATACCAAAAAGTATAAAACAAGACATGAATTGAAGTACATATTTCATTATTATCAATTTAAATCGTATAGCATTAATAAAATGTATCAAGGCGCAGTCGCACGTCCAATAGCTAACCTTAACGTGCGACTGCGCCTTGATAAATTTTATTAATATTGTACGATTTAAATCCATACTAATATTATAAATGCGAAAGTGTGTCTGTCTGTTTGTCTGCTACGCTTTCACAGCCCATCTGTTCAACCGATTTTGATGAAATTTGGTACAGGGATAGGTTGTATCCCGGGGCCTTCCCCGGGATACAACCTATCCCTGTACCAAATTTCATAACTACTTTTTATCCTGGAAAATTCAAGAGTTCCCGCGGGAATCGAAAAAACTTGGTCCATGCGGACGAAGTCGCGGGAATAATCTAGTTGATAATAATTAAATACTTCAATTCATGTCTTGTTTTATACTTTTCGGTATCCAAGCAGTCTGGTTTTCAGTTCTTTTTAAATTACTTTTTTATTTCAAACTTTTTAGCTAAGCATTTAGTTTTATCTGCTCGAAGTAGCATCCATTATCTATTAGGTATGTGGTAGCACCAAAGGTACTAATAAGTATTTTGTATAAGAAGTAGTAATAAGCAGCGGATTAATTTATTCGTAATGATTAGCGGTGATCACCATAACCATCATCAAATTTGCATATGTTATAATGCTTTGGTAAAGTTTGTAAATCTGCTATTTTTCCTAAAAATGAGTTCATTAATTTTCGAGAGTCCTATCGCATCGACGTCACGAGACCTCGGCAATGAACGTCGGCCACTTACGAAAATGCCCGTAGACAATGCAAAAAAGTATTTTTAAGTATTTTCAAAAACACAAATTGTACGTATTTAGTACGTAGTGGACGTATTTCTTTTTGTAATATTTAGTTTATAGCTAAGTGGACTCCGAACCAACATTTTAATAGACATTAAAAATGTTAGTCGCAAGTTATGTTAGTCGAATATGCGCTGCATGTGGCATTGATGAATTTATTGATTGATCGATTGAAGGAGTACAAATCATCAAGTTTTTTGAGACTTGTTATGTAGTCACATTAAGCTTAGGTATGATATTATGTTACTACCGTAATATGTGAGAGTAGACCCCGCCCCACCTTCACCCTTACCTATCCGCTGCCGGCCGCGTCATTTTCTGTTGAAGGTTAGGTACTGTATTTCTACGATATCTCATAAGATATTCATCTAAACGAGAGACGGAGACGGAGTGGAGAGCTATCGTGTCGAGCGTCACAAGGTCACTGCAGAGCGTACACGTCACACGACCTTCAGCAATGAACAGTGCGATCGAGAAGATTCATCTAAATTGAATGGTGTAAAGGACAATTTTTGTCTAAATTAAATACTTGAGATGAGTAAGATATTTATTTTGCTAAGCAATTATCGATTAATACTATGATGATAAAACACCTTCGCAAGTAAAGCACTATTTAGACCCATAAAAATGGTTACTGTGAGTCAACTTTAAAAGATAGTTAATATGCTATCGCGGACTTTTTTTAGAACTTTTTGAGAGGAACGTTGTTGTCCATACATTGTTGTCGTGTAACATTAACGATTTAGGCAGCGCACGCCACGTAGGCTCTCCGATGAGATGATTTTTTCCGACTTAACTAACATTATTGCAATTTTCGTAAGGATCTCTAATTTGTTTGGAAATAAAATATAGCCTATTTTTATACGACTGCCTGAAAAAAGGAGTATATTGTTTTCAGGGTTCATGTATGTATGTATGTATGTATGTACGTGAGTTTGTATATTCCACCATAGCTTCTATACACCTGAACCGATTTTGATAAATGAGGTAACTTAAGAATCCCTAGCTTATTCCGGGTGACATAGGCTAGTAAAATTTAAAAAAAAATTGATGGGGTGACCATGGTCCCGCGTTAAAAACTAAAGTTGACAAAAAAAATTCGCAAATAAGATTAACTTTATAATCATCATCTAGAAAATGATGAGTAGATTCCAAAAATATATAACACTATAGTTCAATATCCATTCAAAAAAAATAACATTTAATAAATATGTGATTATGATTCCAAAGGTACCTATTTTTTACCCGACTGCGGAACGCACAGGGTTATGTGTTCATCAGTCTATATATGTTTGTATGTTCCTTGCAGGACAGCTACAGCCTAAACGCGTGGACCGATTTTGATGATTTTTTTAATAACTGTGGTATCGTTACGTAGGAGCAGTGGTAGTCTTGCTTCCATTCGAGGGGGATTTTTTATGACACGACTGCCCAAAAAAGGAGTGTTATGTTTTCAGGGTTCGTGTAGGTATGTATGTATGTGTGTCTACGGCAGAGCAGTCGTATTTTTAATAATTTTAATTATATTCTCTTGTACTTGTTAATAATGTAGCTTTCTAGAAGTGATATAAGTTTTAAAATCGGTTGAGTGGTTTTTGAGATAATCCACGTAGTTTGATAGATATAGATGATATGAGTAGGAACTTTAAACATTTCCTTTGAAACCTCGTAAATCCTAAATTATCATTTAAACGGAAAAATGGTTTAAGGAACGTAGGTGTGATTTTAAAAGACCTATCTAACGATACCCCACTTGCTTATAGCCTATCGACTTTCGTTTATGAATTGGCTTCTAGTCGACGCCATTTTGTTTTTCTCAAATTCGGCCTCCGTTGTGACACTCTGAAGACTGAAACAAATCTATTAGTGCAATTACTATCAACATCGGTTCAGCCGTTGTTTCTGTAATGTGACACAATGGAATACACTAAGATGAACCTTTGAAACTTCGTAAATTCTAAATGATCGTTAAAATGAGAAAATGATCAACGAAACCTAACTATGATTTTGCAAGACCTTTTCATCGATACCCCACTTGCCATAGTCCATCGACTTTTATTTTTTAATTTGTTACATTATGGCTTCTAGAGGGCGCCATTTTGTTTTTTCTCAAATTTGGCTTCCACAGTGACACTACAATGATATATTCGGCACAAACTGATGCAAGAATCATCAAAATCGGTCCACGCGTTTAGGCTGTAGCTGTCCTGCAAGGAACATACAAACATATATAGACTGATGAACACATAACCCTGTGCGTTTCGCAGTCGGGTAAAAAGCTTATACTTAAGTAGTTAGGAAGATGAATACAAGAGAAGAACCGGAAAAAAGCTAATATTTGTGATAATTCAGAGATTATTAAGATTAAGATTACCAGCCAGCAAACCACTTCAACTTCAACTTCAACTTCAACTTCAACTCGGGCTGTGAGAGTCAAACAATTCACTGGCCAGTATTCTACCCATGGAGGTGGCCGTGGTGCAAAAGAGATCTAGTTTATTATTCTTTTTTAACAGTTTATTGAAAGATAAAGAGGATCTTGGCATATAGGAGTTCTGACGAAATCTGGTATGCGCAGACGGTGGGCGGAGAATCGAGTGGGCACGGGGATGGGTATAGGTAGGCACTTTGAGGGATAGCTTTTCCAGAAGCGGTGGACAATCGACCGTGTTATTAGCGATATTGATGAGGTACGAGTAGGTTATATCGCTGACATTTCTCCTAACGGCTAAAGGCAGGAGGTGTAAGTGAGTGCATAAAGCATAATAACTCAGGTTGGGATTTAGATTAAACCTAAACATAAGAAGCCGAACAAATTTTCTCTGGATTCTTTCAATGCGATGAATATACATAATATATTTAATCCACTAATTTAATGTCTGTCGAGTCAACATCTCCTGAAGATGCTCCAGTGTCGGAGTGAAACTTACGTTGAGAGTAGTTTGGAAGATTTCTGTGGCAGCGGTGAATATCGCGGGCCACAAGTGCGCGATATACATAGTACCTGCTGTAGCGGATTATAGCGAACTACACTTCCGCACAGTAACGCCTGCTTCTATCCCGTAATAAAAATGTATTCAAGTTCCTTAATAACAAGAATAAAACTGTGAAATTGAGAATTCATAATAAGTACTTTAAATACAAAATCTATAGAGTAGTCATTATATTCAAAGTACATATTTCTTTAATGGTGAAGGTGGAGCGATGATATCCGGAGGGAGGCAGTCATCTATGGGATGCGGAAAGCCGAGGAAAGAGCATTGGATGCATAATGGCTGATGATGATTTCTTTAATAAAAATCAACTACCTAATCAAGAGGCGCAAGTATGAAATTATTGAAAATAATTTCATTTTTGTGCCTTTTGGTGTTGAAACCCTGGGGTCGTGGGGCGAAGATGCCAGATCCTTTTTTAAGGATCTATCTTCTCGTCTCACAGAGTCCACAGGTGACCGGAGGGCTGGCAGTTACGTCGGCCAACATATAAGTTTGGCTATTCAGCGGGGTAACGCAGCCAGCGTTCTGGGCACACTGCCTCATTGCAGCGGGATGGATGATATTTTTAATGTTTAGTTTTAGTTTTTAATTTAGATTTAATTTAGGTTTTAATTTTATCTACTTATATGTTCTTACTTACCTAGTTTTCCAATAAATATAAAACACACTAAATCTATATATATTATTTTTAGAACATTTCAATTATTTGTTGGCACTTATTATATATTTTGGCACAGCAGATATAAAATAGTCCAGTATATAAATTGTATACAAAAGCTTATTACTATACTAAATTGATTTTGAATCACAGGAAGACATGTACTTACTTTTTATTATTATTCTTTATGTACCTAATTGTATTATTTTAGTAGACTTCTCACTACACGCTCAGTAATAAAATACACTTTTGTGTTTCACATATCAAAATACTCACAAAATTTGTTTACAATATATTAGTATAAAAAAGACGATAAAATATAGTTTATATTCTCTATCACATACACAGTCGTCGCTGTTCTGTCATGGCTATTTTAATTGACAAATTCTTAAAATAGAAAGTAGAAATTGTACTAGGTACGGTACATACATATTATTTTATTAACTATTGAATATTTAAATTTAAATGTTGAATTGAATTATCAATCTATGAAATCTAGATTGATAATTCAATTCAACATTTCCGGACTATTCGTATTTTTAGTATTCAATGTTAGGAAATGCACAACTCTAAGTATTGTCTACGCAGCCATCGGGCGTGAGATACCGTCACAGGTGTTCCGTACAGTGACAGCTGCAGCGCAACCGTCGCAATCACCCGTTCGGTTAACATGCTTCCCCTATTGACTAAAACCCATCGGCGGAGCAAAAATACCATAAATTCAGCCAATCAAAACAAATGGGAGTGTAATAACGATCGATTCAGGTTTTACACAATCGCCTTGCGGCTTCGTGATATATAACATCTGTACCGAGTAAAGCACCATCGTTTCCGCCTCACCTCACCCTCGCCTCACCGAGCGGGCTCAGCGCGCGTCGTCCCCGTCGGGCGCGTCGGGCGCGTCGCGCGCGCGCCGCACGGCCAAGTGGAAGCCCGCGTTGGAGGGCCGGCGCACGTCGCGCACGTAGCGCCCCGTGTGGCTGTCGGCGCCGAGCGCGCGCGCGCTGTACAGCCACTCTGCGCACGCGACACACGCACACGTCACACGTCACACGTCACACGTCACGTCACACGACGCGCGGGATGCGCGCGAGAGGCGCGGCGCGGTGTGGCCTTGGAAGTATGTATACCTACCTGGCGTCCCATTGTTTGCCTGCATTTTGTATGAAACATAAAAGAAGCAGCACTTCTCCCGCGCCCGTGGCCTCTCGTGCGAATCCCGCGCCCGAGGTGTCTGTCTAGTGTCTAGTGTCTAGTGATAGTTTACAGTCAGATTTTTAGCTACTGGCCGCACTCCGCTACACGAAGCTCGACGCTGAACCGGAAAAGTTCTAGAACGTTTGGGTTTACGGGACCTAATTATTTCGCTGCTATCGCTACACCCTCAGCTTTACTCTACACTCCGCGAGCGAATTATATGAGGCAGTATCGCCAAATGATTCAGTTCGTTGCAACGTTTTTGCAACAATTTCAAGTTTATAAGGAAAAAAAAGATTGTAAGAATTCAATGTTGAAATAAGATTATCCAATGTAACAGTTTGCTTGCGAATTCATTCGGACGTGTGACCATATCGCACCGACGAGCACCGAGCTCCAGTGCTCGACCTCGACCAGATTTTGACAAAATTGACTACAGATACACCCTACACCCTAGAAAATAATAGGATACTTTATATTTCAGAAAACGTCATAAAAAGTCAGGAGCAACGAGCGGGACTCTCATCGAGAAGAATCCAATTAAAAAAAGCAAAACTCAAATTAACTTTTACATGCGGTTTTGCTTCGTCAACTGAATGTAAACTATGGAGGGCGGAGGTAAGGAGAATCAGTCGTGTGTATGAAACGTGTCCGTCGAAATACATTAACTCGGGGGCGCCACATTAACATCAGGGTAAATTTTAAAGGAAGCGTTTTTTTCCCTCTTTTCTCTATCCGCGATCAATCCTTCGACTATAAACAGATCTGTGCTCATTATATTTTGAAGCTTTGCACATACAATAATGTGACATCCCTTCAAGGTGAAATATAACAAGTGACTATGTTGGTCAGTCTTGTCCTACTAAGGCGGAATGTGGACGGCGGCTGTTTTTGTGACGCTCAAGTCTTTGTTTGCAGGCCTCAAGAGACCTGTCTATTTCTTCTTTAACTGTGGGGATTTCTGTGTATTCATGCACTTCGGAATTTTTTTGCGAACCATGGTGCGTTGCATAAAACCTTCAAAATATTGTTCTGGAAGCGCTGGAGTATCTCAATATTTGAGTGTCTCGCCGAGCCCCACAGCTGAATGCCGCAGGTCCGCACTGGATTGATGATGATTTTATATATCAGAAGCTTGTTTTCAAAACTTAAGGAGGACTATCGGCCGATATAGTTCCCGGAACTTCCTGTTGGCCCGATCTCTTTTTGCTCTCCAGGTCAATCTTCTATCTAGGTATAAACCTAGGTATCTGACTGTAGTTTGTTGGGGCAGGATTTTGTCGTCTAGTTTGACGTGTGGGCGATCTCCTTTTTTCAGAGTGAATGTAATATGACTCGATTTTGCTGCACTAGCTCTTATCCCCCATTTTTTTAGCCAGGTGCTTATTTTGCTAAGATGTTCTTGCAGTGTATGTGATGAGGTGTTGGCGTCTTTGTTGCAGGAAAGTGGCAAAGGAAAGTAGTGAAAGGAAGCGTTAAGCGCGCTTTTCAAAATCCGCATAAAGTAGTTTTTTATTTTTTTGTGCACGTTTTCTTATAAAAAAAATTTAATTACTACATTATTTTGTACAACGTAGGTTTTTGAAATTTTCATTATTGACCGAGCGAAGCGAAGGTCTCTGAGTCTACTCGAGTGAATTTGCACTTATCGTCCGTCCGTCCGTCCGTCTGTCAGAGCCTTAACTTCTGAATTTCTAAACGTAATTACTTCAAATTTAAATATTATACAATTAGGAGAATCAGCCTAACCTCCTGTAGACAGTGGCGCCATCGGATAAACGTCTATAAAACGCGCTCTCTGTATTACCGCGTAGTCATTCTTTTGTCACCTTCCGAGCTGTAAACTGCGTTATTGTGAAACTCTTAATGAGTCATAATTGTGTTCAGATTTAAGTGTGTTCCTTTTTGGTTATTTTATGTGTGATATGTTGTAATCGTTCACTAGAATAAATTGTGGTTTGTTATATTTGCTTAGTTTCACTTTACTCCACTTCTTTTTCCTAAATTCAGAAGTGGGATAAAGGACCGCTAAATAGGCCCACATACGAGATGAATCAAAAAGGAACATACCCAAATTTAAAGTGCTTAAAGTTGATCACGTGACCGATCAAGATATCTCTCGAAGGGTGACTCGCGTAATGTGCAGTGTTTATTTGTGTGCTAAAGTTGTGTTTTGTTTTCATGTGATTGTTATCGCTGGCTCGCGGAGCGCGGCCGAGCTGTGGTGTTGCACAGCTCGTGTGCTTCAGGCGCGTCACGAGTGCGCTTGGGTGTGCAACTGTGCATGCCACGTGGGCGCTCTAGGCGTTCACGAGGGCGATTCAGTCTGCGCGACACGCTGTCGTGCCGTGCCTCGGAGCCGCGGTGCTGCGCGCTTTCCCGTGTTACGCCTGGCATTTGCCTGGAATGGTGGTGAGGTGATGACACCATCGAGCCTCTGGTGATATGACGTAATATGCGACATCGGTAAGACCGTTTAATTTATTTGCTTAAGGATGTAATACCCACCAAGCGTAGCCACAAAGTAAATGAACAGTAATTCATGTTACTGAATTGACTGTTAATTGTGTTAAGAAAAGGTTTAGACCCCAATTGTATTTACGCGATTTCCATTTTATGATAATTTCCCACTAAATTAGCAAGCTGTGTTGGCTCAGTGGTTGTTATTGGCATAACGCATACATTTGAGTCCCTAAACCGCCCTGAATGCTAGTTTGTGAACAGTATAAAGGGTCTAGC
The DNA here is from genome assembly GCA_963932025.1 of Erebia epiphron. Lineage (NCBI taxonomy): Eukaryota > Metazoa > Arthropoda > Insecta > Lepidoptera > Nymphalidae > Erebia > Erebia epiphron. The sequence goes on from OZ009950.1 coordinate 35,075,709, forward strand.
CGAAACATCTTGTTCAAAAGTAGAACCTTTGTGGGTACCGACCGGGTACAAAAATATTTTTGTGAAAAAGAGGTGACTCATACCCTAAGTTTGAATACATAACTTGAAACCTCTAAGTTTGCTGAGTTTTGAGTCATAAAGTAATGTTTTACTAAAACATGCTGTACGGATAAATTGTTTTTGCGTAATTTAGTTTTTTGTTTTTAAAATGAGGGTTGTTATTTAAAATTCATGACCTAGTTTCGATCGGACACAAACCAACCGCAATTCTAAAGTTTCATACGCAAACATAGCTAAAAGCCAACATCTGGGAATTTAATTGAACTACGATACGTAAAAATTGTTACCTACCTACTTTACGATTTCATTGTTTTATTTAACATGACTTGTTACATAGAAAAAGAGTCTCAAAGTAAGTTGGTTGTGTTCCTGAGCTATCAATGCGTTTTTGAATAGTTAACGTGAATACATTTTGCGAATACCTTCTCGATTTTAATAAAAATTGTTGAGGTCAGGTATGGACGAGCAAACATATTTATAGTTCTGATAAACGTTAAAATTAACTTGAGTTTTACAGGTTATTTTCTTTAATATTACCGAACCAGGTTACGTAATTTGGATGACAGGAATGTTGCATTCTATTTTGATTAGAGAAGTTGTTTTTCTGCTCTCATGGATAGAAAGTTTGTTTTCGTTTTACCTGCGGTCAAGTTTTGGGTGGATCGATTACGAGTCTACATACCTACATGTCCTGATAATATGAAACTGTTAAGGGGTTTTTGTGAAGTTAAATTGCTCGTTAAGTTTAATTTTCTGTGTGTTCTATGTTAATTTCGTCTTCGGCGCTCACCACGTGTGAGGCGTTCTGGTCGCGCCGGGCTGCGCGCCCGCATGCCGCGTGTGTGAAGTGCGTCCCTACGCGTCTGCTGGTCGCGCAGGGCTGTGCGCTTGCCTAGTGCGCGTTGCTGCGCACTCGCCTGCCGCGCTTAAGGCGTGACACTGCGTGTCTCCACTGGTCGCGCAGGTATGCGCGCCCACCTAGTGCGCGATGCTGCGCGCTCCTGGTTGCGCATGGCTGTGCGCTCGCCTAGGGTGCGATGCTGCGCGCTCGTATGCCACGCTGTGAGGCGTGACACTGCACGTCTACTGGTCGCGCAGGGCTGCGTGCTTGTATAGTGCGCGAGGCTGCTCGTTAGCCTACTCGATATGGTTGAACATAACTGGTATGAGTAAACTTTCTTCATTTTCTGTGTTCATCGATGATGATGTTTGATGTTTTGAATGTTCAAAGTTGTTTCGACATGGTACAACTGTGAGTTTGTACTATGGTTAAGCGACCTTTAGTGAGGGCTCTACCAGCTCTACCGACTCTTGTTGCTCTATGAGCTCTACTGACTCATACTCGCCATGGAGTGGTGCCCTGGAGGTGTGCCCTGGAGGTGTGCCCTGGAGCGGTGCCTTGGAGTGGTACCTCGAAGTCGTGCTTCGGACTACGCGGCACGTTCTTCGGTGACAGACACTTTCAACTTAATTTGCATAAACATTGCCTATGGCTCTGCTTGTTGTCATCCAATTTAGTTACATGCTTTCTCTAGTAAAGTTAGGTTAGTCGTAAATCAGACGTTAGGTCAGTTCTTAGGTCAACCGTTAGGCTACTTATTAGTTCAGTTGTTAGGTCAAAATGTAAGCTTACATGTTAGGTTAGGTTACTTTAGGCTCTGTTAGGCTAGTGGATGACAGCGGACAGCGTTGTATGTAGTGGGCAGATTGAGAAGAAGGTTATGTCGGCAGACCTGCGAGGAGTGTAGCATAGCACTCTGTCAGGTGGGTGGTAGAATGGCTACCACCGACAGGGAGATGCAGCACGAATGTGTGTGTCGACCTCGGGTCCGGTGTGGACCCGGTTCATTGTGAAAATCACAATGGTACCCATGGTTTTGGGTAGGTGCGTTAGCGCAAGAAAGATTTCTGCAACGAGCCACGGTACTGAGTGGCTGGCGGCCAAGCGGCAGCGCGCTGATGGCGCACTGGCGGCGCGCTGGTGGCGCAATGGCGGCGATGATGGCGCTGGCGGCGCACTGGCGGGTTGCAGACACAGAGGAGTTTTCGTAACAGGGCCTTGCCCTTTACTATTTTATCTTTTTAATTATTTTGATACATCTCTCTAAGCTTTGCGAAATTTGAAAGATTTGCCCTATCATTTTTTATTATTTTGAAGTCCACAGAGACAGACTTTGAGAAGTTTGAAAGATAAAATGACACTAGAAGATGACCGTTGCTTAATTAATTAACTAAATGAAAGCCCTGCCCTTTTCTTGTTCGTTTTTATTATTTATTTTGAGAGTTCAAAAGTTTGTGTTTTAAAATGCGCATGGATTTGTTCAACGTTTGATTACATATCAGTACTTTTGAATTCTTTTTTGAACACTTCTGAAATAGTTTCGAATTCTATTGCAATTGAGTAACGTTGAATGAAGGCTGCGAAGCTTTGATGTTGTACTTAAGCCTTCTATCTGCTCAACAGATTCCGACCGTGGTAATAATGACGCAGGCGCAGGTCTTTTGGCTGCCCGTGCACCAGACTACTGTGGACGCTCCAGATGAAGGCGTTGGACCACAGCGCAGCCGGGACGGTGCGCGAGCAGGATGGCCGAATTAGGAGAATCAGCCTAACCTCCTGTAGACAGTGGCGCCATCGGATAAACGTCTATAAAACGCGCTCTCTGTATTACCGCGTAGTCATTCTTTTGTCACCTTCCGAGCTGTAAACTGCGTTATTGTGAAACTCTTAATGAGTCATAATTGTGTTCAGATTTAAGTGTGTTCCTTTTTAGTTATTTTATGTGTGATATGTTGTAATCGTTCACTAGAATAAATTGTGGTTTGTTATATTTGTTTAGTTTCACTTTACTCCACTTCTTTTTCCTAAATATACATATAAACCGATGGCCTTCAGCCGAATATGGCTTAAAAAGTTATAAAAAAAATTATTTCAGGGGGGCTCTCATAGAAGCGAATGCGAAGTAAAATATTTTTTATAGCGTTACACAGGGTTGCGGTATATCATTTTAAAGATAATTAGGAATAGAGTCCAAGAATATTTTTTTTTATTTTTTTTTTTGACTAAAATTGACGAAATGGGGTGTTTTCAAAGTGGAGATTTTCTTACGTCCAAAGTTGACCTCAGAACTCTCAATTTTCTAAAAGGCTGTGCCTGAAACTTGATCAATTATTTGAATTACTTATATCCTGTACTTGAACAAAAAATACTAAAATTAGATAAATATTATAAGGAAACGAAATTATTTAATTTTTAATGAGCTTCACTATTCAGTCAGTTTAACAGAACTTTACAATGATGTCAATAGATGGCGCTCTGTAAAAGTTTATTCTGTACAAGTACTCTATAAAAGTAAGAGGTCTCAGTTCGGGGCGAACCACTAGTCTACTTTAGTCGACAATGATATTATTTTTGCTTAACTCGGCACACTTAAGTTCATAATTCATATACCTACTGCAATTATTGCTTCATTCATACCATACCCTTTGTCTACAGTTCTACACCAGCGCCACTGTGGGAGATTTTGAACTGATATTTATAGCAACCACGGAGATGATTCTCCTTACCTCTACCCTCCATAAATGTAACGAATAAAACATGTAGTGAAATTATACAAATATATTATAATTGCGAAAGTGTGTTTGTTTGTTGATTTGCCACAACGGAGCAACAGATCGACATGATTTTTGGCATAGATAAATTGAGGACCTGGAGAGTGACATAGGCTACTTTTTATCTGGAAAATTAAGGAGTTCTCGGGGGAATAAAAAAATCTTAACCCACGCGCACGAAGTCGCGGGCATCAGCTAGTAGAAGATAGGCAGTGTAATAAGTAAAGCAACAGAGGGTAGGCACACATGAACTGGCGTCGTGTTACCTCCGTTGGACACTTTGTCGATGGCGGCCAGCAGGAAGTCCTTGTCTCTGGCCTGCAGCCGCAGCATGCGCCGCAACAGCACCGCCGCCGCGCGCTGCGCCGCCGCGCGCGCGCGAGCCACGTACACGCACACGCTGCGCACGCGACACACACCACGTTACACACACACCGTGTTATAAGGAGACTCGATTATCGCACAAGATACAGCCGCAACCCGTTACAGAGTACCATAGACCAATATCCGCACAGAGCCGTAGAGTACAACGTTGAGGCCTCATTCACACCGAGCCTAGCAATAGTAACTGGAGTACAACGATAATCAACTCAAACTCAAATCATTATTACTCAAGTAGACTTTGACAAGTACTTTTGAATCGTCGAGTGAATCTACCACTGGTTTGGAATGTCGTTCCTACCGAGAAGAACCAGATAGAAACTAAGGTTGGTTGCTCTTTGAAAAAAATAATTTTCAATTTACATCAATGTGTAAATACTTACATAAGTAACTTCAGTCCTTACGACTGCGGTTACTAAGTAACCGCTATCCGTACGTATTATCAGAGCGAGTCAAATCCATGCTCTTTTATCATTTACATAATCTTCAACAGTATAATAAACTTTTTTCAGAAGCATACTTTTAATTCTTAAACTCGTGTAAAGGCAAGTTTAACGTAGGTTGTGTAATTATGTTATAGAACAGAATGCTCATTTCCACGAACGACCTTCGGCGTTTTTCGAGGCGGAGCGATGGAGTCCTGAGCTTATAGTCAACAATCATAGGGGAGGCGGTCAACACGCACGCAGAAGTGCAGCACGGCACGGAGCGTGTCGCGCCGTGACAGCTGCAGCAGTTCAGCACTCACCAGAGGGCCAGCAGCACGAAGGCGAGCGGTCCGGGGCGCACGCAGAAGTGCAGCACGGCACGGAGCGTGTCGCGCCGTGACAGCTGCAGCAGGCCCTCGCTGAACACCGCGTACACGTGCGGGTAGCGGCGGAACGGCCCGCACCACACCGACGACGACCTGCGCGACACACGAAACAAAAAGTTATTTTCACCTCATTAGCTCAAAAGGGGCGCTTTTGCAACTAGTGAGCAAAACTCGTTTCTCTCACTGAGTGAGCAAAAACAATGTTTTGTTCACTAGTTTGGCTTAGTATTAGAATTTAAAACCAGTGAGCAAAAGTAGTTTTTGCTGACTGGTTTTAAGCAGCAAACGCGCCCTTTTTGAACTAGTTAGGTGAAAATATATAATTCTTGTAGTACATATTATGGACTTCAATATGATTATTATGGTAAAGAGCCCACTTTCCTCAGTATCCTTTTATTCTCTATATTTCGATTATCTTTCTTTAACTTTACAAAGAGACTGGACTCTTCTAAACTTTTAAAGAACTGTTCCAGATTTCGGTAAGAATGATGTCAGTGGAGCTCTCTTGGTGCGTGTGTTTGCCGGACACGGGACACAGGACACGGGACACGGGACACGGGACACGGGACACGGGACACGGGACACGGGACACGGGACAAGGTACTCGTATATGTATCCATTTCTACTACAGTGTCACCAACTCGTCTGGCGACTGGCCCGGTGCCCAAAATTGGCACAAATTGTTATGCCTGTTTAGTTTTTGTTTTTATCTACTTCGTTCGCGTACAATTTCTGATTTCCTATAAGACTATGACATTTTCCCGCTGCAAAACGCCTATATACAACTTCGACAATCGACATCGACTTTCATGTCATACTTCAAAATCATAGAACTTATGTAACCTTCCAACCCCCATTGCACCCTTTTTGAGGTTGATTTTCATAAAATTGCTTATTCAGGTTATTATTATTTAAAACTAATAACCTAAATCCTGATTTTCAAATCTCTAACTTCAAAAACATAGGGATGAAAGCCCTACAAACTTCCAACCCCCATTTCAACCTCCTTGGGGTGGATTTTCGGAAAATTGCTTACACATGTTATTATTATTTAAAACTAATAATCTAAATGCCGATTTGCAAGACTCTATCTTTAAGAACTTAGAACCCTCATGTAATCTTCCAACCCCCATTTCACCCCGTTTGGGGTAGATTTTCATAAAATTGCTTGTTGCCGGTCCAGGGCAATATGTTAGCTCGCAGATTTGCACGATGTACTGCGCAGGTTAAGTTGGCCTTATTTAGAGCATACTGCCAATCTTTCTACACGTGCAGTCTGTGGACTGACTATACGCAGCGGACCTACAGTGCTCTGCGTGTTCAATATAACAATGTGCTGAGGGCGGTGCTGAGGCGGGCTCGACACTGCAGCGCGTCGGCCATGTTCGCGGACGCTCGCGTGGATGATTTCTACGCGATCGTGCGCAAGCGTGCTGCGTCTATGATGTGCAGGCTAGTGAGCAGCACCAACATCCTCCTCAGTACATTTGTCGCGAATGCGAAGTAAAGTATTATAGGTAGATATATGCGCGCATAGTAACGAAAGGTAGTGCATAGCAACAATGTAACTGATTCTTAGAATCGGGCTGAGTGCAGTGTGCAGCCCCGCTAATTAGGTCACAGGAGCGCGGGGCGCGGAGGCAGCGACGCAGCGTAGCCTCTTGCGCCGGTAGCGACGCGCTTTAAGATGATACGCAATTGCGACGCGGCAGCGAGCGGTCGCTTGGTAAGTGATTTTCTATCCTTTAAACTGTGCATGTGAATCTTATTTCTTTTATTGGGTGTTTTATACTGTGTACTTTTTCCGTGTACATTTTCAGCTGAAATCCGATTATCGCTCTGTCTTGTGTGTTAAAAGACAGGTAGGGAATTAGAATCCAACCCAAGTGGTGGTTGGCCTGTCCATGTAGACCCGGAGTCGTATATGCAGATATTATCTTAAGTTAAAGCCGGTAGCTGACGGTCGGCGAGTGAGCAGGTTCCAATTCTCATTGGCCTATTCATGTGGACCCGTTGACCTGTAGTACACCTTAATTTAAAGCCGAAAGCTGCCGGTCGGCGAGTGGGCAGGTAAAACCGGGATGGTTTGATGCGTATGCGTCACCCGGTTCTTATGCGAGGCTTGGGGTGACTGTGAAGGGAGCTTGGAGGTCACCGGGGGGGTTTCCCACAAGATTCGTTCGCTGGCGAAGCCTTCCCCACGATAAGGTTGTCAGTTATCAACCTCATTAATTTGATTTTCGAATCACGCGTGTTCAATAACTCGGTAGTTACGTCATCATGTATCGTGACGTATAAGTTCAGCTCATACATTCGCTGTGGGCTCGATGTTTAGGCCCTTGGCGACAACATTGGCTACTAAGCTGGACAGCCCTCTCTGGAGGCGCTGGAATGGTGCACACATTCTCACGAGGAGGCCTCAAAGAGCCCTGTAAATGTGCCGAGGCTTAGGTTTAAGAGTAGGTTAGGTTAGTTTAGGTATTTTATTTCGTTTTTTTTACTAACATAGGTTAAGTGATTGTCACTAACAAGTTATGGGCTGTCAGTTTTGTAGTTGCCTGAAATAAAAAGTTATTATTATTATTATTATTAAATAGCTTTTTTATTATTTATTTGCCAATTTTGTCTCTTACTTCAAAAACAAAGGACCTTCATACAAAGGACATGGCCAGCCGAACTATGGGAGCTTGCCTAGATATCAAAAATTAATGCGCAGCAATGATTTCTTTATTACTGTAATTTTTATATTTTGTAGTTTTCAGATAAAAAAGTTTCAGGAGTCTGAAGGTTTGGAAAACTGAGAAAATAAATAACAATGTTTCACCAAATAACTGCTTTCCCAAACTAGATGGAGCTAGTTGTTATGGTTAGCGAGTCTAAAAAAAATATTTTCAAGTATTGCTAACCACGTTTCTCAGGAAAATAACTAAGCTTTGCATTATTTGAGCATGGATGAGGATAATACTGGAATAATAAAACTATATTTGCAAGAATTATGTAATTCCAGCAGTGTGGGTCTTCTCCGTTTGGCCCGAAGGGCCAAGCGGGGGTACGGGCCTCGAGGCAGAGCCTCCTTACCCGGGCGGGGCGCGGGGCAACTCTGTGCCCCGGTGGGTATCTTTAAGCCGGAAGACCGGCTAGGGCCTGCCTTGTAGGCTACGGGCCCCTAGGTCGGGTGTAGGTAGGTGTATGTAATTCCTTTAAAAATCACGCTACATTGTACTGCTGCCACACTAGATGGCGCTTAACGTTTTGGTTAGCGAGTTTTTTCAACTACTCGACCACAGATGGCAGACAGATGCAATGCCAGAGGGCGTTACGTTCCTTTAAAAGCAGTGGTTATTTGAGAATGCTTTGTTCGATCAATTACAAGTTTCATTGACGCTTGTCAAGTAACAAAAATAAATATAAACAAAACATACATTTCCTTTTCATCACTACTTAATTGATCAAAAATAAATCACTCATAATATAGTGACTAAGGTACTTAAATGATATTCATGCAGAGTTGCAAGATTATTATTAGGCATGGATAAAACGGAACGTGGAGTAGAACAAAATGGAGTAGTGCCTAAAAGAGGAAATCGGATGATCAAGATTTAAACAATAAACGTATTGTTTTTTAGACATTTTAACCCTGACCTTATTCGGAATAATAAATCCATAGTGATTTCGGTTTTAATTTTTAAACCTTACTGTAAAAACGGAAATCCTGCGCATTGTCCCGAATCGGAGGGCAGTTATTGGTCATGTCATTTCCAACCCCCATTTCTTTTTTTTCCATTTTAGGGTTCCGTACCTCAAAAGGAAAAAACGGAACCCTTATAGGATCACTTCGTTGTCCGTCCGTCTGTGTGTCAAGACCTTTTCTCTCAGGAACGTATGGAGGTATCGAGCTGAAATTTATATCACATACTCAAGTCTACGGTTCCTTGGAGCTGTGAAAAAATCAAGCTTCTAAGCTAACGCAATCAAAAGATACAGCCGTTTATGCTGCAAATATTCGAATTTTCTTGCACTCGCAAGGGAATCAAAACCTACAGGGTACTTCCCGTGAACTCAGAATCTTGAAACTTGGTACGAAGCATCGTCTTAAAGCACAACATAGGAAGAATTGCGAAAAACATAAATTTTTAGTTACATCATAAAATATTTTTAATAATTTTAAACTTACTACCCCTGTCCGCCTGAACGCGTAGAGGTATTAAATTGAAATTAAAATAGATAAGTGGAATAAAAATACTATAACTTTTACTTATATACCTACAGGTTTGTACGGAACCCTCGGTGCGCGAGTCCGACTCGCACTTGGCCGGGTTTTTTCTCAAAACCCTTTCTTAGCTGATGTCGACACCATAGAAGGAACCTACCATCCAAATTTCAAGTCTGTATGCTTTATTTATAGTTCCTCAAATATCGAGATTAGTCAGTGAGTGAGTGAGTGAGTGAGTGAGTGAGTGAGTGAGTGAGTGAGTGAGTGAGTGAGTGAGTGAGTGTTATTTCGCTTTTTTACTAAGATGCGAGTGCGGTCACCTCAGGAAGAGCGAGCCGAGCGCGAGCAGCGCCGAGAACAGCGACAGCGTGACCAGCACGAGCAGCACCGTCTGCGTCTGCGCCGCGCGCCACACCTGCACTCACACATGCCTGTTGGTTACTCGATCACGCGGCACGCCGGAACCGCTCAACGGACCCGGATGAAAGGACTCGACCAGGGCAACTATGGAAGCTTGTCTAAGTGTCAAAAATCAATGTGCAGCAAATATTTTTTTTATTATTGCAATTGTTATATATTTTATACTTTTCAGATAAAGCCGTTTTAGAAGTCTGAAGGTTCACAAAAATTAAAAAACAAAGAAAAGTTTCACCAAATAACTGCTGCTTTCCCACGCTAGATGGCGCTAGTCGTTGTGGTTAGCGAGTCTAAACAATTGTTTTCAACTATTCCACCGTTCGTTGTTCAGGAGGGCATCACGATTGGAAGACAAGGAGAAAAAGGCAGTACACGTAGCGACTAGCGAGTCAACACAGAACAGGCATCGCAAAAGAAGCGCTTCGTAATCGAACGCTTGAATATCGAGCGACGCTGTGGCGCACCTTCTTCCCGGCGTGTGCCGTGCGCAGCGCCACCGCGCGCTTGACGTAGAACAGCAGCAGCAGCTTGAGCGCGACGGCGACCACCAGCGGCGGCGAGAACAGCATCGCCAGCCACAGCACCGACTGGTTGTAGACCAGCGTCAGCGAGCTGTACGTGATGTCGAACGCGGCCGGCCGCTCCAACACCTTCCATCTGCGTAGCGGTCGAGAACGTGGGTTATATTGCTCGAGTCGGGCGCATGTTAACAAAAAATACTGGTCGTTTTCGTCATTTATTTATATCAAAACTACATATGACAGTAAAAATATGCTAAATACGACCGTAATTGGAATGTCTTTGATTGGCCACGTCTGTCAACAGAATAAGAGACTGAAGAAGAAGAGAGAGAAGAAGAGAAACAGAGACTGTTACAACAGCTCAAGCTGCCGTGTGAAGCGCCGCCGCGCCCTCACCGGTGGAGCAGCGCGCGCGCCAGCTCCGCGCCCGGCAGCAGCACGAGCGCCACCAGCGCGTCCAGCAGCACCAGCCGGTAGCCCTCCTGCCCCACGCGCGTCTCCCAGCACTGACGGGAATATTGTGTATATTGTTATTGGTTCAATTTTTTGCACTCAATTCAAATTAGGGCACATCGTAACAAAAGATATATCGCATGCTCACGGCATGTTGAGCGTTGGCCGTCCGAAGCTATATGCTCGCCCGCAGGTCTGCTTGTAGCAATAGAGAGGTAAAACTTACTCTATTTAAAGCCTATTTTTTTGGCGCGCGCTCACCTGTGTGCCGGAGCGCGCCCAGTACAGCAGCAGCAGCGTGCCGATGTCCATCAGCAGCAGCAGCAACGTGCCGCTGTCCAGCAGCCAGCTTACGCCGAAAGCTTACCGTCCAATTACGCTCCTCCCTGTTCTTGGGAAAATTCTTGAACGCGTCATGCTCTTATGCGCGCCGCAGATCACCAGTGGGATCTCGGACTTCCAGCACGGATTTTCTCCGGGCAAGTCGACCGTATCGGCGCTGCAGGCGGTTCTCAGTACCTCTAACACTACTGAATCGAAGTACGTGCAAGCCATCTTCTTGGACATATCGGGCGCCTTCGACAATGCCTGGTGGCCTATGATCCTCTTGAAATCCAAGAGGGGAGGCTGTCCTCCGAATATTTACCGCATGTTAGCGAGCTACTTCTCCAACAGGCGCATTGGCCTATTCATCGGAGACCAGGTGCGGTGGAAGACGTCCACCATGGGTTGCCCTCAAGGATCGGTGCTGGGACCTACCTTATGGAACGTTCTCCTTGACGACTTGCTTCGGTTGCCGCTACCGGGGGGAGTAAGGGTTGTAGCGTACGCGGACGACGTCACGATTCTGATCGAGGCCGACACGCGTAGAGCGATCGAGGCCGCCGCGGCCGACTCTATTCGGCAGATTGAGGACTGGGGCCGTCGCAACCGGCTCTCTTCCGCCCCCGGCAAGTCGCAAACTATGACGCTGAAGGGCAAGCTCGGGAAGCGACCCCCAGTTATCAAGCTCGGCGGTAGCTCGATCAGATGGGTGACGGAGGCCGTCGTGCTTGGCGTGACGATCGATTCAAGCCAGTCCTTCGCGCAGCACGCGTTGTCGATCGGGGAGCGCGCGGCGAGATGCTTCGGAAAGATGTCGAGAGTCTCGACGTCGTCCTGGGGCATCCGATACCCAGCGCTGCGCATCCTGTACCGAAGTACATTCGTAGCGACGATAACGTACGCTGCTGCGGTGTGGGCGAGGAGGGCGGCGCTTCACGTCGTGCGGTCGACGCTTATTAAGGCGCAGAGGTCTTCCCTCATTTTGTTGACCAAGGCGTATCGCTCCGCCAGCTCCGCCGCTCTGGCGGTGCTCGCGGGTGTGTTGCCGGCTGACCTGGAGGTGATCCGTGCTGGAAGGATCGAAGAGGCGCGCCAGTCCGTGCCCAAGAAGGAGTTGAGCAGGCGCAAGCGGGAAATCGGGTTGGATATGATTGCGATGTGGCAGGAGCGGTGGTCCGCGGAAATCTGGGGCGACGAGTTGCGGCGCTTCTTCCCAGACGTGTCCGGCAGACTCGGGGCCACCTGGGTCGCGCCGGACTACGAGACCTCGCAGATCCTCATCGGACACGGCTGTTTCCGGGCGCGTCTGTATGGGATGACGTTGTGTGAGAGACCGGTATGCGAGTGCGGTGCTGGCGACGAGGATAGGCACCATGTGCTGTGGGAGTGCGCCCTCTACGAGGACTTGCGAGCCACCATGTTGGATGGTATCGTGCGCGAGGAAGCGGGACCTGTCTTCTACACGGACCTCGTCTCTTCGGCGGCGAACTTCAACCGGCTGCGGGAGTTCGCGCACGCGTGGCATAGGCGGACGAACTCTTAGCGCGAAATGGTGCCAGGCAGGGAGCCACGAGAGAGCGGCGGGGATCTCTTTTGTTTGCTGTGGTGTCAAGCCCCCAAGGGGGGAGAGTGCACAAAAGGGACAAGGAGAGAGATAAAGAATTTGTAGGGAGTCAAGAAAGCGCCCCGGGAAAACGCCAAGAGCAAGTACCGAACGGGCGCTCTCCCGCGATTCGGCCCATATAACCGCGAGGTTGGTGGGGCCATGGGTGGTTGGAGGGTTGTCCAGCAGCCAGGTGACACGTAGAACGCGCTGCAGCACTCCACTGCGCTCACCTATGTGCCGGAGCGCGCCCAGTACAGCAGCAGCAGCAGCGTGCCGATGTCCAGCAGCCAGGTGACACGTAGAACGCGCTGCAGCACTCCACTGCGCTCACCTGTGTGCCGGAGCGCGCCCAGTACAGCAGCAGCAGCAGCAGCGTGCCGATGTCCAGCAGCCAGGTGACACGTAGAACGCGCTGCAGCACTCCACTGCGCTCACCTGTGTGCCGGAGCGCGCCCAGTACAGCAGCAGCAGCAGCGTGCCGATGTCCAGCAGCCAAGTGACATGTAGAACGCGCTGCAGAACTCCCTTCGCTCACCTGTTGCCAGAGCGCGCCCAGTACAGCAGCAGCAGCAGCAACGTGCCGCTGTCCAGCAGCCAGGTGACATGTAGAACGCGCTGCAGCACTCCACTGCGCTCACCTGTGTGCCAGAGCGCGCCCAGTACAGCAGCAGCAGCAGCAGCGTGCCGATGTCCAGCAGCCAGGTGACATGTAGAACGCGCTGCAGCACTCCACTGCGCTCACCTGTGTGCCGGAGCGCGCCCAGTACAGCAGCAGCAGCAGCAGCGTGCCGATGTCCAGCAGCCAGGTGCGCGCCAGCGTCACGTAGAACGCCGTGCGCGCGCTGTAGTACTCCAGCCTGCACACAGCACCAAACACGACTGCTGATCACGTGCTTCTGCCGGTCAATACACCTCCGCCGTCTCGCCACTACGATCGCATTGGATCTCTCGTGCGAGCCCGGCCACATTCTATCAGCTTTTAGAAGATAATACGATATTGTCTCTCACTAGATGAATAGCAAAGGTAGACCTCCGATCCGATATGTCGATGGTCGGTCTAATGGGGGGAAGGGCCGTGTGCGGAAGTCGTCCTGTAGCGCTAGGGGGCCAAGGTAGTTAGCTAGTTATGGGAGAGCTGTCGCCCGTCTGTGGTAGTCGCCTGCTCCAGAGTAGTCCTGATGTCCACACCACATATTTTTTTTCGGATTGAGTATGCTGCATAGGCCCTACTGGCCGCTACAGCGTCACCGGGGGGTTTGGCGAGCGCTAGGCGTCGCCGGGAAAAGAGCCCTAGGGCTCGATGACATCACTAAGGGCACCTCCTGTGAGGCTCGGACCTCGGCTTAGGATGACGTTGGGACGAATGGTAAGTCGGTTGGACTAGATTAGTCCACACGCCTTCGAGGCCGTGGGTTAAGACCACGTCCGGGTGAGGTAAGATATCGGGGTCCTCGTCTTCGCCGGCGAAGACGCTGTGTTTGACTGGTGTTTGCGTGTGGCCCTATGTATGGAGCATTGTAGGTAGTAATTTGGTCATCGGGGTCGTTTAGGACGTCGTTTGTCTGGTGGGTCATTTCGGTCGGGGGTATATGATGCAGTCTGAACTACAACTCTGGGGTGTCTGACTGCCTTCTCGAAATAATTTTTGGAGAGCTGCTTAAAATATTGGGCTATGGTGGGGAGTTCGAGATCTCTATAGAGGTCTACGTTACGTACGAATCACGGGGATCCCGTGGCCATACGCATGAACTTGTTTTGGAGGACTTGGAGACTTAAATCGAGAGTGAGGGAGGTGTGCGAATAAGACGCATGCGTAGGACATAATAGGGCGGATGCACGTTTTATAAAGCGTGACTTTGTGTCACAGGGACATTTTGCTTTTGCTGCAAATCATGGGATATAGACGGAATAAAACATAGCTAGCCTTGTTACGGAATCGGCGTTAAAGCTGAGTTTACTATCAAAGGTTACACCTAAGTATTTGGCATTCTTTTGCCAGGGGATGGGGCGACCGTATAAGGTGATTTCAGGGAGGTCTAGCCTCTTCCTGCGAAAGGAGGGACAGAAGAGCATAGCGGCGCTCTTTTCGGGGTTGACTTCGATTCTCCAACGGCGGAACCAGTCACCTAAACTACTGACTGCCGCTTGAAGGCGGGATCTAATAAAGAGGCGGTTTGCCGAAGAGCTATATAGGGCGGTATCATCCGCGTACCGACCACGCCACGCTGACATGAGGGGACGCTGGGATGTCGCTGGTTAACAGCGAGTAAAGAAGGGGGGAAAGTACTGAGCCCCGCGGGACGCCAGCACGGATCGGTCTGGGGGAAGAAAGGGTTCCGTCTATCCGATTTTTGGTGTGGCAACACCCGGGTAAACAGCTGTTCAAATTTGTCCCGTTTTTAAAATTTATCTTATAAATAATATTTTACGCATAATTTGCACCCTATTTAAACTTAAATTAATTATTTGTGTTACAAAAAGTGTTTATGAAATATATTTTAGTAGTTTGAGTGCCATAAAATAAGTTTGTTACGTGTAAAATTAACAACGGAGGTTAGTACCTCCTACCTACCTACAAACTTAGCCTAACTTTAAACCTGTGTTTTTAGTGTTTGTATTGCGTATTGCATGGATGTTTCAATACTAAACATCTACGCAGTACATGCGAAATCGGTATTTGTGTTTGCAATTATTGTTAGTTAATCCCAAAATTGCCATCTCAATATACAACTGTCATCTCGCATTCAGGCGTCGTTTCTCTTTACAATAATTACATTAATTAGCAATATGATGAGCCGCAGAGCTTTGGCACGCCAGGAAGAATCCAAACTTAAGCTGACATTAAAGGAATTAAAGGTTAGTAAAGAGCTATGCGCCCAATTGAATAGCGAAAGAGATGACAATGAAAAAGAACTATTAGGTACGTTAAAATGTAATGAAAAGTTGATATCAGAATTATCGGCCTTACATATACGGTACGACAACGTAGTCGAACAGCGTGGCCACCTTCAGGAGCTCGTGGATAGATTTGATGAGTGCCGGGCTGAGTACGAGGCAACACTAAACAAGATCTCTGCATTGCACCAGCAGCTGGATGAGGCTCACCACAAGATCTCAGAGTTGGAAATAGCTGCACAGAACACCACAGCACAGCACACCCAGAGTCTCTTCGAGGAATTAGTTGGTAGCGCCCCGCAGTTGGTTACTGCTACAACGGATGAGCCCAATTTCTGTACTGACCATTCAATGCCACAGGTCAATTAAAGAAACCCTTCAAAGGTTTATCCCTGTAGCAGTAAAAAACTAAAGAAATATGTTAAAATTAACCTGTATATTAGAAAAACGCAAAAATTAATAAATAAACATAATTAATCATTTAAAACGTTGAAACCAAAAAAGGATAGATTAGAATTATTAGGCAGAATTAAAATGTATAGTAAAGAATTAGAAAGTTATAAAATAAATTATGAATCTGACACACACATTCTAGAGGTTCAAATAGCTAGATTGCAGGCTTCTTTGCTTTCATTGTCAGCAAAGTATGATTCATGCCAAAAAAAATATGATGTCTGAGTATACACAGTCAACTGATGAGCTTGACCAGTTAACTTGTATTGAAAATAATATTAACTTCACTCAAAAACAGGGTTCTGATGATAGTGCAGGTCATTCACAGTCTGTGTCTACAGCATCATCACCCTCAAATAAGAGGAAGGTGTGTGACAGGTTCCCCAAACAAAATACCAATAGTTCTTTTACTCTCACAAAACCTAGTACATGCAATACAAACACATTTATGTATAGCGATGGAATTGGTAGTGGTATATGGGCATACTACTTCATTCACATCTACAGGGACATACGGTTTTGAATTGCTGTTTACCTAATGCGGGACTAATTTCTATTGTCAAGTCAATTTATAGGAATAAAAATAGCTTTGATTTAAACACAAACCTAGTGATCTTAGTTGCAAACAGAGGGACAATTAATGAATATGACTTGAAAAAATGCTATCAAACTTTGGAAAAATTAAATGTTAATAAAATTATAATATATACCTTCCCTTACTTTGACAATTTGCGACACCAAGAAAATATCTAAAGAAATAAGTTAAATTTGACATTATACAATTTGTGTACCTACCTGTGTGTGTTTCGATTTATCAGGTCATTTAATAATGTCGGGATGTTAATTGGGTAAGATCCTATCTTTTCCGCGAGAGCTGGTAGGTCTATGGGGGGGGGTCCATAGTGGACCCGGGAGCTAAAGATCCCCCTCCCTGCCGGGGCAGGGAGGTGGGTACCTAAGGTGAAAACCCTACCTGAGTCCCCGTCCTTTGGAGACGGGGCTGTGGACCTATGCTGCACTTAAAGTGGTGTACTTACGGAATTCTAGACCCTAGAACTACCCTACACTACACACAACGCTGGAGCAATGTCCGTCCACAATAGGAGTGAGGCGTATATATCGGAACAGGAAAAATTACAGGTATTTAATAGTAACACCTTGGAAGTGTTCTTTCCAAACCGAAAAACCTGTTCCGCCTGTTCCACAAAGTATTTTGGAATAGGTTAAGGAGCTGTTGCTGTGGAACAGTTGGTTCTGTTCCAGTTCCACAAACCACAACAGCCCGAATCTGAAACGCAACAGGCTTTTCTCTATTCTAGCTTATGGAGGTTACCTTTGTTAGACAGAGATAACGTCACGGAACATGCTCTTCTCTATTCAGGCTTACGCAGCTTGCCTTTATTGGAAAGAGATAGCAGCTGTTATGCCTGTTCCAAGCAGAGAACAGGTGTTGCATTCGTTCGGATACTCACATATACTTATACTATGTTCCAACACAACAGGCTGTTATTTTGGAACAGGTTTCCGAAACTGTTATTTTACTGGAACTGGAACAGGCGGAACAGGTTTCTTATTTTGCCTGTTCCAGCCCACTCCTAGTCCACAACACTGGCACAATCACTACGGGCGTCGGGCGGCACAACACTTGCGCGAGAGGGGTGTCGGAGCACTCTAGACCGTACATGGGAGACGTCCGCTCGGGGCGAACTCTATGCACGGCATTCTCCCACAACACATGACCCACATCCGTTACTTATACTATGAAAGTCATGGACCGATAGTGCGAGTCAGACACCTAGTGGCGCCACCTATTATCACTATACTGCGTTAAAATTTCCTTAATGTTACAAACTTGTATTCTATCTCATTCTCTCGCAGGCTAAATCCTTTTATGAATATGTTTATCTCTTTTTAGTGTCCTTTTACGCCAACTCACTTAACTACAAAGCTGAGCAGCGCGGGGCAGGCGGCCGCCGCCGCGGTGACGGCCAGCGATATGTATATCTCCGGCAGCTGGCGCGCGGCCAGCAGGCGCCACAGCGCGTACTGCACGCCCGCCACGCCCGCCAGCACCAGCAGCGTCACCAGCGCGTTGGTCGCGCGCCGCCACGAGCGCATCCACCGCGTAGTCGACAGCTTCTGCCTGTTCTGCTCGAGCAGCAACTCCTGTACGGGAACACGTCTAGCGGAACCAGGCTAACGATGGCACGATGTTTATGACAGCGAACATGTGATGCAAAACTGTGATCGCGCGATGAGCTTAGAGCTACAGTTAGACAGGGCATTCTTAGACATTCATTTGAATCGCGAGCTCGTTCGCGTCCAAATAGCATTGTATGTCCGTAAGATCGTTCGGCAATCAGGATGACGGCTGAAAGTTTACTGTCCTACTTTTTCAAGATTTTGCCTTTCTAAAATATAGTAGAGCAAAAGAATAAATTACATAAAATAGATAACATCGAAATATTATGTAGGTACAACACAGATCTCTTCCAGACAATCTTACGGCCAGGGGAAAAATGAACAAACGAAGTGGACAGCGGGTGTTTATATGTTAGACTCGAAGATGAGAGGTTATAATTTCGTTTAGTAAGCACAAGGTTAGCTAAAAAATGGATTGTTTTGTTTCGACAACGGCTGACCTTGAACTCCTGGTAGAGCGCCTGCGCGGCGAGCGCGGCGCCGCGCGGGCTGGCGATGCCGAAGTCCCAGCCGCAGAACAGCTTCGCGGCTAGCGGGGGGCTGAAGCCGCCGCCGTCGCCGCCGCCGCCGCCCGACGGCTCGATGAAGTTGCGCCGGTACGACTCTGCCGTCCTACACCCACACACCCGTTACGAAACCGAAACGCGACACTTCGTCGGCGACCGATACGACCGCGGCAAATTATGGAACTAATACATTCTACCTACACACAAACATGCGGACCCCAGCGCCGCCTCTACGGGGCTTCTTTCCTGACACGGCCTATAGTTCATTTGAGGCGGCAGGAGAAAAACAACAATGACGATAACAACGGCTTCTATTATGTACAACGACTGAATTGACTGAAGCTTCATCTTCACCCCTTCAGCTTCAAAAGGCGTTCGAGACCAAAAATATAAGCGTTACTTTCGACCGAAACAGGTTTCAGTTAATCTGAAATTGCGTTTAAAACAGTAACACAGTTCCGAAAATGGCCCGAGTTGTCAAGTTCGTAAAGGGTACCGTGTGCCGATCCTCGGTACTCACCTGTAGCACAGCACGGCGAAGACCATCAGATACACGCAGAGCATGGTGTAGAAGTAAGCGAACGGCATGTCGTAGCGCGCCACCTCCGCGTCGTGGTACGCGCCGTAGAACAGCAGAGAGTGCTCCAGCGCGCCCTGCGGACACCACCGCCATCAGTGATCAGACACACACGGAGCATAGTGTACAAACAGCCGATCATCACAACACCGACCTGTCCGCTTATGAAGTCTCGCGCGCTCAGCTCGGCGCGCGCGGTGCGGTTGTCGGGCGCGGCGCGCTCGTGCAGCGCTTGCGGCAGCGCCACGAAGCCGAGCAGCAGCGCCGCCAGCAGCAGGTTGAGGCCGAGCAGCCAGCGCAGCAGGCGGAAGTACGAGCCCACCGCCGAGCCCAGCTGGCCCTCGATGTGCCGGATGGCCTCGTACCACGGCTCCACCGAGAACACCAGGTCGCGCAGTCTGTCGCCGCTCTGCGATAGCCGACTCGTTAACACCCTAGCTCGCAGCTCGCAGCGGCACTCGAGTGCCGAAACCCGAAACCCGGCCGAATGCGAGTCGGGTTGGCGCACAGCGGATTCCGACCCCCCACACCAAATAAATTATCTTAATGTCTAAAAAGAAAGATGTCGTATCGACACATAGTCAGCTGGGAAATAATTGCCTTATAATGACAAACAATTCGCCTCTCTATTAGTACCTACGGAAGTTTTTTGATTTTTCCTATACTTGTGCTGTGAGACCTTGCTTCTTGCAAATTTCATGATTCTAGGTCAACGAGAAGTACCCTATAGGTTTTGATTTCTTGGCGAGTGGCAAAATATGCGCCATAAACGGCGGTATCTTTTGATTGCATTTGACTTAGAATTTGTGATTATATGCGGCCGCCATTAAACAGGTTTCTTCACGAAGTATTATTCGTCGTAAAGTTTGCTTCGAATTGTCGACGCCACCGAAAGAGCTCTTGTCACAAACGAATGGTGAAAATTGACTCGACACGAGGAAACGAGATGAAATGTACTCACCCTCTTCCAGGCGAAGCTGAGCCTGTACTTCAGCCTCTTGAGGAGAGATATGGGGCGTCGCCTGGAGCGCAGGCTGACGGACGCCGACAGCTTGGCGCGCACCGTGCGCTTCATCGTCAGCCCCTGCGGCAGGTCGCGCAGCGCCTCCCTGCCCAGCGCGCAATGTATCACATCTCTTGCACGATCATCGTCATTTCAACTCACGTCCGACTCGCTACTGAGCACGAGTATTCTCTTTCAATGCGCGTTTGTTGGCCGTGGCGCAGGCGCACCACACAGGCCGTTTTTTTTTGGATTTGCAAACATGGAGACCGAACGTCTAAGTCACTAAACTATAAAATATTACCACTTAGAGCTTCGCTGGAAACTGTTGAAATAACATTCTCCGATAATATACACACACTGACATATTGAGGACAATCGAGGAACAAGGTTCCAAATCAAATAGAGGATTGGAGCACGTGGAACCGAAAGTGTCCGGTGGTCCATTCGAGACGCACTGAGAGCCGAGGGATTTTAATCCATGCAAATTGCATAAAAACCCCTTGGTTTTGAATAGTCTTGTCTTGAATTGATCACATATCTTATGTTGTGTATATTTATTGTGCCTTGCAACGTGATACCGACATCAAAATTGGCTTTAAACTCACGCAGAAACTGTGCCCCGATGGGCCCGGTCATACCTAGAGTACCCGGGTCGTACATATTTCGTGGTCCTCAGTAAGACCTTCTAAAATTGAATATCCAGGGCACGATACGAGGCAGAAAAGGCGTGAGTGGGAGACGAGCATCCTGGTTCAATAAAAGTTTAAGTTTAAATTGCCAATGATAGCCAACCTCCCATATAGGAGGCACCAAAAGGACGAACTCGGCGAGCGTACGGTACCTCCTCAGCTCCTCGGAGACGGGGTCGTCTCCCAACAGCAGGCGGTGCTGCTCCAGCTCGCGCACGATGCAGTCGGCCGCATTCGGCGCGTGCAGGCGGCGAGCGAGGCGAGCGCACGGTACCTCCTCAGCTCCTCGGAGACGGGGTCGTCTCCCATCAGCAGGCGGTGCTGCTCCAGCTCGCGCACGATGCAGTCGGCCGCATTCGGCGCGTGCAGGCGGCGAGCGAGGCGAGCGCACGGTACCTCCTCAGCTCCTCGGAGACGGGGTCGTCGCCCATCAGCAGGCGGTGCTGCTCCAGCTCGCGCACGATGCAGTCGGCCGCATCGGGCGCGTGCAGGCGGCGAGCGAGGCGAGCGCACGGTACCTCCTCAGCTCCTCGGAGACGGGGTCGTCTCCCATCAGCAGGCGGTGCTGCTCCAGCTCGCGCACGATGCAGTCGGCCGCATCGGGCGCGTGCAGGCGGCGAGCGAGGCGAGCGCACGGTACCTCCTCAGCTCCTCGGAGACGGGGTCGTCTCCCATCAGCAGGCGGTGCTGCTCCAGCTCGCGCACGATGCAGTCGGCGCGCGCGTCGGCCGCATCGGGCGCGTCGGCCGCTTCCAGCAGCAGCGCGCTGCGCTCGCTGTTGACGCGCCGCAGCCGCAGGGTGTCTGCCGAGGACGCGTGTCGACTAGAGGTAGTTAGCTAAATGTGCGCTTTTATAATTTTCGTCACGTTATCGTGGGTGGCCGCGAGTATTACTGGTCATGCACGTTACGATGTCATCGTGGATGGAGAAGCGTCTTCATAAATTTATCTACTCCCATGCTATAAATCCTCTATAACAGGTTCTGAAACAGTTAGCTTATTGCCAACATTAAAACACCCAATGTCATAATAACCATTACATCATCCAAACGGGTGATGTAATGTTGTACTGAATTTCATTACAACACTCCTTTGTTTTTTTTTTCGATCCCCTCTGCGCAAAGGGTACTCAACAGACAGCTACATCTGCTCGATGCGTGGTATCTGTATGAATTATAAAAAAAACCGGCCAAGTGCGAGTCGGACTCGCACACCGAGGGTTCCGTACAAACCTGTAGTAAGTTTTAAATTAAATGTTTTTTTTTTAAATATTTGAGTTGATTGAATGAAAGGTAAATTGCGGTTTACGATTTATGACGTATTAAAAAAAACTACTTACTAGATCTCGTTCAAACCAATTTTCGGTGGAAGTTTGCATGGTAATGTACAACATATATTTTTTTTAGTTTTATCATTCTCTTATTTTAGAAGTTACGGGGGGGGGACACACATTTTACCACTTTGGAAGTGTCTCTCGCGCAAACTATTCAGTTTAGAAAAAAATGATAATACAAACCTCAATATCATTTTTGAAGACCTATCCATAGATACCCCACACCTATGGGTTAGATGAAAAAAAAATTTTTGAGTTTCAGTTCTAAGTATGGGGAACCCCCAAAATTTATTATTTTTTTTCTATTTTTGTTAGAAAATCTTAATGC
This sequence comes from Erebia epiphron, assembly GCA_963932025.1. Taxonomy (NCBI): domain Eukaryota; kingdom Metazoa; phylum Arthropoda; class Insecta; order Lepidoptera; family Nymphalidae; genus Erebia; species Erebia epiphron. The sequence goes on from OZ009950.1 coordinate 35,098,099, forward strand.
GGTTTACAGAATACATATACTTACCAAGTTTCAACAGTATAGCTCTTATAGTTTCGGAAAAAAGTGGCTGTGACATACGGACGGACGGACAGACAGACAGACAGACAGACAGACAGACAGACAGACATGACGAATCTATAAGGGTTCCGTTTTTGCCAAATTTGGCTACGGAACCCTAAAAAGCACATCTATACGAATTTCAAAAAAAGAACATTGTCATACACGCGCGTTTCACTACCAGAACGCCGCGCGCTGTAAAAAAAAAGTAGGTTATTAGAATTTTCCCCGCCATTTTTCTTCGTTTTTTTTATTGTTTTGTTAACAAAAAAATGAGCGATTCAAGTTTTGATAGCACACCGCCAGATATTTTAAACGCTGCAATAACCATAATAAATCCAGGTGTCGAATGTAATTTCGAATTCGATAGAAAATAAAAATAGTGAAGTGGTAAATATAAATATTCCGCCGAGTACATCTGGAGCGGGACCTTCCAACACTATAGAACATCAAGTGAATTTTAATAATTGCACTATACAAAATGTTAATTACTACTACAATAAATAATTCTTTCATTAATACTTAGTTTATTTGTTTAAACTCAGTAATGGATGATATTAGGTTACTAGGACTGGATGTTTTAATGTTAGCAGTGAGCTAACTATTTCAGAATCTGTTATAGAGGATCCATATCATGAGTGTAGATAAAGTCTTGTATGCAACTGTTGATAATTAGGTATTAAAACACTCATACGATACTCGCATTCGTGTTTTAATACCCCTTATTGTTATTACACAACTGTTGCATAAATAACTATTCCTTGTATTGCGGTGCCGTGGTCCACGTCCACGGTTATAATATCGTCACGCAAAATTATAAAAGCCCAATCTCATAGTACAGTACGCGCTCGAGCTGAATGAATGAGGGCTACCGTTTTTATGCTCACTAGTTGGCGCCACTTGCGAGTAAGGTCCTGAAGTATAGCTGTATATTCGGTAAACAAGCATATTTCTGAAAAAAAGAACTCTTTTTTAAATAGTAAACATACAGGAACCAGGGAAATACTAACCTATGAATTAGCTGTTCGAAAGAATCCGCTTAATTTTGCACCTATTTTTCTTAGCTACGCTTTCAAAGCACAGAGCACTGGCATTCTTTGGCACGTATCTTACATCTTCCATAATTAATCGGTTATTGCTAAATATTCATAACAATAATTAAATAATTAGACCCGCGATAAAAGCCCAGTGATATTTGACATTTCGGGGACCTCACACTACACTAGCGCCCCTAGCGGCGAATTTAAACGCGGTAAGTAGCCCTGATTCGGGTCCTGAGTGCCGAGGAGAAGCGATGAAGCACTTCCCCGGTGTTCCGCGCGCCGCCGCGAGTGAAGCCGCCTGCGTTAAATGTCCGCGACACCACGCCTATGCATTAGTTAGAGCGCAGGTAATTTATCAGCATAGTCTTAGCACTAAGTTACGTATTTCTCGGAACTAGGTTCGGTTCGCGCGGGTACTGTAGCGGTGGACGCACAAAAAGGACCTACCTATCCTAGACAAACTGGGGATGGGGAGCTTACGATTCAGACTCATGTTTTTAAAAGCTGTGCACCGACTAACTCCAGGCTAGAACAGACGCGAGGCGGGACTGGAACGTATAGGTCGCGGCTTCTTGAAGATATAATCCCAGGTGCTGAAGCGTGCCAGAGCTGCTGCTGTGGCGCTGTTTGACACGTCAGTACTACTATATTATAATATTCTGTGCCTCTAGTGCCGCAGTAGAATGCCACCACGATCATCGCACAGTCCACAAGTGTTTGTATCAACACTAATTTATCACTGTATGCAAAGATGACGAAATGTTTTGCACGACTGGTTCATAAACGTCTTCAACTATTAAGGTGAAGGTAATTTTTCGACTGTTTCGTTACGCTCTGAAGAGCCGAGCGCCGAGCGCCGAGCGGACGCCGACAGCGAACTGTAGAGTACAATGAAATGATTCACCTAATGATTGTGTGTTGTGACGTAACACAATTAGAGCTCGCCGGGCCGGGGTCTCGGCCGCTGCCATACCAATTATAAAAATAACTGTCGTACTTTGCATGTCAGTAATGACGAAACATGTTTTGTCTAATTTGGTATGTGTCATCTTAATTGAACAATGTTTCCAGCAAATAAACGATTATTATTATTATCATTGGTCATGTGGTTACAGCAGACATGAAGGACAATGGAGACATAGATAGGGAACGGAGGGCGTTGGCGGTTAGAGGGAATATGTAAGCTCGCAGATTTGCTCGTTGCACAAAAGAAGTTAAGGTCACACTCTTTAAGGCCTTTTGCCAGAGCTTCTACACTCGCAGTCTGTAGGTTGACTATACCCAAAAATGTCTAAGCGCTCTCCGAGTCCAGTATAATAACATCTTCAGGATGGTGTTGGGACTGCCTCGGTACTGCAGTGCGTCCGGTATGTTTGCGGAATATCGTGTGGACGGTTTTTTCGCAATCATACGGAAGAGGAACGCCTCGACCAAATGTAGATTGGAGAGCAGTTCCAATATTGTTCTGAAGGTGACAGCTGACAGACAGGATAGCGCTTTCAAAGCGCACTGGATGTCGGCTCTAGTTTGTAAGTGTATTAATTATATTAACTAACATAGAATAAGTCATACTAACACTATTGTATATTATTATTATTGTTTATTATTATTTATTATTTCATGTTATTTATTCTAATTACTAACATAGGATAAGTATTTTGCTAACCATGGAACTTATGGACCTTTGTTATCTGGTAATAAAATAAATTCATTCATTCATTCATTACTTCATTTGCACTCATCACTTTGAGCTGCTATCATGGCGCAGTGGCGGTGGCGAGGTCCCGAGTTCAAGTCCCGACTGGATTATAATATAGAATTACCATTCTTAATTCCTCCACTGAATGTGTGTGTGAATTGACCATTCTCAGCAAAAGAATGAAACATATACAATTTTAACTCAATAGATAGGTACTTTTCAGACTGCTACATGCCCTTTATTATATTACAATGCGCAATGAGAACTTGCACGTGTTATATTTGATACATAAGGCCATAGGCACTTGCACGAGACCATTCAACGTGCTTACATTGAATGTTCGCGTCAACTCATGAAAAGGAAAAGTGAAACGTGAAAAAGTGGCAGAATCACAAAATTGAAAAAAAAAAAGTTTAGGCAGTGTTGTGCAAGACAGTAGTAACAATTGTAATAAATAAATAAAAATCTTTTATTTATGATTAAATGTAAATTTTTTGGATTTTTATGCAGAAATAATTTACATGTTTGTGTGCATTGAAATAGAATGTACTAAAATTGTTAATTTTTTCTTATATTTATCTTTAATACAACAAAGTCGAACACTTATAACTCTAGAACGGCGTTGTTTTTTATACGACTGCCAAAAAAAGGAGTATATTGTTTTCAGGGTTCATGTATGTACCTATGTATGTATGTATGTATGTATGTGAGTTTGTATATTCCACAATAACTTCTATACGCCTGAACCGATTTTGATAAATGAGGTATCGTTAGAATCCCTAGCTTATTCCGGGATATTTCAGACACAAAAAGGTATACTTACACCAAGTTTCGTCAGTATAAAATTATTTTTGTGTAAATGAAAAATAAAAACGATAAAAGCGGTTTTTCGCATTTTACTCGAAGATTTTGAGGTTATGTGAAAAAACCGATCAAGTGCGAGTCGGACTCGCGCACCGAGGGTTCCGTACAAACCTGTAGGTATCTAAGTAACAGTTATAGTATTTTTATTCCACTTATCTATTATTTTAATTTCAATTTAATACCTCTACGCGTTCATGCGGAAAGGGGTGGTAAGTTTAAAATTATTAAAAATATTTTTATTATATGACTAGCCGATGCCCGCGACTTCGTCCGCGTGGATTGATGTTTTTTTTATTCCCGCGGGAACTCTTAAATTTTCCAGGATAAAAAGTAGCCAATGGCCCTTCCCCGGGATACAACCTATCACTGTACCAAATTTCATCAAAATCGCTTGAACAGATATTTTTTTGATTCCCGCGGGAACTCTTAAATTTTCCGGGATAAAAAGTAGCCTATTTCCTTCTCCGGGAATATCTATCACTGTACCAAATTTCATCCAAATCGGTTGAGTAGTTAGGCCGTGAAAGCGTAGCAGACAGACAGACAGACACACTTTCGCATCCATCCATACTTCCATACTAATATTATAAATGCGAAAGTGTGTCTGTCTGTCTGTCTATCTGCTACGCTTTCACGGCCCATCTGTTCAACCGATTTTGATGAAATTTGGTACAGGGATAGGTTGTATCCCGGGAAAGGACATAGGCTACTTTTTATCCCGGGAAATTCAAAGGTTCCCGCGGGAATCAAAAAATTTATCTCTTCAACCGATTTTAATGAAATTTGATACAGGAGTAGGTTGCAGTGGCGAAGTGTTCATACAACACGATTCCTGTCGGCTTCCCTTTAGAAAATGACATTCATACCTACATACTACCACACTACCTTTCTTTTACTCACTATAATATTTTTTAGGTATTTATCCAAGATATTTAGGTATTAAAAGTGAAATTACACATGAATATACAATATTACATATAAAAAGGCATTATCCACTCAAAACAATAATGACACAACGAATTAGTTCAAACCATAAGCCGGTCCGGCGTGGGTTGCATTTGCATAGAAATAAAGTCCATATTAATTATTAAGCATATTTTGTCTCCTTCATTTCCAATCAAATTAGCCAATACCTCCCTCTCTGTCTACACGCTCAGCCCACGTGTAATTCACAGCCCATACAAGCCGTAAGTTTACGTGTTATGAGAGACCAGAAAGAGAAAGCGATCAAAATTACACCATACGTGTAAGCGAGAGAGAAATTGCTTACCGCCGCCGCGCTGTAACGCGACTGTGTACGGATGCGAACGGCGCATAGGAAATCACACAGAAAGTATAACGTCTTGAATTGTAACATTGTCTTTCTATTGAACCTGCGTCGTTTGAGTTTGTTTACATAGTATTGTAGTCGCGTGCGTCGTGTGGTTTGTTTTGTGTTTTTATGTTGTTTGATAAAAATAGTAGTTATTATTGGTGGAAGGTGTGTCAAATTGTATTAATTAAAACGTTGGTGTAAATGAGATATGGCAATGGCACTAATTAATTTAGATTGTTGTTTAACCGACTTTCTTTTAAAAACCGAAACATCTTTTTTAAGATTAAGCTTTGAAAACAAAAAACATGTAATACGATTAGGCCGTGCGACTATAACTACCTTTATAATCTGGTTGTGGTAAATATTTTTTATTTAGTGTCATTGAAACGAATGAAGCAAGCAAGCAAGCATGGATTTCGCACACGCACGAGCCTAACAAATACCTACCAACAAAGGCTTTTTTCAAAGCCGCAAATTATCACATTTAAAAACTGCTTCTATTTAAGTATATGGTGAAGGTGGGGGCTTTTTTCCAGCTATTAAATTGGGGGTCATGCCTGTAGCATTTGGTGCGTTTTTTTTATTCCGGCTTCCCTTTTAAAAATATCCACCCTTCGCCACTGGTAGGTTGTATCCCGGGGAAGGACATAGGCTACTTTTTATCCCGGAAAATTCAAGAGTTCCCGCGGGAATCGAAAAAACTTGGTCCACGCGGTCGAAGTCGCGGGAATCATCTAGTTTATAATATTAGTATGGATGTAACTAAAAATTTATGCTTTTAGCAATTTTTCCTTTAACTGTGCTATAAGACGTTGCTTCGTACAAAATTTCCAGATTCTGAGTTCGCGGGAAGTACCCTGTAGGTTTTGATTCCCTTGCGAGTATCGAAATTTGCAGCAAAAACGGCTGTATTTAGGGTTCCGTACCAAAATGGTAAAATGGAACCCTTATGGTGCGACTTTCTCCGTCTGTCTGTCCGTCTGTCCGTCTGTCCGTCTGTCCGTCTGTCCGTCCGTCACACTCGATTATTTCAGTAACTACCGAAGCTATCGACATGAAATTTGGAATAGTTGTGTATATTAGTGGCCCAAAGACACTGGAATTAAAAAAATTTGGAAATTATTTTTGTTCTTATTTAAAAAGGGAGGAAAATCTGAGGGTTGAAATTTAAAAGTGAGATAACTGTACTGTGTGGGGTATCATATGAAAGGGTTTACTTTTTACATTCTAAAACAGATTTTTAATTATTTTTAGTTATGATAGTTTTTGATTTATCGGGGAAAATGTCTAAAAAAATACCGTTCCCCCCCCTTATCTCCGGAGTTTACCAATCGAAAAATTTGAAATAATTATGGTAAATAGTAATTTACGTATATTTTACAGGAAAACTATAGCCAATGCTCTAACTAGCATAGTTTTTTTGATATTAACAATAAACCTCTACAAACAAAGTTAGTCTTGCGGTTCATTAACAAAGGTAATTATTTATTAATAATGGTACGGAACCCTTCGTGCGCGAGTCCGACTCGCACTTGCCCGGTTTTTTTTATTGTGTTAGCTTAGAAGTTTGATTTTTTTACAGCTCTAAGGGACAGTAGATCTGAGTATTTGATATGAATTTCAGCTTGATACCTCCATGCGTTCCTGAGAAAAAGGGTCTTGACACACAGACGGACGGACAACAAAGTGATCCTATAAGGGTTCAGTTTTTCCCTTTGAGGTACGGAACCCTAATTATTAAAAATATTTTTATTAAATGATATAACTAAAAATCTATGCTTTTTGCAATTCTTCCTTTAACTGTGCTATAAGACGCTGCTTCGTACCAAGTTTCAAGATTCTGAGTTCACGGGAAGTACCCTGTAGGTATTGATTCCCTTGCGAGTGTCGAAAATTTGCATAAAAATATTTTTATTATAATGATGTAACAAAAAATTTATGTTTTTCGCAATTCTTCCTATATCTGTGCTATAAGACGTTGCTTCGTACCAAGTTTCAAGATTCTGAGTTCACGGGAAGTACCCTGTAGGTTTTGATTCCCTTGCGAGTGCAAGAAAATTCGAAAATTTGCAGCATAAACGGCTGTATCTTTTGATTGGGTTGGCTTTGAAGTTTGATTTTTTCACAGCTCCAAGGGACCGTAGACCTGAGTATTTGATATGAATTTCAGCTTGATGCCTCCATACGTTCCTGAGAAAAAGGGTCTTGACACACAGACGGACGGACAACGAAGTGATCCTATAAGGGTTCCGTTTTTTCCCTTTGAGGTACGGAACCCTAAAAAATCATTCATACAAAAGTTGTAGATCTTTGTATGACCTACAACTTTTTTATTGTACACTTTTCTCTCCGATGTCAACTTTCACCGGATATCGCAATTTCCCCCCTTTTCACCCCCCAAATTTATCTGGAAACACCCCTGCTCACGCATTTTTTTTTTACGTTTATTATACGCTACTTTACCATTTCCAACTGTTCCCATCCTGTTAATAATTTTTTCTTTGGAAAAATGTAATTTGACTGGTCTACTTTCCCTTACCAAATATTGATTTCCCCACAAACATACAAACAACCACGCGGGCGAAGCTGCGGGCATCAGCTAGTTAATTATATAATCAGGTTTATTCTTAAATCTAAAAATAAATTTGGATTGACATATTTTTGTCGGTCATATTTGGTTTGACATATTTTTGTCGGACCTTTGTTGTCTGGTAATAAAATAAATTCATTCATATTACCTGCATGAGGAATTCACTGTGATTGTGACAACATGAGCGGGTGTAGCCTGCGGGGGTTTGTCGTATGTCGTGCAGACCTCCAAAACAAATAATGCTTCACTCATGAACTCCTAATGAGTAGGTTATGCATATTGAGGGAATCTATGAATTCACAAGCACCTTTGACAACCTCCCTGGTGCAGGGGGTGAGTGGCCGTTATAAGTGAGAGGTCGCTGGTTCGGTCCCTGGCAGGTTCAATTTGGGAATTTATAATATCTGAATTGTCTCTGGAAGCCGACTGAGAGTATGCGTAAACATATTATAGGCTAACTGGTAGTGGGGTAACATTAGTGCACCCTCTAGGGCCTAGGCTATCAACAGTGAATAGTGGTTGTGAATTAGCGGGGCTCACTGTGCGGCAGCTGGCGCGACGGCAGGAAGTTGACGGCGGCCTGGCGCTGCGCCCCGCCACCCCCACTCAGCTCCATGCTCTCCGCCGAGCTCTCCATCTGGAACGGCATTCCAAGCCAGTGGTACATTCATTCGAATATTCAAACACAACCATCGAATATACAAAAAACATTTGAATTTTGAATTTGAACCAGCAGCACCATCTTATTGTGCCACCAGCACTAGGCATTAGGCTGTAGTCCACCACTGGCAGTACAGAGTGGCAGAATCCACACATTTTTGCCAACATTATGGAGGACATAGGCTACTTTTTACCCGGAAAATTTAAGAGTTCCGCCGGGAATAAAAAAAATGATCTCTTTAACCGATTTTGATGAAATTTGGTATAGAGATAGTTTGATACCCGGGGAAGGACATAGGCTACTTTTTATCTCGGAAAATTAAGGAGTTCCCGCGGGAATCAAAAAACGCGGGCATCATCTAGTAAAAAATATTTTTTCAACACATTAACTCCAAAAGAGCACTTTTCTGCTTAAATTCAATAAAGAAATGCCATTTTTAATCGTAAAAACACAGTTTAGTCAACACACAAATTATTTTAGTTAAAAAAACAATAGTTTTTTTAAAGAAATTCCTTATCCATACTAATGTTATAAATGCGAAAGTGTGTCCGTCTGTGTCTGTCTGTCTGCTACGCTTTTACGGCCCATCTGTTCAACCGATTTTGATGAAATTTGGTACAGGGATGGGTTGTATCCCGGGGAAGGACATAGGCTACTTTTTATCCCGGAAAATTCAAGAGTTCCCGCGGGAATAAAAAAAACTTAATCCACGTGGACGAAGTCGCAGGAATCATCTAGTAAGTCATAATAAAATATTGTATTGGTTATAAGACAGATTTCTGAACGTTTCGTGAGTCAATGAAATAGAAATGCCAAGCCACAGGGTTTTAAATTCAAACACTAATTTTTCTCTCTGAGTGATGAAAAATGACTTTTCCTCACAGGTTTTAAGCAATAAAGGTGCTCTTATTGAGCTAATGTGCTTAAGATACAAGTTTTAAACTTAGCCGAATAAATATAAATAATCAGGTTAATTAGGTTTTATCAGGTTAATATACCTAACAGATTACAATCTACCGAAAAATAATGCGTTAAATTGTAATCTGTCGACAGTTTACAATATCAATTAAATTCTTGGTTTATGGCTTGCGTTTGTACCAGATGGGTACAATATACCTCGCAAATGACGCGTGGAATGGAGGAGACACCCTTTATAGGTTATAGCTGGGTCCAGCTTATAATTTGGATTAAGTATGTATTAATGGCAAGTTTCTTTTTCCAATCACTTATGGTTAGTTTCTACCCTAGAACAACACAATATTATGATTAGTACTTTCCTACTTACATATAATATTACAAACATAAGTACCTAGATATATTTACAGTTTAATATTGTTAGTTTTTATATATCTACATAAAAATTTACAATAAGGACTAAACACAAACATTAACAAACACTCAACATTTGTGATGGAACAACATTTCCAACATGGTTTTTTTAGTTAACAACTTACCAATTAGTTACACTGATATTATTTATTTGAATGACAAAAGTGTGGATTTAACAAGCTTCAACAATGCACACAGACCGTTCCAAATCACCTGCAAAACAATAAAACACATTGGAGGAGCAAGGAGTACCTATGACATTCTGTAAAATGAGATAATAATATAGCAAATAATCTATCATACTATTCAGTAAGTACAATAATTATAATCTTTAGTTCATAATTTACTAATTACAGTTTTAATGGCCAGTTTCTGAATTGAGAATTTCATGTTGAGTCTGTCTCAAAAACTACTTTTAAGGACTAATTAAGCAAATTTTTGTTTCTGAATAATGAGTATTAAGTAAATAGAAAAACGGATACATCTAATACTGAACAATACAAAATCATTTCAAAGTAAATACAATGAAACACTATATTTTTTTCTTATGAAATCTGTAAGCACTTACCTGCCTTTGTTCTGTTAGGTAGTTGATGTATGAAAATTAGGGGCACCTAAGCTACGTGTTCGTACCTCGAAGTTAAATATTTCACATATTACTAATTAACTGGTCTTTAAATTTCTTCTAACATAAGTAGGTTTAACTAAGATTCATTTCAGGCAATAATCTCATTGGGACGGAATCACTTGTTCGCACAGTTCACAGCAAAGGTTTAAGGTAACATACAAATTACAAATCGATTTCATTTAGCTAATAATTACGATGAGTGTTTGTTAGGATTATTTTGTTGCGATAAGATAATAATAATTCTAATCGCTCTGCAGGGCGACCGCGTATCTTTTGCATCTAATATCTATCTATCATTGATACATCGCAATCACCTATGATTGGTTAACACTCTTCCACTATTGGACGAAATCCATTGACGCAGCAAGAATACCTTAAATTCAGCCAATCGGAGGTGATAGCGATGTATCAATGATTGATGCAAAAGTTACGCGCCCTGCTGAAGTCTGAAAATTGCAATTCAATCACATTCAATTGGTTTGTTTTGACTAAAGATTACACAATACACTGTCTCTGTCTCTACCCGTCTACCGAGAGGTTTTGACTTTTGAAACCCAGCAGGGCGACCGCGTAACTATTGCATCAATCATTGATACATCGCCATCACAGCCGATTGGCTGAATTTATGGTATTCTTGCTGCGTCAATGGATTTCGTCTAATAGTGGAAGAGTGTTAACCAATCAGAGGTGATTGCGATGTATCAATGATTGATGCAAAAGTTACGCGGTCGCCCTGCAGAGACAAGTTAAGATAAGACTGTCCGTAGACTGTCACAAGTTCACAGCAAGTTCACAACTCACAATCTCTTAAAAATGACAATATCTAGTTCTATCCCATAGAGTAAGTACCTATAAATGATTAATTCCTATAAAAAATCACAAAGTCCCTTTCATGGTCAAGGAGCCGGATATACAATGACCTTCACCTATCTGTTTACTAGATGAAACCTACTTTTTATTTTTATCTAATAACTAGCGGATGCTCGCGACTTCGTTCGCATGGTATAAGTTTGTTTTCCCACAGGCACTCCTTAATTTTCCGGGATAAAAAGTAGCCTGTACCACTCTCCAGGTCCTCGACTACCCGTGCAAAATACCCGTTGCTCTGTTGCGGCGTGATTGAAGGACCAACTCTCTATTTCACCCCTTAGGGGGTAGAATTTTCAAAAACTGATTCTTTTTTTTAACCGGTAAAACTCGGTGACCAATCATTTGGCAAATAAAAAAGTAATTTATAAAAAACAAAAAACCCGACTGCTTGGATACCAAAAAGTATAAAACAAGACATGAATTGAAGTATTTCATTATTATCAATTTAAATCGCATAATATTAATAAAATTTATCAAGGCGCAGTCGCACGTTAAGTTTAGCTTTAGGACGTGCGACTGCGCCTTGATAAATTTTATTAATATTATACGATTTAAATTGATAATAATGAAATACTTCAATTCATGTCTTGTTTTATACTTTTTGGTATCCAAGCAGTCGGGTTTTTTGTTTTTTATAAATTACTTTTTTATTTCAATTTTTTTTGTTAAGTATTTATCGGAAACAGGCGACGTTTTATCTGCCCGAAGTAGCACCTATTACCTATTCTGTGGTAGCACCAAAGGTACTAATAAGTATTTTGTATGAGAAGTAGTAATGAGCATCGGATTAATTTATTCGTAACGACGAGCGGTGATCACCATAACCATCATCAAATTTGCATATGTTATAATGCTAATATTAATTTGGTAAAGTTCGTAAATCTGCTATTTTTCCTAAAAATGTGCTTATTAATTTTCGAGAGTCCTATCGCATCGACGTCACGAGACCTCGAGAATGAACGTCGGCCACTTATGAAAATGCCCGTACACAATGCAAAAAAAGTTGGTATTTTTAAGTATTTTGAAAAACACAAATTGTACGTATTTAGTACGTAGTGGACGTATTTATTTATTTAGTATTTAGTTTATAACTAAGTGGACTCGGAACTAATAGATTAATAGACATTAAAAATGTTAGTCGGAAGTTATGTTAGTCGAATATGCGTTGCATGTGGCATTGATGAATTTATTGATTGTTCGATTGAAGGAGTAAAAATCATCAAGTTTTTTGAGACTTGTTATTTCGTCACATTAAGCTTAGGTATACAATGATATGTTACTATACTACTGTAATATTTATTATATTGTGAGAGTACGCCCCACCTTCACCCTTTACCTATCCGCTGTGGTCCGCGTCATTTTCTGATTAGGTTACTGTATTTCTTTAGCTCATAAGATATTCATCTAAATTGAATGGTGTAAAGGACAATTTTTGTCTAAATTAAATACTTGAGATGAGTAAGATATTTATTGTGATAAGAAATTAACGATTAAAACTATGTTGGTAAAACACCTTCGCAAGTAAAGCAGTGACCAAATTTGAAAATCATAAAAATGGTTATTGTGAGTCAACCTTAAAAGATAGTTATATGTGTAGCGCACGCCACGTAAGCTCTCAGATGAGATCGTTTTTTCCGACTTAACTCACATTATTGCAGTTTTCGTAAGGATCTCTAATTTTTTTGGAAATAAAATATAGCCTATTTTACTTGTTACTAATGTAGCTTTCTATAAGTAATATAATTTTTAAAATCGGTTGAGTGGTTTTTGACATAATCCACCTAGTTTGATAGACATAGATGATATGAGTAGGAACTTAAAACATTTCCTTTGAAACCTCGTAAATCCTAAATTATCATTTAAACGGAAAAATGGTTTGAGGATCCTAGGTGTGATTTTACAAGACCTATCTAACGATACCCCACTTGCTATGGAGCCTATCGACTATTGATAGGCTGTAGAGCCTATCGACTTTTATTTATTAATTGGCTTCTAGTGGACGCCATTTTGTTTTTCTCAAATTCGGCCTCCGTAGTGACACTCACAAGATTAAAATAAATCTAGTGGTGCAAGTATTATCAAAATCGGTTCAGCCGTTTTGTCTGTAGTGCGACACAAAGGAATACACAAAAATGGACCTTTGAAACCTCGTAAATCCTAAATAATCGTTAAAATGAGAAAATGGTCAACGGAACCTAACTATGATTTTGCAAGACCTATTCATCCATACCCCACTTGGCATAGTCTATCGACTTAAATTTTTTAATTTGTTACATTATGGCTTCTAGAGGCCGCCATTTTGTTGTTTCTCAAATTCGGCTTCCGTTATGACACTCAAAAGATTAAGATAAATCTAGTGGTGCAAGTATTATCAAAATCGGTTCAGCCGTTTTGTCTGTAGTGCGACACAAAGGAATACACTAAAAATGAACCTTTGAAACCTCGTGAATCCTAAATGATCGATTAAATGAGAAAATGATCAAGGGAACCTAACTATGATTTTGCAAGACCTATTCATCGATACCCCACTTGCCATAGTCTATCGACTTTAATTTTTTAATTTGTTACATTATGGTTTCTAGAGGGCGCCATTTTGTTTTTTCTCAAATTCGGCTTCCACAGTGATACTCTACTGATATACTCGGCATAAACTGGTGCAAGAATCATCAAAATCGGTCCACGCGTTTAGGCTGTAGCTGTCCTGCAAGGAAAAAAAATACATATATAGACTGATGGACACATAACCCTGTGCGTTCCGCAGTCGGGTAAAAAACTGGCGGCGGCCGACTCGCACAGCAACCACAGACCACATGACAATCACAAACTATACCATAACACGGATAGCACGCAACACAGAGCAACAATGTGGCATAGATTAATTATGTCGTGTTACACATGAAAGTATAATTGTTTAGGCGCGTCATGCTGAAAGGTTTATTCTCCTTCGTGTTGACCCTCGGACAACCGCCAGGAAAACCTTTAGTGTAAACAAACACTGCATGAAAGTATAATAAATAATAGGCGCGTCATGCTGAAAGGACTATACTCCATCGTGTTGACCCTCGGACAACCGCCAGGAAAACCTTTAGTGTAACAAACACTGCGTGAAAGTATAATTGATTACGCGCGTCATGCTGAAAGGTTTATTCTCCTTCGTGTTGACTCTTGGCCAACCCCCAATAAAACCTTTAGTGTAAAATATAAACACTGCATAAAATAATGATCACTCTAACACGTAGGGCTGAAATAAATTGCTGAAAATGAAAGATTAAAGACTCACCCGACTACTAATTAGTCAGACAGACTAATTTTAATATTATTATATACTTATTTAAAGATAAAATTATCTTTTAGTGTGTAGAAAGTAGGAACATATTGTGATCGTTGCTACGCACGAAAAAGGAATGACGAACGAAGCCGCTCTGTCGCGCGAGACAGAGGCGGTTAGTGGGGGTTCTTTTTTATAACTCCTCTGAAGAACGTGCGTTTGGTTGCTGGTACGTGAAGGAAACTACTTGGTTCAATGAATTATATCTGAAGAATGAAGCGACGAAGTATAATGACGATTTTGTTCGTTTTCTCATGCCATCATTACCAAATAGTGCTGTTGGATACATATTTGAGATATTCTCAAAGATTACTTTCAAATTGCTTGCTGACTGTTATTCTTTGAAAGAGTAATAATGGTTCAACTGAAACTTTACAATCATGAATTTTTCCAGACTTGTTAATAATTGAAAGCGGTAATGCCTTAACAGAGCGTTTTAATTTTATTTCATTAAATTGTAAACCAGTGATCTTCGTCATTGATTCTAACCCGATTTCGTAAGCTCTATGACAGTTGATTTGCTCATTTCCAACCATTCTAGAAGCTAACGATATTAACCGTGTCGTATTTGGAAAGGTATTGGAGAGTCTTATTAAATGAATAGATACTGAATTATTGAAAAAAATATTAATTATAACGTAATAGTTAATGAAAAATGCAAATTATTTAAAATTATATACTTATCAATAATTTATAAACTTTATACGACGTGTTTTTAATCGGGACTAAAGGTTGACATCGAATGATACGAAATAGTTAAATACTGCGCGCGCTCTGCCCTCTATCTCAAAAATGGTTCATGATATATAAAAAAAGTTTAAACAAAAGTTACAAAAAGTTTAAACAAGTTATAGAATTTAATCATCTACAATATTTATAATAAATACAAATAGCATAAAACCCATAGGAAACGAGATATCCATACTAAGTGTGTCTGTCTGTCTGTCTGTCTGTCTGCTACGCTTTCACGGCCCATCTGTTCACCCGATTTTGATGAAATTTGGTACAGAGATAGGTTATATCCCGGGGAAGGACATAGGCTACTTTTTATCCCGGAAAATTCAAGAGTTCCCGCGGGAATCGAAAAGCCTTGGTCCACGCGGACGAAGTCACGGGAATCATCTAGTTTACAATAAATGTGTAAAAATCGATTTTTTGACCTTGAAATATCTGTAGACGCGGACACCCTACGATAAGTAGGTAGGTTTTGAGACAAGTTTTAGGGTCACAAAATAAAGGTTTATACAAGTTTATAGCCGACTATCTCTCATTCCAAGGTGAAACCCCGTATTTGTCTGGACTACACACATATTATAGACTTTTATATTATTCTCGACGCACATTTCACCCCGACACCGGAGCATCTTCAGGAGATGTCGACTTTACAATGCAAGATTGTCTAATGTCGTTCGTGTCAAATGCGCGGTGTTATATACTGTTTTTTGAACCCCCACTACTATTGCCCCACCCACTACCCCCCGGACTCCTACCCCATTCAAATAACCGAAGCAGTTGTGAATTTGAAACATTAACTTGTTCATTAAGTAATTTAAATTGATTATTATTATTATGTTTTATTATTTCTAATTGTTCCAACATGCTCAGTCGAATACCTTTATTGCAAGTGTGTAAGATTTTATAGGAATGGTCGGAAGATAATTTGTGCCCACTATCTAGAAAATGTTTAGCAAAATGTGACTTTTGGGGTTGATTGTTCCTAACCGCGGCCACATGTTCTTTGTAGCGTGTTTTGTAATTTACGACCAGTTTGACCAATATATGTGGCATTGCATTCTGAACATTCGAGTTTATAAAATGCCCGATTTTTGTTCGTTGTTTAATTTATCTTTACCGTTGCAAATACTTTTAAGTGAATTATTTGTCCTAAATGCAACATGTATATCATGTACTTTAAGTGTCTTAGCAATATGCTCCGACGCTGGTCCGAAATAAGTTAGACTGGATTTTTATTTATTTATTTTATCAGGTGATAATGAATACAGGTCCTTTTTGAACCACATCAAATGCTATTAGGGACAATTTAAAACTACATCTAAAGATACTCTATTCAGAACTATCCTTTAAATTACATAATATCGAATTTGATCTTCTAGACCAAAAAGCAAGAGATCCAATAGATCAATAGAAGTCCACAGTAAATTCCTTTCACAACAAAAGAAATTAAAATCGAGTATTAATATCTTAGCTGCAACGCAGCGTTTAATCGACCATGGGCAATTCCGAGCACCAGAGCATGCTCAAGGTCGAGAACATTCCCGCATGTAGGTACTCGCCGGAGCAAACGATGGGCCAGCCAGGATTGAGTTTTGTCAGTGGTCATTAAACAATCGTGAATTAAGCATTCTGTGGACTGACGAGTCAACTTTTAATTGTATTGGAATTTTTAACCAGCACAATAAACATTTTTGGGCCTGTAACAACCCTCACGTGATCCGCGAAAGTGCTTATCAAAGAAAGTGCTTAAAAACGTGTAAATAAGGTTGTAAAATTTAATACTTAAAATAAGTGTACCCACCTACTTCGTGAGCTGTAAATACCTGTAATGATGGTCAGTACATCGAAACTTTACCGAATGTTTAACAGCTGATAGCCAATGGTGAACGACCAGTCGCGGGTTGCTCGGTTCGTACGTCACGTGACTCGCCCAGTCAGCTGGCGCTAGCGCTACTAATTGATCGCAAAATTTTCGACATCATAATTACTCGATTTTTTATTTTTTATTTTAATACTTGGGCCAGGATAAATGGTAGAATTAAATTGTACTGTTAATTCCGAATCACCTCTCTGAGGCCTTAAAACCACTAAAAATTCAGCTTATATAGACCAAATTCGCCCCTTACAGTTTACACCATTTAATTTTGATGAATATCCTAGAAGATACCATAAAAATAAAGTAACACGCAAGTCGTAACAAAAATAGGCGCGGCCTGTGCTGCCCAGGTCCGACTTGCTATTATTATGTATGGACTATAATGAGCATTAGTGCTACCTAAAAATATTGAAAAGCGAGCAGCCTTCGAAACCGTCTTGCTCCATGGTTTTTACGCCACTGTAACGTGAAAGATCAGATTTATCTATTAAATAAAAAAAACTATAACAAGGTTTATTTTTAAGAAATCTGTATCATTATAAATCATTATAAATGAGTCTCCCTCCTAAACTACTAGATGGAAAAACCTGGAAAAATCAAAAGTATAAAACGGGTAAGATAGATATGTAACAAAACAAAAACAAATTGTAAATCTCGAGTAATTATTGAGATATGACTGACTAATATAACGTGTAGCTCAATTAATGCAAATTATACTGAGAAAACGGTAAAGTTAAGTTTGTAAACGTGGTGACCAATAACATAACCGTTAGGTTAGGCCAAGTTAGGTTAGGCCAAGTTAGGTTAGGCCAAGTTAGGTTAGGCCAAGTTAGGTTAGGCCAAGTTAGGTTAGGCCAAGTTAGGTTAGGCCAAGTTAGGTTAGGCCAAGTTAGGTTAGGCCAAGTTAGGTTAGGCCAAGTTAGGTTAGGCCAAGTTAGGTTAGGCCAAGTTAGGTTAGGCCAAGTTAGGTTAGGCCAAGTTAGGTTAGGCCAAGTTAGGTTAGGCCAAGTTAGGTTAGGCCAAGTTAGGTTAGGCCAAGTTAGGTTAGGCCAAGTTAGGTTAGGCCAAGTTAGGTTAGGCCAAGTTAGGTTAGGCCAAGTTAGGTTAGGCCAAGTTAGGTTAGGCCAAGTTAGGTTAGGCCAAGTTAGGTTAGGCCAAGTTAGGTTAGGCCAAGTTAGGTTAGGCCAAGTTAGGTTAGGCCAAGTTAGGTTAGGCCAAGTTAGGTTAGGCCAAGTTAGGTTAGGCCAAGTTAGGTTAGGCCAAGTTAGGTTAGGCCAAGTTAGGTTAGGCCAAGTTAGGTTAGGCCAAGTTAGGTTAGGCCAAGTTAGGTTAGGCCAAGTTAGGTTAGGCCAAGTTAGGTTAGGCCAAGTTAGGTTAGGCCAAGTTAGGTTAGGCCAAGTTAGGTTAGGCCAAGTTAGGTTAGGCCAAGTTAGGTTAGGCCAAGTTAGGTTAGGCCAAGTTAGGTTAGGCCAAGTTAGGTTAGGCCAAGTTAGGTTAGGCCAAGTTAGGTTAGGCCAAGTTAGGTTAGGCCAAGTTAGGTTAGGCCAAGTTAGGTTAGGCCAAGTTAGGTTAGGCCAAGTTAGGTTAGGCCAAGTTAGGTTAGGCCAAGTTAGGTTAGGCCAAGTTAGGTTAGGCCAAGTTAGGTTAGGCCAAGTTAGGTTAGGCCAAGTTAGGTTAGGCCAAGTTAGGTTAGGCCAAGTTAGGTTAGGCCAAGTTAGGTTAGGCCAAGTTAGGTTAGGCCAAGTTAGGTTAGGCCAAGTTAGGTTAGGCCAAGTTAGGTTAGGCCAAGTTAGGTTAGGCCAAGTTAGGTTAGGCCAAGTTAGGTTAGGCCAAGTTAGGTTAGGCCAAGTTAGGTTAGGCCAAGTTAGGTTAGGCCAAGTTAGGTTAGGCCAAGTTAGGTTAGGCCAAGTTAGGTTAGGCCAAGTTAGGTTAGGCCAAGTTAGGTTAGGCCAAGTTAGGTTAGGCCAAGTTAGGTTAGGCCAAGTTAGGTTAGGCCAAGTTAGGTTAGGCCAAGTTAGGTTAGGCCAAGTTAGGTTAGGCCAAGTTAGGTTAGGCCAAGTTAGGTTAGGCCAAGTTAGGTTAGGCCAAGTTAGGTTAGGCCAAGTTAGGTTAGGCCAAGTTAGGTTAGGCCAAGTTAGGTTAGGCCAAGTTAGGTTAGGCCAAGTTAGGTTAGGCCAAGTTAGGTTAGGCCAAGTTAGGTTAGGCCAAGTTAGGTTAGGCCAAGTTAGGTTAGGCCAAGTTAAGGCCAAGTTAGGTTAGGCCAAGTTAGGTTAGGCCAAGTTAGGTTAGGCCAAGTTAGGTTAGGCCAAGTTAGGTTAGGCCAAGTTAGGTTAGGCCAAGTTAGGTTAGGCCAAGTTAGGTTAGGCCAAGTTAGGTTAGGCCAAGTTAGGTTAGGCCAAGTTAGGTTAGGCCAAGTTAGGTTAGGCCAAGTTAGGTTAGGCCAAGTTAGGTTAGGCCAAGTTAGGTTAGGCCAAGTTAGGTTAGGCCAAGTTAGGTTAGGCCAAGTTAGGTTAGGCCAAGTTAGGTTAGGCCAAGTTAGGTTAGGCCAAGTTAGGTTAGGCCAAGTTAGGTTAGGCCAAGTTAGGTTAGGCCAAGTTAGGTTAGGCCAAGTTAGGTTAGGCCAAGTTAGGTTAGGCCAAGTTAGGTTAGGCCAAGTTAGGTTAGGCCAAGTTAGGTTAGGCCAAGTTAGGTTAGGCCAAGTTAGGTTAGGCCAGGTTAGGTTAGGTTAGGTTAGGTTAGGTTAGGTTAGGTTAGGTTAGGTTAGGTTAGGTTAGGTTAGGTTAGGTTAGGTTAGGTTAGGTTGGGGTGGTGGGCCAGGTAACCTCCTAGTGTGCTTGGGCGCTGCTAGTCCTTCTGGATGCGTCCGGAGGGAAGGGCAGTGCTTGGGCCGGTGCACCCCGGTAACATGGCTAATAATTTCTCTTTATGGGATATTGTTAGCCATGGCTAATAACCTGGCGGGGGGTGGGGGAGGTTCTCCGCGTGTCCCTCTGATTAGCTGAGGGCACAGTGGAGGAACCCAGGGGGGCGGGGGGGGGCGGTAACGCCCGGTAGTTGCCGGAAGCGGCACCGCGAGGAAGAAAACCTCGTTAAAAAAAAAATAACCGAAGGGGGCGGGAACGCCCAGGCGGAGCCAGGTGTGGCACAAGGAGGAAGAAAACCTCGTTAAAAAATAACCGAAGGGGGCGGGAACGCCCAGCGTCCCTCTGTTTTCAGAGGGCACGCGGAGGGAGGAGGATCCTCTGGAGGGGAGGAGTCCTGAGGCGAGCTCGGTGCGCACTCACCCTGCCTCCGAGCGGACTGCGTGGGAATTAGTCCTACGCAGTCCTCGCCACCAAATCGGAAACCCTTAGGAGTGTCGGGCGTTGGTCATGTCTCACGACCGACACTGGGACCGAGGGTCCTGGCTTAACCGCCCGGACCGCGAGGAAGAAAACCTCTATAAAAAATCACCCCAAATCCCAAGCGGCGGCGCACCGCGAGGGGATGCATGGCTGGTGGGTTGTCCAGTCTTTAGTGCGAACCACGTCAGGGGACCGGCCGACCCTCGTGACGTAGTAGGCTTATCCGGGTACAGGGGGCACTGCTCGGATGGACCGTTTTTCCCCCATACTCGTGGGACCAAAAATGGAAACCTTAAAAAACACAAAAACGGTGGAGGAGACGAGAAGTGAGGAGGGGAAGGAAACCTCAGGGAGGTTCTGGAAGGAGAAGGGAGGGGATATGGAGGTAGCGGCGGAGTCCGATTGCAGCCTCATATCGGTGGACAGCAGGTCCAGGTCGGGGTCTGCGTCCTCAGCGGTGCTGCAAAGATTGCCGGGGGTGAAACGGCCTCGCCTCAGCGGGGGAGATGACGTTTCCTCCGATGAGGAGAGGCCGGGGACGCCAGCCGTCAGAGGACGAGGGCGTCCGCCCACTCATGGGCGTTACGTTGGCCTGGGCAAAGCTCGGGAGACTCTTGCCCTGGAGAAGAGGGCTGAGGCGAGAGCCCAGGCCAAAGAGAAGGCGGAGATGGATCTCCTGAAGGAGGCCGCCGTGGCGCGCTTCAAGCGCGAAACGCGCGTGCCGGTGACGCGGGTGGACGAACAGACCGCCGCCCGACTTCAGGAGAACGTTCTGGAGGACTTGGACCTCATTGCGAAGGTAGCCACCAAGTCCTCCAATTTAAAGGGAACATTTGTGCGCGACCTCAAGGACGCAGCGGCCTCTATTAAAGAGGCCGTTACTGTTCTGGCGTCGCGCACAATCTCGGATGAGACCCGGCAGCTGCAGGCGGACAATGCCCGCCTGCAGGCCGAAATGGCCAGCCTCCGAAGGGAGATGGCCCTAATGAAGGAGGAAATGGAGAGGGCGCGGAGGCAGGCTACCGCCCCTACTCCCCCGGGTAGGACCGAGGAGGTGCCCTCTGGGTCGCGGCCTCCTCCCCGCAAGGACGGGGACAGGGGTGGACGTCCAGGGGCCACCCCTGCTGCTGCCGCTGTGACCTCCGTGGAGGAGATCTGTCGGGCGGTGATGTTGCAGGTCGGCGGGATGCTGAATGCCCGCCTGGCCTCCATCGAGGACAGACTCCTCCCGGAGCGGTCCGTGAGGCCACCTCTGGCCTCCGACAGAAAGAGAGGTGGACCCACGTACGCGGACGCGGCGTCGAGGCCTGCTCCGGGACCCTCCGGAGCGACGGGAGCGAGGGCACCCCCGCCGAGAGCAGCGCCGGCCCATAGCCCGCCTAGCGGGCCCGCAGGACGTGTCCCGGCTCAGGGCCCAGCGGGGCCAGCGCCCAAACCGTCCGCGACACGGACGGAGAAGGAGGTCCCGCTTCCTTCCTCTTCTTCCCCACCTTCCGAAATAAGGGAGCCGAGGAAGACGAAGAAGAAAAGGAAGAAGAAGAAAAAGAAGGGAGGGAAGGGTGGCCAGGAGCCTGGCCCGCAAGAACGGCGGCAACAGCAGTCGCAGCCGTCATCGGAGTGGACGAGGGTCGGTCCTGGGGGGCGTCCAGAGGCGAAGGGTCGCACCCGCAAGCCCCGTAGGCTCCGCACTCCTCAGTCGTCGGCGGTGGTATTGACGCTGCTGCCGGCGGCAGAGGAAAGGGGCGCCACCTACGAAAAGGTGATCGCCGCCGCGAAGGCGAAGATCGACGCGGCGGACCTCGGTACACAGGGGGTCCGATTCCGAAGAGCGGCAACTGGGGGCCGTATATTCGAGTTCCCCGGTGCCGAAGCCTCCAGCGCGGAGAAGGCGGACTCCCTGGCCACTAGGCTCCGGGAGGTCTTGGGCGACGAGGTCGTCCGAGTCACCCGACCTGTAAAGTCGGTCGACTTGCGGGTGTCGGGTTTGGACGACTCCGTCACCAGTGCGGAGGTGGCGGCGGCGATCGTCAGGGCCGGAGAATGCCCCGCGGAGCAGGTGCGAGCCGGTGAGGTGGGGGCTAGGCGCGACGGGCTGGGCGCAGTGCTGGTGCGCTGCCCCGTCGCTGCCGCCAAGAAGATCGCGGCAGGAGGGCGCCTGACGGTGGGGTGGGTGTCCGCCCGGGTCGAGTTGCTGGACGAACGCCCCCTGATGTGCTACAGGTGCCTAGCACCCGGGCACATGGGTGCCCAATGTGCGGAGGGGGTCGACCGCAGCGGATTGTGTTACCGCTGCGGCCAACCAGGCCACAAGGCTCGCGGTTGCACTGCGGCGCTGCGCTGCGTCGTCTGTGCGACGGCCGGGCGGCCGTCAGAACACCGGGCGGGTGGTAGGGCCTGCGTGCCCCCGCCTAAAGGGAAGAAGGGAGGAGGGAGCGGCGACACGCCTTCTCCCCCACCCCAGCAAGCGGAGGCGCCGCGAGGGGCAGAGGAGGTTCCGATGGCCACTGAATAGTAATGGACCTGAACCTTCTCCAGGCGAACATCAACCACTGCGCCAGGGCTCAGGACCTTTTGTTCCAGAGCATGGCGGAGTGGTCGATTCACGTGGCCGTGGTCGCCGAGCCCTACCGCGTCCCATCCGGGGACGATTGGGTGGGAGACAGAGACGGAGTCGTGGCGTTGACGTCCCGTCCCGTGGTGGGTTCCCCGGCCTTCGCCGACGTAGTCCGAGGTCGGGGATATGTCTCTGCCGTGGTGGGCGACATCCTGATCGTCGGGGTTTACTTCTCGCCGAATCGGAGTCTCGCCGATTTCGAACAGTTCCTGGACGAAGTCGGCGTTCTGATCGGCAGGAGTCGCTCCGGCCGCGTGCTCGTCGCTGGGGACCTCAACGCCAAATCTGTGGCGTGGGGGTGTCCAGCGACGGACCCGCGGGGGCAGGAGCTCGCGGAGTGGGTGACGGCGACCGGCCTCGCGGTTCTCAACCGAGGGTCGGTCCACACCTGCGTACGGCGGCAGGGCGGCTCCGTCGTGGACGTCACCTTCGCCGATGCCACTCTGGCGCGCCGCGTCCGGGGCTGGAGGGTGATGGAGGACGTAGAGACGCTGGCGGACCACCGCTACATCAGGTTCGCCGTCTCTGCGAGCGCGGCTACCGCGAGCGATGCGATTCGGCCCTCGCCTCCCGGTCCCCGTTGGTCTCTGAAACGCATGGACCGGGACTTCCTGGTCGAGGCTGCCCTCGTCGAGGCCTGGTTCTCTGCGCCCCGAGAGGGCGGCCTGGGCGGTGTGGAAGCGGAAGCGGCGCGTCTCGGCGAGGCGATGACGAGCGTCTGCGACGGGGCGATGCCGAGGGTGCACTCCATCCCCTCGAGGAGAGCGGTGTATTGGTGGTCCGAAGAGCTCACGCTGCTGCGCAGATCCTGCGTGGCGGCGAGACGCCAATACACCCGCTGCCGCCGGCGGAGGAGACGGGACCTGACGGAGGAGGAGCGGCTCTACTCCCTCTACAGGGACGCTGTGAGAGCGCTGCGCGAGGCCATCGGTGCGGCCATGGACCTGGCGCACGAGGAGATGCTCGAGACTCTGGATGGGGACCCGTTTGGAAGGCCTTACAAGGCGGTCCGGAAGAAGCTCCGACCCTCGGCCCCTCCAATAACAACGAGTCTCGAGCACCTCGTTGTAGAGTCGGTGGTTGCAACCCTGTTCCCCGAAAGGGCCGACCACGGAGCGCCTCGCATGGCGCCTCCTCCCGAGGAGGGAGTCCGGAGCCCGGCTGCGCCCCCGGTATCGGAGGGAGAGTTGGCGGCGGCGGTGTTGCGCATGCGCGCAAAAAACACCACCCCGGGTCCCGACGGCATCCCTGGCCGCGCCTGGGCTCTTGCCCTAGGGCCGCTCGAGCCGTGGGTCCGAGCCTTGTTCGAGGCTTGCCTCGAGAGGGGCCAGTTTCCCGGGGCGTGGAAGAAGGGGAGACTGGTCCTGATCGGGAAGCCCGGCCGCCCGGCCCATGAGCCGTCGTCGTACCGACCGATCGTGCTGCTGAACGAGGTGAGCAAGCTCTTCGAGCGTGTTGTCGCCGCTCGCCTCGTTCACCACCTGGAGAGTGTGGGGCCGGACCTCAGCGACAACCAGTACGGTTTCCGCAGGGGCAGGTCCACCGTCGACGCCATACTGTGCGTGAGGGCCCTTGCGGAGAGTGCGGTGTCTCGGGGCGAAGTGTTGGTGGCGGTGTCTCTCGACATTGCGAACGCCTTCAACACTTTGCCCTGGAGCTGCATTCGGGAAGCGCTGAGGTACCACGAGGTTCCTCTGTACCTCGAGAGGATCGTGGACGCCTACCTCTCCGGGCGATCGGTCGGGTATCCGACCAGCGCGGACTGGTCGGAGAGGACGATGTCGTGCGGTGTTCCACAGGGCTCGGTTCTCGGGCCCCTCCTGTGGAACATCGGGTACGACTGGGTGCTGCGCGGAGCCTTGATGACGGGCGTCGACGTGATATGTTACGCCGACGATACCCTCGTCACGGCTCGCGGCAGCACCTTTCGGGAGGCTAGATGTAGGGCCACGGCTGGCGTGGCCCACGTCGTAGCGAGGATTCGGGCCTTGGGCCTGGAGGTGGCCCTGCACAAATCCGAGGCCCTGTGCTTTCATGGGCCTCGGAGGGCGCCTCCCGCCCGGTCCGAGTTGGTGGTGGGCGGAGTGTCCATCGGTGTCGAGCGTACGATGAAGTACCTAGGACTCGTCCTCGACAGCCGGTGGAGATTTGAGGAGCACTTTCGGCGTCTCGTCCCGAAGCTCGTGGGAGCCGCTGGAGCCCTTAGTCGGCTCCTGCCAAATCTGGGCGGGCCGAGCTCGCGGTGTCGCCGCCTGTACGCGGGCGTCGTGCGGTCCATGGCGCTCTACGGAGCGCCCGTCTGGTCGGACACTCTGACCGCCCAAACCCGGGCCCTGCTGCGGAGACCGCAGAGGGTCATGGCGGTCAGAGTGATACGGGGTTATCGGACTGTATCGTGCGAGGCGGCCTGTGTGTTGGCGGGGACGCCGCCCTGGGATTTAGACGCCGAAGTGCTCTCGGCGGCGTATTGGCGTAGGTTGGATGCCCGCACACGGGGGGAACACCCTACGCCGGCGCAGGATCGCGCCTGGCGGCGGCTGGCGGAGGCCGATCTCACCGCTCATTGGCGGGACCGACTTCTGGCGCCGACTGCCGGCAGGCGGACGATCGAGGCGATCCGGCCCGTCCTGGAGCTCTGGACCGGCCGGACGCACGGGGTCCTCTCCTTCCACCTCGTGCAGGTTCTCTCGGGGCACGGCTGCTTCGGGAGATACCTGTGCAGGGTGGCGAGACGGGAGCCCACCGAGGTGTGCCACGAGTGCGGCCACGTGGAGGACACGGCGCAGCACACGCTGGAGTCGTGCGCCGAGTGGGCGCCCCAGCGCGCCGCACTCGCGGCAGTGGTGGGGCCGGACCTCTCGCTGCCCACCGTCGTCCGAGCCATGGTGGGTAGCGAAGAGTCCTGGGACGCCGTCGCCTCCTTCTGCGAGGAGGTGATGACCCGGAAGGAGGCAGCGGAACGGCTGCGTGAGGCAGACGCCAACGCGGACCCTCTCCGTCGCCGAAGGGCAGGGCGCAGGAGGCGTGCGCAAGACCGGCGACTTCCTCCCTGACGAGGGCTCTGGGCGGCAGACCCGCCGTCGTCGTCGTCGTCGTCGTCGTTGTCGCCCGTCGAGCCTCAGTCGCGGAGGAACGCAAGGGGGAGTCGGGGCTGCATGCCCCCTGGGGGAGGATCCGCCTGGGCGGATATCGCTGGCTGGGTCGCGGATGATTGCGCAAGTGTTCCCGTAACCCAGCCATAAGGCGATGCGCAGGAGCGCCGCTGGGTTTTAGTGGGTATTCCGGAGTCCCGGTGAGTCCCACATACCCTCTCGGAAGCATCGTAGTTTCATACTGCCTGCGTCCGAGAGGGATGCCTAAATGCATTTCCTAGCGTTAAAAAAAAAAAAAAAAAAAGGTTAGGTTAGGTTAGGTTAGGTTAGGTTAGGTTAGGTTAGGTTAGGTTAGGTTAGGTTAGGTTAGGTTAGGTTAGGTTAGGTTAGGTTTTTTTTTTTTTTTTTTTTTTTTTTTTTTTTTTTTTTTTTTTTTTCTTATTCTAAGTTAGCCACAATTTGAATTTTATTATGTGAATCGCAGTTGTGTTAATATTTTATTTACAGTGAGAATCTTGGGGCGAGGGGAGCTTCCGCTATGTGATACGTCTGCTCCCCGGCCTCAATTACATAACGGAGGACTATAACTATACTAATACATATGCATATATATATATATATAAGGCTTGTTGTGATGCATAGGTGCACTGGTAGGCCCCAACGTCTGCTATTTGATACATAGGCCAGGGCCTCCAGTGCCCCGCGCCAAGGCGCTTTAAATTATTACAATGATAATACGAACTAAATGATGCTAATATAAATACAAGACAATAGAACTATAACTATACTATTACATTAAACTTATTATTATTATTATTATTTATATCAAAAAAATTATATGAGTAAAATTTAATACAGCACAGTGCCATTACAAAGTGCCATGTCCTCAGCTGGCTGGCGATACATGTTACATTTAAAGGAACAAAGATTACAGCAGTTTACACCTATATATAAATTAACATAATATTTAGATTTATGTAAAAATGAAGTTTAAATTTACAATATAATACAATGTGCATTTACAATTTATTCGTCAAACCGCAATGCGTCCCACTCTCCGATGGAGTGGTGCCTAATAAGTGAGTGTAGTAAACACGTCTCCTAGTTTACCCGGTACTGTTGGTTTGGTTGAATTCCTTTAATGCGCTAAAGATGGTGTTCGAGAACCCCGTCAGAGACTCAATACACGCCTGTTTCTTGACGAGGTCAGGAATAGAGTAAGGTGTACGCCGAAGGAATTCGCACAACGACTCGTGTTGGAATCGCTGGCTAGCGAACTTTGGGCAATCTTTTAGTAAATGATCCACTGATTGGATGGTTGTGCCATCGCATGGGCACCTGTCGTCGTCGATGATCTTAAAACGTTTTAAATACTGTCTGTGGTAGCCGTGTCCGGTGAGCATTTGTGTGAGGAAGAAGTTTACCTTGGTACATCTGAACAGTGTTTTTATGTCCTCAAGGCGCGGTAGTAGTGTGCGCGTATGAGCGCCTTGGGCCGAACTGCCGTATCTGGCCTCCCAGACTCGATGTAACTCGTTCCGTGTCCCGCGCCTAGCATAGCTGATAGGGAATGAGGAGTAATCGGGCTGCTTGTGAAGTGCCGTACCGTCTTTGGCAGCGGCATCAGCTGCCTCATTTCCAGCAATGCCGATGTGAGCCCTGACCCACACGAAATTGATGGGATTGGGGTGCGAGTGGATGATGCTGTGTATGGATGCGACCAAGGGGTTGGAGTTGCTCCTTTCTCGCAAAGCTGCCAGGGCAGCCCTGGAGTCGGAGAGTATTGTGTGCCTAGAGTGTTCTCGGCTGTTGCTGTGCGTACGATCGGCTGCCCAGAGGCAGGCTTTGTAAATGGCGAACAGCTCAGCCTGGAAGACAGAGCAGCTGTCGTGCAGCTTGAATTTCTTGGTGGCGGTGACATTGTTTCCGTCGTAGCACACAAAGCCTGCGCCCACAGCTCCGTCCTCCTGCTTACTGCCGTCCGTGTAAATGAGTGTATTGAGGGGAGTGGAGTGTAAGTCCGCAAGTTCGCTGTTTGTGTAAAAATCGTGTGTAACCGTAACCCGTGAGGCGGGGTGCAGCAGTCTGTGTGGCGGTGTAGGGCGTTCCAGTGAGATGTCCTGCGGCAGGAGTCGTGTCGTGTGTGTTAATTTGGTTCGTTCGATTTCACATACCTCCCGGACCTTGAGGTCAAGAGGCGTGAACTGTGCCAGCGCAATGGCTGCTGGGGTGGAAATGGTACGAAATCCCCTGATTGCCTTTATCGCGAAGCCCCGCTGCAAGCTCAGTAGCCTCCTCTTGATCCCCTTTTTGCAGGCCACGTGTCCCCAGATACCGGCAGCGTAGGTGATGATCGGTTCGATCACCTGGCGGTAAATGGTCTGAACATTTTCAGGGTGAGTGCCCCAAGTGGGTCTGCAGAAAAGACAGAGTTTGGCGAAGATGCGCGTGGCCTTATCCATAATATATTGCACGTGTCTGTTGAACAACATTTTGTTGTCGATGACGACACCCAGATATTTGAATTCCCCAACAAAGGGGAGGCTGGACCCGTCCATAGTGATCCGGGCGGCCTCTGCCTTTTTAGAAAATGCCATGAGTTGCGTCTTAGAGGGACCAAAGGAGAGCTTGACGCTCTTCCCCCAGTCCGAGATGATCCGCAGTGCCTTGTTAGTCCTTTCCTGCAAAGCGTCAAGTTGATTCGCATGTGTTATAAGGAGCACATCATCGGCGTAAGCCTGGATGTGGCATCCTTCCGGAAGTTGCTCGCCTAAGAGCTCGTCTAGTATCAGGTTCCAGAGGACGGGACCGCAGGCAGAACCCTGCACGCATCCCTTGGTCATTGTCTTAGACGCTCTGGCCCCGGCATGGTCTAATATAGCTGTTCTGTCCGTAAGGTAATTTCTTATGAGCCCATAGATGTTGCGCGGGCAGCCAGAGACGCGTAATCTCTCCAAGAGAGCAGGCCACCATGCATTATTAAATGCTGATTTTATGTCCAGTGACACCGCCATCACGAGATCCCCACTCGCCTTGGCTCGTCGGATCCTCGTGAGGGCCGCATCAATGGCCATAACCGTGTTGGTTTGTTCCTTGAACCCGTACTGCTTCCCATTGTTGTTTCCTAGCTTGTCGAGCGCAAACGTCACCCGTCTTATGAAGAGTTTTTCCAGCAGCTTGCCGAACACTGGAATCAACCCGATGGGCCTGTGTGAATCGAGTGTGGAGTAATCCGTCCTACCTGGTTTCGGTATAATCTTTACGTACGCGGTCTTCCATTTGCTAGGAAAGTACTGCAGTGCTAGACACCTGTTCAGAAGGTCCGTCATCAGCTGTGGGTAAGCGGCCGTGAATTGGTAGCAGATGTCAGACGTCAGGTTGTCCAGCCCCGGCGCCCTCTTGTGGCTCATACGCCCCAAGAGTTCGAGCACTTCTTCCCTAGCAAACGGGAGATCGTCCTCGGTGTCAGGTGTTTGGTGTACCTTCTGTCGTAGCTCAGAGTGCCGCTGATGGCTGTCTTGTGTGTGAAGGTCGTCCGGGAAGAAGTGGTCGAGCAATGCCCGAGCCGTCTCCTTGCCGTCAGACGTGTGTGTGTTGTTGACTTGTAAAGTGACAGGAGCCCTCCTCGGATTAGAGTCCTTTAGCAGTCTGTTGGTTAAAGACCAGACGTTTTCTTTGGTCTGCAAGTTACAGAACTCTCTGAAGTTAGAAGAAGAGGCCTCCCTGAGTTCGTTGGCGTATGTGCTCTTAGCCGTGGCAAGCTCCTCGGCCAGCGCCTGTATAGTTGTGTCGTCGTGCGGTGAGTTCTGTTGTTGTTGAGTAATGTTGTTGCTGTGTTTGGATGCAGCATGTAGTCTGCGATGCAGCTCAATGACTTCCTTCCTCCGGACCTCGAGAGCGTCCGTCCACCAGGGCGGCTTGTGGCGGCCCCCGGGTGTCTTGACCGGCATCGCATCCTGGCACGCTGCCCTTATAGTATCAGTGATGTGGTCGATGAATGTGTCAATTTGTGTGGTGTCCATATCGTGTATGTTTTGGTCAAGTGTGTCCGCAAGTGATATGCGCGTGTGTAGCGAGGCCTTGAATTCGGCCCACTGGGCCTTCTCGCTCTTGTATTTAAAGGTCGATGTTCCGTCGGTAGGTCTGTCCAGTTCAAGGTCTAGGACCAGTGAGAAATTGACCGCGTTATGCTGAGAGGAAGGGCAGCCTTCTAGGTTGACCCTCCAGCCGACGATCCAGTCCGCGATATCCGCGGTCGCGAGGGTTATGTCCACGATGGACGATCTGGCCCTACCGTGCGTGACTGTTTCGAACGTGGGAGTGTCGCCGACATTGCACACGTACAGATCCCGCCCGTATGCAATTTCGACGACCGCTTTTCCCCTATCATTCGCAGTTTTGCTGCCCCAGAGCGGATGCCAGCCGTTGAAGTCACCCCCGACAATGCAGCCAGCGCCCCCAATTTGACCCATGAAGGTTTCAACCCCAGTGAGAGTACCGAGGTTGTCCTCACCTGGTTCTACATATACTGAAGCAAGGTAGACTCTCCGCGCTCCCGCGCTTAGCTGCACCACGCACAAATTGGCAGACGAAAATTGGGAGAGGCCTATGGCAACAGGGGAATTGGTTTTGGACAAGATACAGGCCTTGACCCTGTTTTTATTGGGGCCGGGGAATTGAAATATCTGTAGGCCGTGTATGGGCTTCACCTCAAATCCCGAGCCCGTATAGGGTTCGGAAATCAGGGCAAAGGAGTGATTGCTTGCCATGAAAAAGCGAGTGAATTCCTGGAGGCAGCTCTTTGAGCGGTCCAGGTTGCACTGAATTATATCGATCTGGGCGTTATACCCCATAGTCAACGTTGGATTCTATTCGCTTTCTCACGGCACGCAGAATAGGGCAAGAAGATGAGTTGGCGCAGTGCGCCTCGTCACTTCTGGTGTTGAATTTCTGATTGCGTTGTACGCAGTTAAAACATTTGGGTGATGCCCTCCTCTCTTTTTCGGGACAGTCTGCCTGCGTGTGGCCCGTGCCGGCACAGTAAGCGCAGGTCCTGGATGCCCCCCTGTCGCAATTCTTACTGGTGTGGCCGAACTGTAAACACTCGCGGCACTGTATAAATGGGGTGAATTCAAGTGCTCTTACCCTCTGGTGATCGATGTTAACGCGCTCGAGCTCGATTGCCTTACGCCACGCCTTGGGCTCGGCGGCCAGCACTGCGTTGTATAAATCCGGGTTCCTGTTGTTACGTAAGAAGCGAATTTCGATATCGTCATCGCGGTCAGGATCGCCGACTCCAGGGTTCTGGCGCTTGAGTAGCTGAACCAGCTCCTCAACTGTGACGTCCTTTGAGATGCCTTTGAGGATTAACATGGGACGTGTTTTCCTCGCAGGCTCAGCCGTTACCCTACTCGAATCCCTGAGTCTAGCCAGTGTCTCGTCCCGCTGTTCGGGGGTCTCGAACTCGACCCTAAGTTTGCTCCCGGAGAGTGGTCGCACCCTAGCCGGCGCATAGGCAGACTGTTTAAAGCTGATGGCCTCCCTCCAAGCGGAGATCGCATCCTGCCTACTGTTCACCGGGATTTGGTAGCAACTATGATCGCGGGCCTGTTGCTAGCCGGCGGTTTAGCCGCAACCACTATCACGGGCCTCGTCGCCTGCGTCGTCTCCGGCGGTGCGTCCTTTTGCTGCGGTGGTGCCGTGCTGCGGGGCGTCGCTCGTTGCCGGGTCATGCTGGCGTACGTCGGTTGACCCGAGGGCATGTCTGTGGCAGCCGTAGCCGCCGTCGGCGCCGTAGCAGTCGTTCTCACCTTTCTGATCTCCTCTCGTAGACATTTGACAAGCTGCTGCTGGGTGATGGGAGGGGCAGCAGAGGCGAGGTCACAGCGTAACCTCCTCACCTCTTCCGCGCAGGTGTACAACTCCCTGCGGAGTCCTTCGATGCTCGCAGAAGGCGCCGCCGCCGCCGCCGCCAGAGCCGCGTCCGCGTCAACCGGGACGGCCGCCGCAGGCGCGACCGCGGGGGCAGGGAAGTCGGGCACGGCCTGGGGCGTCTGCGTCCCAGAGAGACGCTCGAACGCTGCTACCGCCCCGCCGCGCCTCGTCAGCGGCCAGGGCGATTAGCTTTTTGTTGGGGGCGGTGACGCTTTTCCCCTCGTACACCGCCGAAGTGATGCACGACGAGAGCGCGCTCACCACCTCGACCAGAGAGGTCAAGTCGGTCACTTGGGCCGCATTTGCCGGCAGTTGAGGCACTGTGACGGGCTGGTTCTGCGCGCGCCTAGAAGTTTTGGTCGAGGGGGCCGAAGAGCCTGTACCAACGTCAGTAGCGACACCAGCCGCCTCTGTGGCAGCGGCCGCGGTCGTGATGACAGCTGACCCAGCCGGGGAGTCCCGGCCTGAACCAGGCGCCTTGGTGGGGGTCCTAATCATTTTGAATGTCTATTTCAACTCCCGAGAGATTGTCCACGCTTTTGAGGTGAGGGGGGGTGAGGGGGGGTGAGGGGGGGTGAGGGGGGGTGAGGGGGGGGTGAGGGGGGGTGGAGGGGGGGTGAGGGGGGGTGAGGGGGGGGTGAGGGGGGGTGAGGGGGGGTGAGGGGGGGTTGAGGGGGGGTTGAGGGGGGTTGGGGGGGCTGGGGGGGGTTGGGGGGGGTTGAGGGGGGGAGGGGGGTTTGAGTGTCTCAGATGATAAATATTGATAAAATACACAATATTGTGAAAACCGCTTAACGATTGGCCGACTGGGAGCCGAGCAATCGAATTTAAACGGTTTTCCTAAGTTTATAAAATACGGAAAAACCCAGAAAATAGAAATACTTATAAATGCGGTTTTCCGTGAATGCAATATGGAAGGTATGGGAAAATAATGAATATGTGAGAAAACCGCATCAAAATCGGTACATAAACTACTGAGATATGGATCAGGGGGGGGAGAGGGGGGGGGGTGGGTGGATTTGAGTGTATAGATAGATAGATATCAATAAACTACATATTAGTGTGAAAACCGCTTAAAAATTGGGCGATTATCGGCCGAGTTATCGAATTTAAGCGGTTTTCCTAAATTTATAAAATATGGAAAAACCCAGAAAATAGAAATACTTATAAATGCGGTTTTTCGTGAATGCAATATGGAAGGTATGGGAAAATAATGAATATGTAAGAAAACCGCATCAAAATCGGTACATAAACTACTGAGATATGGATCAGGGGGGGGAGCACGGGGGGGTAGGTGGATGTGAGTATATAGATAGATAGATATCAATAAACTACATATAAGTGTGAAAACCGCTTAAGAATCGGGCGACTATCGGCCGAGTTATCGAATTTAAGCGGTTTTCCTAAATTTATAAAAATCCGGAAAAACCCAGAAAATAGAATTACTTATAAATGCGGTTTTCTGTTAATGTATTATAGTAGATATAGGAAAATAATGAATATATAAGAAAACCGCATCAAAATCGGTGCATAAACTACTTAGATATAGGTTTTACAAGAAAATTCTATTTTTAGAAATAAAATTACGTTTTGCAAACCTACTTTTTTGTTTGGGCCGATTTTGAAAATTTAAAAGCGGAGATATAATGGTGTTACTAAAAAATGGTGTTCTACCAAAAATGGAGGGGATCCGACCTAGGGAACCCCCCCAAATCGGCGAATGTTTTAACGATAAATCTAACGAATTCCCGTGAACACAAAAAGTAGGTTAACAGCAAAACTATAAGAGATGGAGGCCTGAAATTTTCAGGCAATATACTTAGATAGTTATAGTACACATATATATAACATATATAATTTTATCCCGTCGGCGCTCGGAAATATAAAGTATTGAAATGGGGGGTCGGAATAGTTCGTGAATGAAAGG
This sequence comes from Erebia epiphron, assembly GCA_963932025.1. NCBI lineage: Eukaryota > Metazoa > Arthropoda > Insecta > Lepidoptera > Nymphalidae > Erebia > Erebia epiphron. The sequence goes on from OZ009950.1 coordinate 35,132,005, forward strand.
AAGGAAAAGTGGCCTCACCCCCTGAATTTCGGTGATAGAAGGTAGCCCGATGTGTCCTTTTCTTAGTTGCACTGTCGCACACAACACAGACACTGTAAACTAGTTGAATGTAATATGTAACTAAGTTTTTGCCTAACGGTCAAAATAATGAAAGTCCCTATATCTTTTAAACTATTCGGTAGAAAAATCTGAAATTTGGTATACACTTGGGGTGGCCAGCCCCTAAACTACTGAAATAATAAAAATGATATGTCGTCGATTTTGATAAAGAGTTATTCCAGGAAAACTGTTTTTTTAGCACAAAAACTGTGGTTTTTAGGCCCTAACTGATAGACGCACAGCCGCAAAAATCCCAGACATGCACCAAAACTTGCGCCTGAGCACAGCGCACAAAATAGCAATTATGGATTCGCGACTTCTCGCGGTAAAACTCGAGCCGCACGCGAAAAACTGTTCGAAATTCTGAGAAAATTCACAAAAATCGATGTAACTCCGTGGAAACTTATCCGATTTTGAAAATTCTTTCGCGGTTGTGTAGCGCTAGCGAGCGCGCACACGGGGATGTATCACAACAGTAACTTTGTGATAACTATACCACATTTGCGATTTTTCGCACGCGGAGCGTCTCAAAAACACTGTTTACGCTTCGAGCTGACGGTTGCGACTGGTTAGGTTAGGTTAGGTTAGGTTAGGTTAGGTTAGGTTAGGTTAGGTTAGGTTAGGTTAGGTTTTTTTTTTTTTTTTTTTAAATAATACCTCTTTCTTCAAGAGATGCCAGGGTTCCTCCGATGTGGCGGTCGGAGACGTTTTTTGGCTTTATTTTAATTTGTGTACAGTTAAGTTTTAATTAAGTTTAATTTAGTTTAATTTAATTTTTTTTTTTTTTTTTTTTTTTTTTTTTTTTTTTCTTTTGAATATTAAGATATTAAGTTATTAAGGTTATTAATTATATTAATATGATATTAATTTACTTTATGCTTTATATTTATTTCAGCAGCTACATTTTTTGTTGCGATAAAAAAAAAGAGCAGAACACGCGTGATTTCTACACATGTTAGATTTTATATTCTATAATATAAATAAAACACTGTCTGTATTACCGAGTTCTGTTCCTTTCCATCGCTGTTTTTGCAATTCTAATAGCAAATTTTAAAAAGGGGGTTCTTGTTGTGTCGTTTTGTAACATGGCGGCTAGGGATTCCCTACACAGACTCATTTGTGTTTCCTGTTGCAGGTCCTCTCGCGCTTTGCTGTGCTGCGGACACTCAACTAACATGTGTAGGATTGTTTCATCACAGTCTGGGTCGCAAACACAGCTTGGGTCGTCTTTACATTTGAATCTGTGCAGGTACTCCGCAAATCCACCATGTCCTGTCAATATTTGAACCATCACAGGTGTTAAGGATATTCTTTTAACAATTTTATATGCTTGAACAGCTGATGGCAGAAAGGTTTTTGTAACTGAAGCTGTCTGTCCGTTTGTATACCGTTCATTCCATCTCAATAGAGTAAGGTGTACGCCGAAGGAATTCGCACAACGACTCGTGTTGGAATCGCTGGCTAGCGAACTTTGGGCAATCTTTTAGTAAATGATCCACTGATTGGATGGTTGTGCCATCGCATGGGCACCTGTCGTCGTCGATGATCTTAAAACGTTTTAAATACTGTCTGTGGTAGCCGTGTCCGGTGAGCATTTGTGTGAGGAAGAAGTTTACCTTGGTGCATCTGAACAGTGTTTTTATGTCCTCAAGGCGCGGTAGTAGTGTGCGCGTATGAGCGCCTTGGGCCGAACTGCCGTATCTGGCCTCCCAGACTCGATGTAACTCGTTCCGTGTCCCGCGCCTAGCATAGCTGATAGGGAATGAGGAGTAATCGGGCTGCTTGTGAAGTGCCGTACCGTCTTTGGCAGCGGCATCAGCTGCCTCATTTCCAGCAATGCCGATGTGAGCCCTGACCCACCCGAAATTGATGGGATTGGGGTGCGAGTGGATGATGCTGTGTATGGATGCGACCAAGGGGGTTAGGTTAGGTTAGGTTAGGTTAGGTTAGGTTAGGTTAGGTTAGGTTAGGTTAGGTTAGGTTAGGTTAGGTTAGGTTAGGTTAGGTTAGGTTAGGTTAGGTTAGGTTAGGTTAGGTTAGGTTAGGTTAGGTTAGGTTTTTTTTTTTTTTTTTTTTTTTTTTTTTTTTTTTTTTTTTTTTTTTTTTTTTTTTTTCTTTTTTTTTATAAAATTCTTTCTACCTTTGACATAGTCAAAGCCTATGTTGGCCTATTGTTCACTTTCACTCCAGTTCTATCTCTTATACCTCTCGTACTTTTATTCTGCATACCTTGTTCTTTCTGTCATTCGTCTCTTTCGCACTTTACCCGGTGGGATTCCGGTCTACTCTATTTGTATTCTAATTACTTTATATTTTGGGGTTTCTTTATTTTTTTTTTTTTTTTTTTTTACTGTTTACAATCTTACTTTATTATAACTATTACATACTAATTCTTTATTTACTATTACATTTTAATCTTACTTTTAAGTCTTAAATTATGCTTAATTCTACTCTTAGGCTACATTTCACACTACTACATTTTCACTTATCTACTTTTACATTTTTATTTCTTAAACTACGCTTATCTCTACTTTTAGTTTTTTACATTTAGGGTTAGGTTAGGTTAGGTTAGGTTAGGTTAGGTTAGGTTAGGTTAGGTTAGGTTAGGTTAGGTTAGGTTAGGTTAGGTTAGGTTAGGTTAGGTTAGGTTAGGTTAGGTTAGGTTAGGTTAGGTTAGGTTAGGTTAGGTTAGGTTAGGTTAGGTTAGGTTAGGTTAGGTTAGGTTAGGTTAGGTTAGGTTAGGTTTTTTTTTTTTTTTTTTTTTTTTTTTTTTTTTTTTTTTTTTTTTTTTTCCTTATTCTAAGTTAGCCACAATTTGGATTTTATTATGTAGATCGCAGTTGTGTTAATATTTTATTTACAGTGAGAATCTTGGGGCGAGGGGAGCTTCCGCTATGTGATACGTCTGCTCCCCGGCCTCAATTACATAACGGAGGACTATAGCTATACTAATACATATGCATATATATATATATAAGGCTTGTTGTGATGCATAGGTGCACTGGTAGGCCCCAACGTCTGCTATTTGATACATAGGCCAGGGCCTCCAGTGCCCCGCGCCAAGGCGCTTTAAATTATTACAATGATAATACGAACTAAATGATGCTAATATAAATACAAAACAATAGAACTATAACTATACTATTACATTAAACTTATTATTATTATTATTATTTATATCAAAAAAAAAATTATATGAGTAAAATTTAATATAGCACAGTGCCATTACAAAGTGCCATGTCCTCAGCTGGCTGGCGATACATGTTACATTTAAAGGAACAAAGATTACAGCAGTTTACACCTATATATATAAATTAACATAATATTTAGATTTATGTAAAAATGAAGTTTAAATTTACAATATAATACAATGTGCATTTACAATTTATTCGTCAAACCGCAATGCGTCCCACTCTCCGATGGAGTGGTGCCTAATAAGTGAGTGTAGTAAACACGTCTCCTAGTTTACCCGGTACTGTTGGTTTGGTTGAATTCCTTTAATGCTCTAAAGATGGTGTTCGAGAACCCCGTCAGAGACTCAATACACGCCTGTTTCTTGACGAGGTCAGGAATAGAGTAAGGTGTACGCCGAAGGAATTCGCACAACGACTCGTGTTGGAATCGCTGGCTAGCGAACTTTGGGCAATCTTTTAGTAAATGATCCACTGATTGGATGGTTGTGCCATCGCATGGGCACCTGTCGTCGTCGATGATCTTAAAACGTTTTAAATACTGTCTGTGGTAGCCGTGTCCGGTGAGCATTTGTGTGAGGAAGAAGTTTACCTTGGTGCATCTGAACAGTGTTTTTATGTCCTCAAGGCGCGGTAGTAGTGTGCGCGTATGAGCGCCTTGGGCCGAACTGCCGTATCTGGCCTCCCAGACTCGATGTAACTCGTTCCGTGTCCCGCGCCTAGCATAGCTGATAGGGAATGAGGAGTAATCGGGCTGCTTGTGAAGTGCCGTACCGTCTTTGGCAGCGGCATCAGCTGCCTCATTTCCAGCAATGCCGATGTGAGCCCTGACCCACACGAAATTGATGGGATTGGGGTGCGAGTGGATGATGCTGTGTATGGATGCGACCAAGGGGTTGGAGTTGCTCCTTTCTCGCAAAGCTGCCAGGGCAGCCCTGGAGTCGGAGAGTATTGTGTGCCTAGAGTGTTCTCGGCTGTTGCTGTGCGTACGATCGGCTGCCCAGAGGCAGGCTTTGTAAATGGCGAACAGCTCAGCCTGGAAGACGGAGCAGCTGTCGTGCAGCTTGAATTTCTTGGTGGCGGTGACATTGTTTCCGTCGTAGCACACAAAGCCTGCGCCCACAGCTCCGTCCTCCTGCTTGCTGCCGTCCGTGTAAATGAGTGTATTGAGGGGAGTGGAGTGTAAGTCCGCAAGTTCGCTGTTTGTGTAAAAATTGTGTGTAACCGTAACCCGTGAGGCGGGGTGCAGCAGTCTGTGTGGCGGTGTAGGGCGTTCCAGTGAGATGTCCTGCGGCAGGAGTCGTGTCGTGTGTGTTAATTTGGTTCGTTCGATTTCACATACCTCCCGGACCTTGAGGTCAAGAGGCGTGAACTGTGCCAGCGCAATGGCTGCTGGGGTGGAAATGGTACGAAATCCCCTGATTGCCTTTATCGCGAAGCCCCGCTGCAAGCTCAGTAGCCTCCTCTTGATCCCCTTTTTGCAGGCCACGTGTCCCCAGATACCGGCAGCGTAGGTGATGATCGGTTCGATCACCTGGCGGTAAATGGTCTGAACATTTTCAGGGTGAGTGCCCCAAGTGGGTCTGCAGAAAAGACAGAGTTTGGCGAAGATGCGCGTGGCCTTATCCATAATATATTGCACGTGTCTGTTGAACAACATTTTGTTGTCGATGACGACACCCAGATATTTGAATTCCCCAACAAAGGGGAGGCTGGACCCGTCCATAGTGATCCGGGCGGCCTCTGCCTTTTTAGAAAATGCCATGAGTTGCGTCTTAGAGGGACCAAAGGAGAGCTTGACGCTCTTCCCCCAGTCCGAGATGATCCGCAGTGCCTTGTTAGTCCTTTCCTGCAAAGCGTCAAGTTGATTCGCATGTGTTATAAGGAGCACATCATCGGCGTAAGCCTGGATGTGGCATCCTTCCGGAAGTTGCTCGCCTAGGAGCTCGTCTAGTATCAGGTTCCAGAGGACGGGACCGCAGGCAGAACCCTGCACGCATCCCTTGGTCATTGTCTTAGACGCTCTGGCCCCGGCATGGTCTAATGGTTAGGTTAGGTTAGGTTAGGTTAGGTTAGGTTAGGTTAGGTTAGGTTAGGTTAGGTTAGGTTAGGTTAGGTTAGGTTAGGTTAGGTTAGGTTAGGTTAGGTTAGGTTAGGTTAGGTTAGGTTAGGTTAGGTTAGGTTAGGTTAGGTTAGGTTAGGTTAGGTTAGGTTAGGTTAGGTTAGGTTAGGTTAGGTTAGGTTAGGTTTTTTTTTTTTTTTTTTTTTTTTTTTTTTTTTTTTTTTTTTTTTTTTTTTTTTTTTCTTTTTTTATAAAATTCTTTCTACCTTTGACATAGTCAAAGCCTATGTTGGCCTATTGTTCACTTTCACTCCAGTTCTATCTCTTATACCTCTCGTACTTTTATTCTGCATACCTTGTTCTTTCTGTCATTCGTCTCTTTCGCACTTTACCCGGTGGGATTCCGGTCTACTCTATTTGTATTCTAATTACTTTATATTTTGGGGTTTCTTTATTTTTTTTTTTTTTTTTTTTTTACTGTTTACAATCTTACTTTATTATAACTATTACATACTATTTCTTTATTTACTATTACATTTTAATCTTACTTTTAAGTCTTAAATTATGCTTAATTCTACTCTTAGGCTACATTTCACACTACTACATTTTCACTTATCTACTTTTACATTTTTATTTCTTAAACTACGCTTATCTCTACTTTTAGTTTTTTACATTTAGGGTTAGGTTAGGTTAGGTTAGGTTAGGTTAGGTTAGGTTAGGTTAGGTTAGGTTAGGTTAGGTTAGGTTAGGTTAGGTTAGGTTAGGTTAGGTTAGGTTAGGTTAGGTTAGGTTAGGTTAGGTTAGGTTAGGTTAGGTTAGGTTAGGTTAGGTTAGGTTAGGTTAGGTTAGGTTAGGTTAGGTTAGGTTAGGTTAGGTTAGGTTAGGTTAGGTTAGGTTAGGTTAGGTTAGGTTTTTTTTTTTTTTTTTTTTTTTTTTTTTTTTTTTTTTTTTTTTTTTCTTTCTACCTTTGACATAGTCAAAGCCTATGTTGGCCTATTGTTCACTTTCACTCCAGTTCTATCTCTTATACCACTCGTACTTTTATTCTGCATACCTTGTTCTTTCTGTCATTCGTCTCTTTCACACTTTACCCGGTGGGATTCCGGTCTACTCTATATGTATTCTAATAACTTTATATTTTGGGGTTTCTTTATTTTTTTACTGTTTACAATCTTACTTTATTATTACTATTACATACTATTACTTTATTTACTATTACATTTTAATCTTACTTTTAAGTCTTAAATTATGCTTAATTCTACTCTTAGGCTACATTTCACACTACTACATTTTCACTTATCTACTTTTACATTTTTGTTTCTTAAACTACGCTTATCTCTACTTTTAGTTTTTTACATTTGGGGTATCGTTGTATGATTTACCTATGTATTATTCATAATATATGGAAATCATACTTATAATTTACTTGTTCCTTTTAATTACCTTCTCTATTATTTTCAAGCAGTAGTTTATAAATTCGTTTCTACGTTTATCTGTCATAATGATCTTTATGTTTCCAATTGTTAGTTTTACGTCTAATAATTGTTCTATTTTGAATCTTTCGTAGCCGAACACCGGGCATTCCAAGACAATGTGGGGAACAGACTCCTTTGCGTCGGGATCACAGATGCATGACGGACTCTCCTTACACTTAAAACGACATAAGTATTCGGAGAATCCGCCATGACCCGTAAACAATTGGGTGCTTAGACATGTCGGTTTGAGTTTCCGAATTACACTATAAGCGGCATCCACATCCGGGAAGAACATTTTTGTGACTCCGGCAACTTCTCCGGATTTGTACCTCTCATCCCATTCGCGAATCGTCTGCTGCCGAAGCTGTCGCTTCGCGAATGAGACGGGAAACAAATCATAGCTAGGTCTCCTTTTAGTTGATGCAGCGGCGGCTTCTTTGGCAAGTTGGTCTGCCCTCTCATTTCCCTCCAATCCTGCGTGTGCTTTGATCCAGAACAAAGATACAACTTTGTTCTGTCGAGAAAGGTACGCTATGTTCTCGCGTGTTTCAACGGCTAATGGATGGAGGGAACTGAGATTGGTGACGGTTTGTAGTGCCGCCATTGAGTCGCTATAAATGCCGAATGTGTCTGCTTTGTACCTCTTCATCAACCTTGTGGCCTCGCAAACAGCCAACAGTTCTGCCTGATATACTGTGCAGTATGACGGTAAGCAGAGTTTGACGGTCTTGATCTCCGCTTCGCCCTCCCACACGGACAGCGCCGCGCCAACCTTACCCCCGATCTTACTACCGTCGGTGAAAATTTTTACTGCACAGCTGCCGTTTACGTCCACGTCGTTCTGGTCCTTGAGACAAATCAGACTGAGGTCCGCCGACACTGCGGGATGTGGCGCCTCTGTTGCCGGCATTAATCGTTCAATCTCCCTGTCCCCTAATCCAGGCAGGTTCGCCCCCCTCTTGATCCTGTATAGCAAGGCTACCTCGCGTACACGAAGATCAAGTGGGAGCACCCCCGCCAGAACCAGTGCTGAGTTCAGGGAGACCGTGCGATAAGCCTTGCACATTTTCTGCGCAAATCCTCGTTGGACAGTACCGAGCTGTCTCTGCACTCCAAGCTTCTCGGCTGCTGGTGCCCAGATGCTCGCCGCGTACAAAATGATGGGCTCGACGGTCGCCGTGTAAATTGTACGGATCACTTCAGGGTGAAGACCCCAGCTTACCTTCGCTGCTCTTGCAAGCTGTTTGTACACATTTACCGCCTTTTTACAGACGCTTGCTACGTGCAAATTAAAAGTGAGTTTGTTATCAAACGTCACCCCCAACATCTTAATTTGGTTTGACATGCCAATGTCGACCCCGCCCATGCTCAGGCGTGGTGTGTCGAATTTAAGCTTGCGCGTGATTACCATCGCGTTGATCTTGTGAGGCGCGAATTTGAGTTTATTTTCGACACCCCAAACCCGGACAAGTTCGAGAGCGGCATTGGCGTGTCTTTGCACGTTTTGGGCCGTAAGACCGTCGAACACCATCACAACGTCGTCGGCGAATGCCTGCACATAATGCCCCTCAGTCAAGAGAGTGTTCAGAAGAGGGTCTAACAGTACATTCCATAGGATAGGACCGCCTATGGACCCTTGTACGCACCCTTTGTTGGTCGCCTTGGTAAATGTTTCTCCATTGTACCTTACCGTGACTTTCCTTTGGTCAAGGTAACTGTCAAAGACTTTCCTAATGTTGTAGGGACAGTTCATCTTGGCCAGCTGGACTCTAATCGCTGGCCACCAGGCGCTGTCGAAAGCGCCCTCTATATCCAATGACACGACGGCTATAATCTTCTTCTCGTCAAGTTTTGTATTTATGTGTTGCATTAGTTTATAGAGGGCGTCTTCGCAGCTTTTTTGGGGCATGAATCCAAACTGGTTTGGGTTCAGTCTCGGCAAAAGATGGTGTTTAAGTCGGGCGACCAACATCTTCTCGTAAATTTTTCCCATTACCGGTAAGAGGCCTATTGGGCGGTAAGACTTGGGCGTTGTGTACGAGTCTTTTCCTGGTTTTCTCAACACTATGACTGTAGCCTCTTTCCAGATGACCGGGAAGTAGTGAAGCTCCAGGCACCTGTTGAGAACTCCCAGGAAAAGTTGTGGGTCGGATCCTATGGCATGGCTGCATATGTCTGCGGTTAAGCCGTCGGCACCAGGCGCTTTCTTTGGATTCAAGGAGTCCATTGCGGTGAGCAATTCCGTTTGTGTGAACGGAGGATCATTCTGTTCCCCAGATGGTTGAAGGTTCACCTCGGATGCTCGGCTCCTTGTTTCTCGATGCGTCTGGTTATCGTTTTCCCACAGGTCTTCTGGGTAGAACGTCCTAGCCAACAACTCTACCGAGCCTTTTGCGTCAAGGGTGATGCCATTTTCCTCCAGTGGTATATCTTCTACTCTCTTGGCTGTCCTCCCAATTACCCGATAAATCCCCTCCCATAAATTTTCCTTGTCCTGTTTCTCGCAGAAACTCTTCCAACTTACGATCTGGGCCTCCATGGCCTTCGACTCGTACTCGTCTCTAGCTTGGATATAAGCGTCCACGACACTCTGTCTTCGTATCGGTGCGGCATTCCTGATCCTGCGCCTCCTAGTGGTGACCAGTCGCTTCATCGTGGCAAGTTCCTCGGACCACCAGGGTAGGGTAAGTGTCTCATTGTTCTTCTTAATTGGCATTGATAATTTACTAGCTTCTGTAATGGCATTTTGAAATTTGGTTATAAAATTTTCTAATTGTTCGGCTGTGTTAATTCTTAAGATTTTTTCGATTTCTAAATTGTTCTCTATCATAATTTCTTTTAGTTTTTCTTGAAAGGTTTCCCAATTGGCTTTTTTAGTGTTATAAATTCTAGTGGATCTTTTGACACTTACCCCCCCCGATTTCTTCAGCTTGATACTGAAGCTGATGCCGTTATGATCGGCACAAGTGAGATTCTCAGCGACTTCCCAGTCCTCCACTAGGTCCAGCATGTCAGTAGTGCAGGCCGTCACGTCAACGAAACTGGTGTAACGCTTCCCGCCACGAATGGTGTCGAAAGTTGGAACGTCGCCTTGGTTCAGTATGTGAAGGCCCAGTTCGTGGAGTGTACCCGCCATATCGTCCCCCCTATGGTCAATCATCGGACTTCCCCACCAGGTGCTCTTTGCGTTCGAGTCGCCTCCAATAATTAGCCTCTGCGTTATAGTTTCAGCAATTTTAGCAAGTTGATCCAGGTACGGGCTTATGGGCTGATCCGGTTCAAAATAGTACGAAGCTAACGTGAGCTTCCATTGCCTAGTGCTTACGCTCACCACTACGATGTTGTTTGTGGTGAGCTCAGGGTGTTGCGTGACATCTAGGTTGGCGTCAAATACAGCAATAGCTGCTTTGACTGTGCCTGCTCCGGTGCTCTGATAAATTCTCACCCCACGGTATGACTTCATACTATCGGATCCGCCCACATAGGGTTCCTGGATCAGTGCTATCGCTACTTTTGCGTCAGTTGCTTGAACCATTAGCTCGTCCGTGGCTAACTTCCTTCGTTGGAGGTTGCACTGGAGCACCTGGTATCGGTGAATATCCACTTGGGTGCCCTTAGCAATACGCCACTGACATGCGCGCTATGACGTCTCGTTTTTTGCGTATAGGGCAGTCATTGCTAAAGGCGTTGTGGTTGTTGCGGTCAATCTTTGCCTCTGTGCAGTTTATACATGCGGGTTCGCTTCCTGCAAGCCAATCCGGGCATTGCGCCTTGAGGTGCGGTCCACCGCAGTGGCTGCAGAGGTCCGCTGAGTCCTTTACGCAGTACTTTTTGCCGTGACCATAGCCAAGGCACCTCGAGCACTGTATAAGTGGCGACTGGTCAAATATCCGGATGCGTTGGAGGTCTATATACACCGCTCCAGTCTCAGTCGCCCTCTTCCATATGACTGGAGATACGCTCAGGATGACGTGGTTGGTATGCGGGTTACGGGCCTTCCTCTTATATTTGATCTCGAGCCTGTCCTCATTTTCCTTCAGGCCTTGAAAGATGTCCCGATTTTGTTTCCTGAAGGCCTTGATGACCTCCTCGTCGGTATTCACCATGAGGACATCCGCGAGTCTTAGGAGAGGATCCCGGTTTTTGACTTCTTCTACCACCAAATTTTTCCCGGATTTTTCTAATCTCTGTTTCACCTTTTGTCTGTCCTCTTCCGTATTACAGCTCATAATCACTTTCCTATCCCTTCCTTTCCGAGTCCTTTCTACCTTGATCCACCCTTCCTTAGCGTTCACTGCCTCTCTTACTTTAGTCAGCACTTGGTCGCCTGTGTCCTTTTCGTCCTGGGACGTGACAATTACAGAATGCAGCGCATTCTGTGGGCGTGGGGGCATGGTAGAGTGGACTGTCGCTGCCTCTGCGTAAGTCTTGGTGGTCAGCATGTGTTGGTGGTGCTGGTCAAGGTTGCTTTTCAGTTCATCCATTTTCCTACCATTTTCAATGAGTAGCCGGCTGTGTTCTTTTAGGTGTTCTACTATTTGTTTATGTTCATGTTCCTCAGAGGTTCCCTTTCGTATAGTCCTTTCTGGTAAAATCTGTGTTGCTTCAGGTGCGGGTACTTCTCCGGTCTTTTTAAATCTTTTAATCTCCGCTTCTGCCTCTTTTATAATCTGAAACATTCTGTCCACCGCCTCCAACACATTTGCTTTTATATCCGCCCTAATATTCCGCGAGTTATTTATGTTTGTTCTGGCTTTAATTAAGCTAGCTTTACCTTCGGCTAGTCGGTTCGATAGCACCTGTCTTGGTAGGACTTGGGCGTCTGTCTTACTGGTAGCTGGGGTCAAGTCTTGCGGTTCCTGTCCTGCCGCTTCCAGCTTCTCTACGCTGCGTCTAACGTTAGACGAGAGCGTTTGCGTCCTAGGTGGGGATTTTTGGGGCAAAAGAGTCTGTGTCCTGGGCGGAGAATTTTTCTCCATTTCTTCGTCAGTGTGCTTCGCTGGAGTTCTGGCCAACATTGTCAGAGGAGTGCGTCAAGATAGAATAAAATACGCGACAGTGTATATCGCTGTCCGTTTATAATCTATACACAATGTAGAGGTGTGTACAGTCAATTTAAAAGGAATAATAAAAAAGATAAATATTCGGTCAACGATACGTTATGATAGTCGTAATACTATAATATGGGTGTAAAAGGCCCCAGGTCAATAATAATGGTTTTTTCAAAACCGCTCAAAAATAATAGAGAATACCTTAAATTCTACTTAAGATTACTTAAAAACTATTTCTCCGACTTTGTAGAGCTCGACTCTACCTCGACTCTAGGTAGAGTCACCCGTTCGGCGTCGATCGATAGCCCTTGAGGAGGGCTGGTCAGCAGCGAAAACCGCTTCGCGCTACGACCAATAGTTCCTGAGATATTCCACTTTGAATTTTTCCAAGATGGCGAACCAAAGTGTTGCCTAGATCTAGGCTGATCTTAAAAATTCAATATCTCAGGAACCACTGGGCGCAGAAATGCGTGCGACGGCTCGCCGTGCTTGTCTTATTGTGAGCTATATGCTCACCGATACCAATTTCCGGATTTAGGTGTAGACTCTACCTAGAGTCCAGAACCGGCGCCGGTGGTAGAGCTCACCACGATATAGTTAACTTAATCCTAACAGAAAGCCTTCTCCGCAATTTTGTAGAGCTAAGCTCTATTTAGGCCCTGGGTAGAGTCGCCCGTCTGAAGTCAATCGATAGCCTTTAAGGAGGGCTAGTCAATAGCGAAAACCGCTACGCGCTACGACCAATAGTTCCCGAGATACTCCAACTTGAATTTTTGCAAGATGGCCGACCAAAGAGTTGCCTGGGTCTAGACTGATTTTAAAAAATTTATATCTCGGGAACTACCCGGCGCAGAGATGCGTGCGACGGCTCGCCGTGGTCGTCTTTTTACAGGCTATATGCTTACCGGACTAAAAATCTAGGTTTGGGGGTCGACTCTATCCAGGGTCGCAAGCCGGCACAAGTTGAAGAGCTCGCCGCGATAGGGTGCCCAAAGAAAACCGCAGCCCTTAGTGTCGTCTCAAACCGAAGTTATGCCCTCTTGAAGTTTTTCAAGATGGCCGCCAACATGGCCGCCGATTTGGGCAGAAGGTCCAAATTCGGCGGTTTTCAACTTGAAATACCCGTGTTTGGGCTCGATTTGTAGGGATTAAAAAGACCTACTTGGAACTTCTACTAAACTAACCAAAAAAGCTACCCCCGATTTATGGGGGTTGAAAAACTGTAATATTTACACTAAATTTGAATTTAAAATTATTTACAAAAAATAAACGGTTTTTTCAAAACTGGTCCGGGCCTATACTACCTTATAACTATTTTTTAAAGTATGTTACTGAGCCCTTGCACCCCTATTTCACCCACCTCGTGGCAACCCCTAATTTTCAAAAATTTATATTTAAAAAACTACTTGGCCAAAAATTATGAAATTTAGAATACTAATAGAATTAATTAATCTTAATAACGTGAATAAAAAATAAAGGGGGGTCGTCGATTTCGATTTAATAAAAAGGGGGGTTGAATTTTGACTAAAATTTCGAAGTGCAATAGCTCCGCAACTACTTATCTGATTTTCGCAATCGAAGTGTCCCCGTGCAGCTTCCGTTGAGTCCCGTCGGTTGAGGACACTGGCAGCGCCCTCTGACGTCTGGAACTAGGAGCACGTGGCCACGTGCTTTCCGGTTTTCTCCTTTTTCCTCGGCGTACACAAGTGGAAAAAATCCACTTGAGGTTTCCACTTGTAGGCCTCGGTGAGGCGCGTCGATTGGTGCAATAAAAACACTGGGTCGTCGATCTAATGACGGCAGCGTTCGCCGTCAAAGATCGTAATTTTGCTAAACTTCCGGTTTTTCACTCACAGAAGGTCCAAATCTTAACGGATTTTCGAGCACTTTTCACCACCTTGTAGAACTCGCGAACGCGCAACTTTTGACACTTAGCACGTGTAAATCGGTTGCGAAAAACCCACTTTTTCGAATTTTTTAAACTTTAAAATTGCCCGGAGCGACACAAAAACACTTGGTACGCGTGCGCTTTTGACTGCGGGCGACGGCGGAGAGCGGGTTAGGTTAGGTTAGGTTAGGTTAGGTTAGGTTAGGTTAGGTTAGGTTAGGTTAGGTTAGGTTAGGTTAGGTTAGGTTAGGTTTTTTTTTTTTTTTTTTTTTTTTATTAATAATGCCATTTATCGCTCTGACAAGATTCCTCAGAGAAGTATATGTGCTCTTCATGTTATACTATTTGTACTGCCTGTTTGCTTTTTCATGTTTCTTGCCTAATATCTTGCACCTTTTTAACTTATTTATTACTTGCTTTATTTATTTCTTTCTATTGTCTTTGTTGCTACCTTAACGCAGTACTTTATAAATTCTTCTTTTGTCTTTTTGTTACTGATTAGGACCGCTACACTTTCTGCACAGATTTTTGCATTGAGTCGGTTTTCCGCTTCATATTTTAATTTGGAGTTTATTGGGCAGTCAAAAAGTAAATGTAGGATGCCTTCTTTAGCGTCGGGGTCGCAAAGGCACGATGGACTCTCCTTACACTTAAACCTGTTTAAATATTCTGAGAATCCACCGTGCCCCGTCAAAACTTGTGTTAACACTCCTGTGAGTTCCGTCGTTCTGATAGTTTTATAAGCATTAACAGCATCCGGAAAAAAGATTTTCGTGGTCGCTGCAGTAGCCCCAGTTTGGTACCTACGGTTCCATTCGTCAAGCGATTCCAAACGGATTTGCCGCTTGACGAATGAAACCGGACAGCGATCGTAATTTGACTTGACTTTTGTTTTTAGTGCTGCCTCTTTCGCCAATGCATCGGCTCGCTCGTTGCCGTCCAGTCCAGCGTGCGCTTTTATCCAGAACAGGGATATATCCTTGTTCTGGAGTTTGCTGGCGGCGATGTTGGCCCGCGACTCGACGGCGAGGTGGTGCATTGATGTGTTGTTTACAACCGCCTCTAGTGCGGATCTCGAGTCGCTGTATATGCCAAAGCTCGTCTCTTTTCGGTCTATTATCATCCGAGTAGCTTCATATATGGCAAGGAGTTCCGCCTGATAAACTGTGCAATACGGAGACAGTTTCAATTTGACGGCTTTTATTTCGGTTTCACTGTTCCACCAGGACAGCGCTGCTCCGACTTTGCCGTCAATTTTACTGCCATCCGTGAATATACGTATTGCTTGCGTATTGTGGCTTTCGACCTCTCGTTCGTTTATCAGGCTCACGAACTCCAAGCTCATATGCTCCGCCGGATGTGGAGTTCCGGCATACGCAGCGACCCGCTCTACTTCCCTATCACCCAGGTCTTCCCGGGGCACCCCTTTTTTGGCCTCATAGAGCGCAGCTGCCTCTTTTATACGGAGGTCCAGAGGGAGCAATCCGGACAGCACCAAGGCAGAGTTTAGTGAGACGGTTTTATATGCTCTGGTAAGTTTCTGCGCGAAGCCCCTTTGTACGCTGTTGAGCATTTTCTGCACCCCCAATTTGTCTGCCGCCGATGCCCAAGCACCAGAAGCATACATGATGATTGGTTCTACTACTGCAGTGTATATGATGCGGATGACGTCTGGATGAAGGCCCCAACCAATTCTGGCCGCTCTAGAAAGCTGTTTGTAGATGTTAATAGCTTTCTTGCACACCTGCGCTGCGTGGTTGTTAAAGGAGAGCTTATGGTCAATATAGAGCCCCAGAATTTTAATTTCTTCAGACATGCCAATGTCGACCCCGCCCATGCTCAGTATTGGGACGTCGTATTTCAGCTTCCGCGTGATAGTCATAGCCTTGGTCTTTGACGGGCCAAAGTTTAGCTTGTTCTTGACGCCCCACTCCCGAACGAAGGCAAGGGCGGCACCGGCCTTTCTTTCTATGTCAAGCGCCTTGTCTCCGTCAAAGACGAGGACGACGTCATCCGCGAACGCCTGGCAGTACTCGCCCCTATGCTCAAGGCCTTTGAGCAGGGGGTCCAAGAGCAGGTTCCACAAAATGGGACCACCAATAGACCCCTGTACGCACCCTTTTGTTGTGCTCTTCGTACATTCTTCACCCCCATACCTGACGGTGACCTTTCTGTCTCGTAGGTAGCTGTCAAGGATTCTCCGAATGTTTACAGGGCACTTTTCCTCAGCCAAACGGACTCTAATGGCTGGCCACCATGCATTGTCAAAGGCCCCCTCTATGTCCAGTGAAACCAAGACCACTATCTTTTTGGCGTCAATTCTTTGGCGTATATAGTTCACTAGATCATAGAGGGCGTCCTCAGTGCTTTTCTGGGGCATGAATCCGTATTGGCGAGTACTAATCCTCGGGAGAATATGCCATTTCAGCCTACCCACGATCAGTTTTTCCAGAATTTTTCCCATCACTGGCAACAATCCTATTGGTCTGTAAGCCTTCGGGTTCGTATAATCGTCCTTCCCGGGCTTACGGAGGACCACGACCGTCGCTTCCTTCCAGATGGTAGGGAAGTGCTCCAGCTCCAGGCATTTGTTTACCAGTGATAGGAAGAACTCCGGATCACGGGAAACCGCATGGCCGCAGATCTCGGCTGTAAGGCCATCCGCACCTGGTGCTTTCTTCGGGTTAAAGCTCTCTACCACAGTTCGGAGCTCCTCCATCGTAAACGGGGGATCCCGATGCTCATCACGAGACGGCCCGTTTACACGGTCAGCCTCCTCTCTTATTTTGGTGTGGTACAGGGTTTCACCTTCTGTCGCGTCATCCGGGTAGAAGGCCTCCATTAGCACCCTTGCTGAGTCTCGTAGGTCAAATGCTTTCCCATCTTTTTCCATCGGCAAATCCTCTGGTCTCTTGGTGGTCCCCTTAATTACTCTATAAATGCCCTCCCAAACGCCTTCCCTGTCCTGCTTTCCACAAAACCCTTTCCAACTCTCAATCTGTGCTGTTCTTGCCTCTGTCTCATATTTTTCTTTAATTTTCAGATACTCATCGACTACCTTCGCTCTCCGGACTGGCGCTGCACAACGGACACGTCTCTTCTTGGTGAGGACCTCTTTCTTCAAGGCGTATAGTTCATCGGACATCCACGGCAAGGTAAGTTTTTCTTTGGCCTTCTTTTTCGGAAGGGTATCTTCACATGTCTTCTTGACGATTGTTGTGTACCCCTCTGTCAAGGAGTCCAAATCCCTTGTGTTGTTCGTATGCTCTACTTTTTCTTTGTTTATGGCTCCTTCCTCTTTCAATTGGCCCAGTTTCTCATGAAATTGGGACCAATTTGCCTTTTTGGTACCGTAAACTCGTGTAGTTCTCTGGATGCTCATGCCTTTGGCTTTAGTCAGCCTGATCTTAAAGGTCACTGTGTTGTGATCTGAGCTTGTGAGCATTTCATCTACTTTCCAGTCCTCAATCAGGTTAATCATATCCATTGTGCAGGCCGTGACATCGATGTAGCTGGAGTAGCGTATACCACCCCTAATAGTGTCAAACGTAGGGATGTCTCCTTCGTTGAGTACCTGTAAACCCATTTCGTGTATGGTTCCAGCCATTTCTTCGCCCCTCCAGTTCACGACGTTCCCTCCCCACCAGGTATTCTTGGCGTTCGCGTCTCCACCTATGAGAAGTAGCTTAGGTCGCAGCTCCTTTTCTATTTGCTTTAACTGCTCCAGGTATGGCTCTATAGGCTGGTCTGGCTCGAAGTAGTACGAGATCACGGTGACCTCCCAGGCACGGGTACGGAGGTTTACCACTACGATGTTATTCGTGGTGAGTTTTGGGAACGGTCTAGCGTCTATGTCTGGATCGTAGATGGCTATAGCCGCCTTTGCCATCCCATCCCCCTGGTTTGTGCTTTGAAAGATTCTAACTCCTCTGTAACTCTTCATGCATTTGGACCTACCTACATATGGCTCCTGGAGCATTGCAAAGGCCGCCCTTCTTTTATCTGCCTCTAGCATCAGCTCGTTTGTGGCTAGTTCTTTCCGCTGTAGGTTGGCCTGGAGTACGCAATATATTTTTTCGATCTGCGGGGTCGTCTGTTTCGTTGCCTTTGGGTTGCCCGGGACGCCCTTAGCAGTACGCCGTGGTAGCGCGTGCTAAGGAATCCCACTTTCTCCTAATGGGGCACTCTTGGTTGAAGGCATTATGGTTTATTGCATCGAGTTTCACCCGACTGCAGTTGCAGCACGTCGGAGCATTGCCAGAGAGTCGGTCTTTACACTCCGCCCACTTGTGTGGGCCTCCGCAGTAACTACACTTCTCAATGGTGTCCTTACAGAGGCGCCGGCTGTGTCCGTACCCCAGACACAGCGAGCACTGCACCAACGGCGATTGGTCCTCGACGTGTAATCGCTGTAGGTCGATATGAATTTGACCCGCCGTGGTGAGGCGCTGCCATATCGTGGGGGACACCTCCATCACAATGTGGGTGGTGTGTGAATTCCTCGCTTTCCGCCTATAGCGGACGGCGACTCTCATTTCCCGTTCCTCAATATTTGCTAACAAATGGCTGTTTTGCTTCTTAAGTGCTTTTACGACATCCTCATCCGTGTGAATGGCCAGAATGTCTCTCACAATGATCAAAGGATCTCTATTCTGCGCCTCTTTTACTTGGAGGTTACTGGACTTTACGGCCTCGCTGATCTTTATTAGCTCCTCTTTACTGTGACACCCTATGATGACCTTCTGGTCTCTTGCCTTTCGCAGCCTATCCACGCGAATGCCGCTATTTGTTGCATCCACAGCGTCCCTGATCTTCCCTATGAGCTCTTGACTCGAGTCCTCTTTGTCGTCAGATGTGACTATAATGGAGTGTAGGGGCGCTGCGTTAATCTGCTTTGGCCGGCTTGCTGCCTCTGTGTAGGTAGTCTGCGGCACGGCTTGGCTACTGAGGTCACTCCTCAGGTCAGCGATAGATTTGGACAGCTTCGCGACCTCAGCATACGATAGACCCTGTCCGCTTTCAAGGGGCTTCGGAATCTGCTTGAGGTCCGCAGTTAGAGTGATGGTGTGTTTCTTGCACTCCGTTAGAGCGTCATTGTGCTCTTTGATGTTTTTAATGAGCTCTTTCATCAACTCCATCTGCGGTTTCTCGCTCGCTTCGCTATCCACTGCCCGTTTGTCACTTTCCTGGGTGTTCTTCAGGGGTAGTGAAGGGGTAAGATAGCTTATGGGTTTCTCCTTTGTCCCTGCCGCTTCAATGACCAGCCTGTAGAGCCTTTCCAACGCTTGCGTGACTCCAGATTTAATGTCCGCTCTCAGGTTGCGTGATTCGCCTAGCAAGGTCTTAGCCCTTATCAGGCAGCCCTTTGCCTCAGCTGGTTTGCTGCCATATTTAGGTTTCGGTGGTGGGGTTCTCGCCAGCTCATATGAGGCCCTACGAGCTTCCGCAGAAACCTCTTGTGAGGGCTGCGTCCCATCTTTAGAGGGAGCGACCGTTTTTTGGGGGGGCACTGCCCTCGGTTTTGTCTTTGGAGGGATTTCAGGAGCTGCTTCAGGAATTACGTAGGTCGCATCGATTTGGTTCTTTGGGAAGTCAGCCGAGCTGTCATTGATTTCCTTTGTCGGTGACATAGCGGGCTCCGACATATTTTCCGGAGATTGCGATCGGCTCAACGCCTTTTTTGGGGTTCTATGTCCGAACATAACACCGCCGCTATACCGGAACTGCCAACCTCTATCCAAGTGAATACACCTATTCTACTTCAATAGTTGTAACACTATGGATCTACGCAACAGCCTCCGGCAGAGCAACAGTATTATTTAATGTTTTTTACAAAAAGTAAACAAAACCTAAATCAATATTAAATAAAATCAAATTCCTAACTGACTAAGATAATTCATCTAATATCTGGGAGTGTATAAGCTCCCAGGGTCAATAGAGTGGTGGGGCTGGTGTATAAGTCCTCCCCACAGTCAACACAAATGATAATAATAACAATCGTTAATTCCTAACCAACCTAACCTAAGTTGTTATCTTGGGAGTGTAGAAGGCTCCCAAGGTCAATCTTAAAATCTAGAAGTGGTGGGGAGGTGTATAGAGTCTCCCCCCGTCAGGTACAGTATTTCTGTCAACGAAGATTTTTTAAAATTCCGCCTTTTAAATTTTTTTAAATTTGGCCGGCTCTCCCTATGGGACTGCTCCCTGCCACCTGTATAACGACAAGTTTGGGTTTAATTTTTGTTTTTCTTTCACAGGTCGCTAGTGTCGGTATACAGGAGCGCCCTGTGAAAGTCTGGCTGGAAAAATCGGAAAATTGGGGCTGCGGCGCGAGAAATCTGCGATTTTTCGTAAGTAATTTGATCAAATTGTATGAAGATTTCAAGGTACCACTATACCTCGGTGTCGAAATGATGCTAATATGGAGTCGCGACAAAAGCGTTTTTTAACGCGAAAAATCGAAGAAAACCGGTCGCACAGCTACGCGCGCGCGACCTCACGCGCGCAGGCCCTGCCCGAGTCGGAAAATGTGAAAATTTAGAAGAAATTTGGTAGATTTGCTAAGTTCGAATTCTGATGTGAAATTTTTCTAAGTGTTTTATATGTGAAAATGTGGAAAATTTTAATTTTTGTTTTTCTTTCACAGGTCGCTAGTGTCGGTATACAGGAGCGCCCTGTGAAAGTCTGGCTGGAAAAATCGGAAAATTGGGGCTGCGGCGCGAGAAATCTGCGATTTTTCGTAAGTAATTTGATCAAATTGTATGAAGATTTCAAGGTACCACTATACCTCGGTGTCGAAATGATGCTAATATGGAGTCGCGACAAAAGCGTTTTTTAACGCGAAAAATCGAAGAAAACCGGTCGCACAGCTACGCGCGCGCGACCTCACGCGCGCAGGCCCTGCCCGAGTCGGAAAATGTGAAAATTTAGAAGAAATTTGGTAGATTTGCTAAGTTCGAATTCTGATGTGAAATTTTTCTAAGTGTTTTATATGTGAAAATGTGGAAAATTTTAATTTTTGTTTTTCTTTCACAGGTCGCTAGTGTCGGTATACAGGAGCGCCCTGTGAAAGTCTGGCTGGAAAAATCGGAAAATTGGGGCTGCGGCGCGAGAAATCTGCGATTTTTCGTAAGTAATTTGATCCGGTTAGGTTAGGTTAGGTTAGGTTAGGTTAGGTTAGGTTAGGTTAGGTTAGGTTAGGTTAGGTTAGGTTAGGTTAGGTTAGGTTAGGTTAGGTTAGGTTAGGTTAGGTTAGGTTAGGTTAGGTTAGGTTAGGTTAGGTTAGGTTAGGTTAGGTTAGGTTAGGTTAGGTTAGGTTAGGTTAGGTTTTTTTTTTTTTTTTTTTATTATATAATGCCATTAATCGCTCTGACAAGATTCCTCAGAGAAGTATATGTGCTCTTAATGTTATACTATTTGTACTGCCTGTTTGCTTTTTCATGTTTCTTGCCTAATATCTTGCACCTTTTTAACTTATTTATTACTTGCTTTATTTATTTCTTTCTATTGTCTTTGTTGCTACCTTAACGCAGTACTTTATAAATTCTTCTTTTGTCTTTTTGTTACTGAGTAGGACCGCTACACTTTCTGCACAGATTTTTGCATTGAGTCGGTTTTCCGCTTCATATTTTAATTTGGAGTTTATTGGGCAGTCAAAAAGTAAATGTAGGATGCCTTCTTTAGCGTCGGGGTCGCAAAGGCACGATGGACTCTCCTTACACTTAAACCTGTTTAAATATTCTGAGAATCCACCGTGCCCCGTCAAAACTTGTGTTAACACTCCTGTGAGTTCCGTCGTTCTGATAGTTTTATAAGCATTAACAGCATCCGGAAAAAAGATTTTCGTGGTTGCTGCAGTAGCCCCAGTTTGGTACCTACGGTTCCATTCGTCAAGCGATTCCAAACGGATTTGCCGCTTGACGAATGAAACCGGACAGCGATCGTAATTTGACTTGACTTTTGTTTTTAGTGCTGCCTCTTTCGCCAATGCATCGGCTCTCTCGTTGCCGTCCAGTCCAGCGTGCGCTTTTATCCAGAACAGGGATATATCCTTGTTCTGGAGTTTGCTGGCGGCGATGTTGGCCCGCGACTCGACGGCGAGGTGGTGCATTGATGTGTTGTTTACAACCGCCTCTAGTGCGGATCTCGAGTCGCTGTATATGCCAAAGCTCGTCTCTTTTCGGTCTATTATCATCCGAGTAGCTTCATATATGGCAAGGAGTTCCGCCTGATAAACTGTGCAATACGGAGACAGTTTCAATTTGACGGCTTTTATTTCGGTTTCACTGTTCCACCAGGACAGCGCTGCTCCGACTTTGCCGTCAATTTTACTGCCATCCGTGAATATACGTATTGCTTGCGTATTGTGGCTTTCGACCTCTCGTTCGTTTATCAGGCTCACGAACTCCAAGCTCATATGCTCCGCCGGATGTGGAGTTCCGGCATACGCAGCGACCCGCTCTACTTCCCTATCACCCAGGTCTTCCCGGGGCACCCCTTTTTTGGCCTCATAGAGCGCAGCTGCCTCTTTTATACGGAGGTCCAGAGGGAGCAATCCGGACAGCACCAAGGCAGAGTTTAGTGAGACGGTTTTATATGCTCTTGTAAGTTTCTGCGCGAAGCCCCTTTGTACGCTGTTGAGCATTTTCTGCACCCCCAATTTGTCTGCCGCCGATGCCCATGCACCAGAAGCATACATGATGATTGGTTCTACTACTGCAGTGTATATGATGCGGATGACGTCTGGATGAAGGCCCCAACCAATTCTGGCCGCTCTAGAAAGCTGTTTGTAGATGTTAATAGCTTTCTTGCACACCTGCGCTGCGTGGTTGTTAAAGGAGAGCTTATGGTCAATATAGAGCCCCAGAATTTTAATTTCTTCAGACATGCCAATGTCGACCCCGCCCATGCTCAGTCTTGGGACGTCGTATTTCAGCTTCCGCGTGATAGTCATAGCTTTGGTCTTTGACGGGCCAAAGTTTAGCTTGTTCTTGACGCCCCACTCCCGAACGAAGGCAAGGGCGGCACCGGCCTTTCTTTCTATGTCAAGCGCCTTGTCCCCGTCAAAGACGAGGACGACGTCATCCGCGAACGCCTGGCAGTACTCGCCCCTATGCTCAAGGCCTTTGAGCAGGGGGTCCAAGAGCAGGTTCCACAAAATGGGACCACCAATAGACCCCTGTACGCACCCTTTTGTTGTGCTCTTCGTACATTCTTCACCCCCATACCTGACGGTGACCTTTCTGTCTCGTAGGTAGCTGTCAAGGATTCTCCGAATGTTTACAGGGCACTTTTCCTCAGCCAAACGGACTCTAATGGCTGGCCACCATGCATTATCAAAGGCCCCCTCTATGTCCAGTGAAACCAAGACCACTATCTTTTTGGCGTCAATTCTTTGGCGTATATAGTTCACTAGATCATAGAGGGCGTCCTCAGTGCTTTTCTGGGGCATGAATCCGTATTGGCGAGTACTAATCCTCGGGAGAATATGCCATTTCAGCCTACCCACGATCAGTTTTTCCAGAATTTTTCCCATCACTGGCAACAATCCTATTGGTCTGTAAGCCTTCGGGTTCGTATAATCGTCCTTCCCGGGCTTACGGAGGACCACGACCGTCGCTTCCTTCCAGATGGTAGGGAAGTGCTCCAGCTCCAGGCATTTGTTTACCAGTGATAGGAAGAACTCCGGATCACGGGAAACCGCATGGCCGCAGATCTCGGCTGTAAGGCCATCCGCACCTGGTGCTTTCTTCGGGTTAAAGCTCGCAACCACAGTTCGGAGCTCCTCCATCGTAAACGGGGGATCCCGATGCTCATCACGAGACGGCCCGTTTACACGGTCAGCCTCCTCTCTTATTTTGGTGTGGTACAGGGTTTCACCTTCTGTCGCGTCATCCGGGTAGAAGGCCTCCATTAGCACCCTTGCTGAGTCTCGTAGGTCAAATGCTTTCCCATCTTTTTCCATCGGCAAATCCTCTGGTCTCTTGGTGGTCCCCTTAATTACTCTATAAATGCCCTCCCAAACGCCTTCCCTGTCCTGCTTTCCACAAAACCCTTTCCAACTCTCAATCTGTGCTGTTCTTGCCTCTGTCTCATATTTTTCTTTAATTTTCAGATACTCATCGACTACCTTCGCTCTCCGGACTGGCGCTGCACAACGGACACGTCTCTTCTTGGTGAGGACCTCTTTCTTCAAGGCGTATAGTTCATCGGACATCCACGGCAAGGTAAGTTTTTCTTTGGCCTTCTTTTTCGGAAGGGTATCTTCACATGTCTTCTTGACGATTGTTGTGTACCCCTCTGTCAAGGAGTCCAAATCCCTTGTGTTGTTCGTATGCTCTACTTTTTCTTTGTTTATGGCTCCTTCCTCTTTCAATTGGCCCAGTTTCTCATGAAATTGGGACCAATTTGCCTTTTTGGTACCGTAAACTCGTGTAGTTCTCTGGATGCTCATGCCTTTGGCTTTAGTCAGCCTGATGTTAAAGGTCACTGTGTTGTGATCTGAGCTTGTGAGCATTTCATCTACTTTCCAGTCCTCAATCAGGTTAATCATATCCATTGTGCAGGCCGTGACATCGATGTAGCTGGAGTAGCGTATACCACCCCTAATAGTGTCAAACGTAGGGTTGTCTCCTTCGTTGAGTACCTGTAAACCCATTTCGTGTATGGTTCCAGCCATTTCTTCGCCCCTCCAGTTCACGACGTTCCCTCCCCACCAGGTATTCTTGGCGTTTGCGTCTCCACCTATGAGAAGTAGCTTAGGTCGCAGCTCCTTTTCTATTTGCTTTAACTGCTCCAGGTATGGCTCTATAGGCTGGTCTGGCTCGAAGTAGTACGAGATCACGGTGACCTCCCAGGCACGGGTACGGAGGTTTACCACTACGATGTTATTCGTGGTGAGTTTTGGGAACGGTCTAGCGTCTATGTCTGGATCGTAGATGGCTATAGCCGCCTTTGCCATCCCATCCCCCTGGTTTGTGCTTTGAAAGATTCTAACTCCTCTGTAACTCTTCATGCATTTGGACCTACCTACATATGGCTCCTGGAGCATTGCAAAGGCCGCCCTTCTTTTATCTGCCTCTAGCATCAGCTCGTTTGTGGCTAGTTCTTTCCGCTGTAGGTTGGCCTGGAGTACGCAATATATTTTTTCGATCTGCGGGGTCGTCTGTTTCGTTGCCTTTGGGTTGCCCGGGACGCCCTTAGCAGTACGCCGTGGTAGCGCGTGCTAAGGAATCCCACTTTCTCCTAATGGGGCACTCTTGGTTGAAGGCATTATGGTTTATTGCATCGAGTTTCACCCGACTGCAGTTGCAGCACGTCGGAGCATTGCCAGAGAGTCGGTCTTTACACTCCGCCCACTTGTGTGGGCCTCCGCAGTAACTACACTTCTCAATGGTGTCCTTACAGAGGCGCCGGCTGTGTCCGTACCCCAGACACAGCGAGCACTGCACCAACGGCGATTGGTCCTCGACGTGTAATCGCTGTAGGTCGATATGAATTTGACCCGCCGTGGTGAGGCGCTGCCATATCGTGGGGGACACCTCCATCACAATGTGGGTGGTGTGTGAATTCCTCGCTTTCCGCCTATAGCGGACGGCGACTCTCATTTCCCGTTCCTCAATATTTGCTAACAAATGGCTGTTTTGCTTCTTAAGTGCTTTTACGACATCCTCATCCGTGTGAATGGCCAGAATGTCTCTCACAATGATCAAAGGATCTCTATTCTGCGCCTCTTTTACTTGGAGGTTACTGGACTTTACGGCCTCGCTGATCTTTATTAGCTCCTCTTTACTGTGACACCCTATGATGACCTTCTGGTCTCTTGCCTTTCGCAGCCTATCCACGCGAATGCCGCTATTTGTTGCATCCACAGCGTCCCTGATCTTCCCTATGAGCTCTTGACTCGAGTCCTCTTTGTCGTCAGATGTGACTATAATGGAGTGTAGGGGCGCTGCGTTAATCTGCTTTGGCCGGCTTGCTGCCTCTGTGTAGGTAGTCTGCGGCACGGCTTGGCTACTGAGGTCACTCCTCAGGTCAGCGATAGATTTGGACAGCTTCGCGACCTCAGCATACGATAGACCCTGTCCGCTTTCAAGGGGCTTCGGAATCTGCTTGAGGTCCGCAGTTAGAGTGATGGTGTGTTTCTTGCACTCCGTTAGAGCGTCATTGTGCTCTTTGATGTTTTTAATGAGCTCTTTCATCAACTCCATCTGCGGTTTCTCGCTCACTTCGCTATCCACTGCCCGTTTGTCACTTTCCTGGGTGTTCTTCAGGGGTAGTGAAGGGGTAAGATAGCTTATGGGTTTCTCCTTTGTCCCTGCCGCTTCAATGACCAGCCTGTAGAGCCTTTCCAACGCTTGCGTGACTCCAGATTTAATGTCCGCTCTCAGGTTGCGTGATTCGCCTAGCAAGGTCTTAGCCCTTATCAGGCAGCCCTTTGCCTCAGCTGGTTTGCTGCCATATTTAGGTTTCGGTGGTGGGGTTCTCGCCAGCTCATATGAGGCCCTACGAGCTTCCGCAGAAACCTCTTGTGAGGGCTGCGTCCCATCTTTAGAGGGAGCGACCGTTTTTTGGGGGGGCACTGCCCTCGGTTTTGTCTTTGGAGGGATTTCAGGAGCTGCTTCAGGAATTACGTAGGTCGCATCGATTTGGTTCTTTGGGAAGTCAGCCGAGCTGTCATTGATTTCCTTTGTCGGTGACATAGCGGGCTCCGACATATTTTCCGGAGATTGCGATCGGCTCAACGCCTTTTTTGGGGTTCTATGTCCGAACATAACACCGCCGCTATACCGGAACTGCCAACCTCTATCCAAGTGAATACACCTATTCTACTTCAATAGTTGTAACACTATGGATCTACGCAACAGCCTCCGGCAGAGCAACAGTATTATTTAATGTTTTTTACAAAAAGTAAACAAAACCTAAATCAATATTAAATAAAATCAAATTCCTAACTGACTAAGATAATTCATCTAATATCTGGGAGTGTATAAGCTCCCAGGGTCAATAGAGTGGTGGGGCTGGTGTATAAGTCCTCCCCACAGTCAACACAAATGATAATAATAACAATCGTTAATTCCTAACCAACCTAACCTAAGTTGTTATCTTGGGAGTGTAGAAGGCTCCCAAGGTCAATCTTAAAATCTAGAAGTGGTGGGGAGGTGTATAGAGTCTCCCCCCGTCAGGTACAGTATTTCTGTCAACGAAGATTTTTTAAAATTCCGCCTTTTAAATTTTTTAAATTTGGCCGGCTCTCCCTATGGGACTGCTCCCTGCCACCTGTATAACGACAAGTGGGTGGGTGGGTGGGTGGGTTTAATTTTTGTTTTTCTTTCACAGGTCGCTAGTGTCGGTATACAGGAGCGCCCTGTGAAAGTCTGGCTGGAAAAATCGGAAAATTGGGGCTACGGCGCGAGAAATCTGCGATTTTTCGTAAGTAATTTGATCCGGTTAGGTTTTTTTTTTTTTTTTTTATTTTTTTTTTTCTTTCTACCTTTGACATAGTCAAAGCCTATGTTGGCCTATTGTTCACTTTCACTCCAGTTCTATCTCTTATACCACTCGTACTTTTATTCTGCATACCTTGTTCTTTCTGTCATTCGTCTCTTTCACACTTTACCCGGTGGGATTCCGGTCTACTCTATATGTATTCTAATAACTTTATATTTTGGGGTTTCTTTATTTTTTTACTGTTTACAATCTTACTTTATTATTACTATTACATACTATTACTTTATTTACTATTACATTTTAATCTTACTTTTAAGTCTTAAATTATGCTTAATTCTACTCTTAGGCTACATTTCACACTACTACATTTTCACTTATCTACTTTTACATTTTTGTTTCTTAAACTACGCTTATCTCTACTTTTAGTTTTTTACATTTGGGGTATCGTTGTATGATTTACCTATGTATTATTCATAATATATGGAAATCATACTTATAATTTACTTGTTCCTTTTAATTACCTTCTCTATTATTTTCAAGCAGTAGTTTATAAATTCGTTTCTACGTTTATCTGTCATAATGATCTTTATGTTTCCAATTGTTAGTTTTACGTCTAATAATTGTTCTATTTTGAATCTTTCGTAGCCGAACACCGGGCATTCCAAGACAATGTGGGGAACAGACTCCTTTGCGTCGGGATCACAGATGCATGACGGACTCTCCTTACACTTAAAACGACATAAGTATTCGGAGAATCCGCCATGACCCGTAAACAATTGGGTGCTTAGACATGTCGGTTTGAGTTTCCGAATTACACTATAAGCGGCATCCACATCCGGGAAGAACATTTTTGTGACTCCGGCAACTTCTCCGGATTTGTACCTCTCATCCCATTCGCGAATCGTCTGCTGCCGAAGCTGTCGCTTCGCGAATGAGACGGGAAACAAATCATAGCTAGGTCTCCTTTTAGTTGATGCAGCGGCGGCTTCTTTGGCAAGTTGGTCTGCCCTCTCATTTCCCTCCAATCCTGCGTGTGCTTTGATCCAGAACAAAGATACAACTTTGTTCTGTCGAGAAAGGTACGCTATGTTCTCGCGTGTTTCAACGGCTAATGGATGGAGGGAACTGAGATTGGTGACGGTTTGTAGTGCCGCCATTGAGTCGCTATAAATGCCGAATGTGTCTGCTTTGTACCTCTTCATCAACCTTGTGGCCTCGCAAACAGCCAACAGTTCTGCCTGATATACTGTGCAGTATGACGGTAAGCAGAGTTTGACGGTCTTGATCTCCGCTTCGCCCTCCCACACGGACAGCGCCGCGCCAACCTTACCCCCGATCTTACTACCGTCGGTGAAAATTTTTACTGCACAGCTGCCGTTTACGTCCACGTCGTTCTGGTCCTTGAGACAAATCAGACTGAGGTCCGCCGACACTGCGGGATGTGGCGCCTCTGTTGCCGGCATTAATCGTTCAATCTCCCTGTCCCCTAATCCAGGCAGGTTCGCCCCCCTCTTGATCCTGTATAGCAAGGCTACCTCGCGTACACGAAGATCAAGTGGGAGCACCCCCGCCAGAACCAGTGCTGAGTTCAGGGAGACCGTGCGATAAGCCTTGCACATTTTCTGCGCAAATCCTCGTTGGACAGTACCGAGCTGTCTCTGCACTCCAAGCTTCTCGGCTGCTGGTGCCCAGATGCTCGCCGCGTACAAAATGATGGGCTCGACGGTCGCCGTGTAAATTGTACGGATCACTTCAGGGTGAAGACCCCAGCTTACCTTCGCTGCTCTTGCAAGCTGTTTGTACACATTTACCGCCTTTTTACAGACGCTTGCTACGTGCAAATTAAAAGTGAGTTTGTTATCAAACGTCACCCCCAACATCTTAATTTGGTTTGACATGCCAATGTCGACCCCGCCCATGCTCAGGCGTGGTGTGTCGAATTTAAGCTTGCGCGTGATTACCATCGCGTTGATCTTGTGAGGCGCGAATTTGAGTTTATTTTCGACACCCCAAACCCGGACAAGTTCGAGAGCGGCATTGGCGTGTCTTTGCACGTTTTGGGCCGTAAGACCGTCGAACACCATCACAACGTCGTCGGCGAATGCCTGCACATAATGCCCCTCAGTCAAGAGAGTGTTCAGAAGAGGGTCTAACAGTACATTCCATAGGATAGGACCGCCTATGGACCCTTGTACGCACCCTTTGTTGGTCGCCTTGGTAAATGTTTCTCCATTGTACCTTACCGTGACTTTCCTTTGGTCAAGGTAACTGTCAAAGACTTTCCTAATGTTGTAGGGACAGTTCATCTTGGCCAGCTGGACTCTAATCGCTGGCCACCAGGCGCTGTCGAAAGCGCCCTCTATATCCAATGACACGACGGCTATAATCTTCTTCTCGTCAAGTTTTGTATTTATGTGTTGCATTAGTTTATAGAGGGCGTCTTCGCAGCTTTTTTGGGGCATGAATCCAAACTGGTTTGGGTTCAGTCTCGGCAAAAGATGGTGTTTAAGTCGGGCGACCAACATCTTCTCGTAAATTTTTCCCATTACCGGTAAGAGGCCTATTGGGCGGTAAGACTTGGGCGTTGTGTACGAGTCTTTTCCTGGTTTTCTCAACACTATGACTGTAGCCTCTTTCCAGATGACCGGGAAGTAGTGAAGCTCCAGGCACCTGTTGAGAACTCCCAGGAAAAGTTGTGGGTCGGATCCTATGGCATGGCTGCATATGTCTGCGGTTAAGCCGTCGGCACCAGGCGCTTTCTTTGGATTCAAGGAGTCCATTGCGGTGAGCAATTCCGTTTGTGTGAACGGAGGATCATTCTGTTCCCCAGATGGTTGAAGGTTCACCTCGGATGCTCGGCTCCTTGTTTCTCGATGCGTCTGGTTATCGTTTTCCCACAGGTCTTCTGGGTAGAACGTCCTAGCCAACAACTCTACCGAGCCTTTTGCGTCAAGGGTGATGCCATTTTCCTCCAGTGGTATATCTTCTACTCTCTTGGCTGTCCTCCCAATTACCCGATAAATCCCCTCCCATAAATTTTCCTTGTCCTGTTTCTCGCAGAAACTCTTCCAACTTACGATCTGGGCCTCCATGGCCTTCGACTCGTACTCGTCTCTAGCTTGGATATAAGCGTCCACGACACTCTGTCTTCGTATCGGTGCGGCATTCCTGATCCTGCGCCTCCTAGTGGTGACCAGTCGCTTCATCGTGGCAAGTTCCTCGGACCACCAGGGTAGGGTAAGTGTCTCATTGTTCTTCTTAATTGGCATTGATAATTTACTAGCTTCTGTAATGGCATTTTGAAATTTGGTTATAAAATTTTCTAATTGTTCGGCTGTGTTAATTCTTAAGATTTTTTCGATTTCTAAATTGTTCTCTATCATAATTTCTTTTAGTTTTTCTTGAAAGGTTTCCCAATTGGCTTTTTTAGTGTTTTAGGTTAGGTTAGGTTAGGTTTTTTTTTTTTTTTTTTTTTTTTTTTTTTAATAATCTTTCTACCTTTGACATAGTCAAAGCCTATGTTGGCCTATTGTTCACTTTCACTCCAGTTCTATCTCTTATACCTCTCGTACTTTTATTCTGCATACCTTGTTCTTTCTGTCATTCGTCTCTTTCGCACTTTACCCGGTGGGATTCCGGTCTACTCTATTTGTATTCTAATTACTTTATATTTTGGGGTTTCTTTTTTTTTTTTTTTTTTTTTACTGTTTACAATCTTACTTTTTTATAACTATTACATACTATTTCTTTATTTACTATTACATTTTAATCTTACTTTTAAGTCTTAAATTATGCTTAATTCTACTCTTAGGCTACATTTCACACTACTACATTTTCACTTATCTACTTTTACATTTTTATTTCTTAAACTACGCTTATCTCTACTTTTAGTTTTTTACATTTAGGGTATCGTTGTATGATTTACCTATGTATTATTCATAATATATGGAAATCATACTTATAATTTACTTGTTCCTTTTGATTACCTTCTCTATTATTTTCAAGCAGTAGTTTATAAATTCGTTTCTACGTTTATCTGTCATAATGATCTTTATGTTTTCAATTGTTAGTTTTACGTCTAATAATTGTTCTATTTTGAATCTTTCGTAGCCGAACACCGGGCATTCCAAGACAATGTGGGGAACAGATTCCTTTGCGTCGGGATCACAGATGCATGACGGACTCTCCTTACACTTAAAACGACATAAGTATTCGGAGAATCCGCCATGACCTGTAAACAATTGGGTGCTTAGACATGTCGGTTTGAGTTTCCGAATTACACTATAAGCGGTATCCACATCCGGGAAGAATATTTTTGTGACTCCGGCAACTTCTCCGGATTTGTACCTCTCATCCCATTCGCGAATCGTCTGCTGCCGTAGCTGTCGCTTCGCGAATGAGACGGGAAACAAATCATAACTAGGTCTCCTTTTAGTTGATGCAGCGGCGGCTTCTTTGGCAAGTTGGTCTGCCCTCTCATTTCCCTCCAATCCTGCGTGAGCTTTAATCCAGAACAAAGATACAACTTTGTTCTGCCGAGAAAGGTACGCTATGTTCTCGCGTGTTTCAACGGCTAATGGATGGAGGGAACTGAGATTGGTGACGGTTTGTAGTGCCGCCATTGAGTCGCTATAAATGCCGAATGTGTCCGCTTTGTACCTCTTCATCAACCTTGTGGCCTCGCAAACAGCCAACAGTTCTGCCTGATATACTGTGCAGTATGACGGTAAGCAGAGTTTGACGGTCTTGATCTCCGCTTCATCCTCCCACACGGACAGCGCCGCACCAACCCTACCCCCGATCTTACTACCGTCGGTGAAAATTTTTACTGCACAGCTGCCGCTTACGTCCACGTCGTTCTGGTCCTTGAGACAGATCAGACTGAGGTCCGCCGACACTGCGGGATGTGGCGCCTCTGTTGCCGGCATTAATCGTTCGATCTCCCTGTCCCCTAATCCAGGCAGGTTTGCCCCCCTCTTGATCCTGTATAGCGAGGCTACCTCGCGTACACGAAGATCAAGTGGGAGCACCCCCGCCAGAACCAGTGCTGAGTTCAGGGAGACCGTGCGATAAGCCTTGCACATTTTCTGCGCAAATCCTCGTTGGACAGTACCGAGCTGTCTCCGCACTCCAAGCTTCTCGGCTGCTAGTGCCCAGATGCTCGCCGCGTACAAAATGATGGGCTCGACGGTCGCAGTGTAAATTGTACGGATCACTTCGGGGTGGAGACCCCAGCTTGCCTTCGCTGCTCTTGCAAGCTGTTTATACACATTTACCGCCTTTTTACAGACGCTTGCTACGTGCAAATTAAAAGTGAGTTTGCTATCAAACGTCACCCCCAACATCTTAATTTGGTTTGACATGCCAATGTCGACCCCGCCCATGCTCAGGCGTGGTGTGTCGAATTTAAGCTTGCGCGTGATTACCATCGCGTTGGTCTTGTGAGGCGCGAATTTGAGTTTATTTTCGACACCCCAAACCCGGACAAGTTCGAGAGCGGCATTGGCGTGTCTTTGCACGTTTTGGGCCGTAAGACCGTCGAACACCATCACAACGTCGTCGGCGAATGCCTGCACATAATGCCCCTCAGTCAAGAGAGTGTTCAGAAGAGGGTCTAACAGTACATTCCATAGGATAGGACCGCCTATGGACCCTTGTACGCACCCTTTGTTGGTCGCCTTGGTAAATGTTTCTCCATTGTACCTTACCGTGACTTTCCTTTGGTCAAGGTAACTGTCAAAGACTTTCCTAATGTTGTAGGGACAGTTCATCTTGGCCAGCTGGACTCTAATCGCTGGCCACCAGGCGCTGTCGAATGCGCCCTCTATATCCAATGACACGACGGCTATAATCTTCTTCTCGTCAAGTTTTGTATTTATGTGTTGCATTAGTTTATAGAGGGCGTCTTCGCAGCTTTTTTGGGGCATGAATCCAAACTGGTTTGGGTTCAGTCTCGGCAAAAGATGGTGTTTAAGTCGGGCGACCAACATCTTCTCGTAAATTTTTCCCATTACCGGTAAGAGGCCTATTGGGCGGTAAGACTTGGGCGTTGTGTACGAGTCTTTTCCTGGTTTTCTCAACACTATGACTGTAGCCTCTTTCCAGATGACCGGGAAGTAGTGAAGCTCCAGGCACCTGTTGAGAACTCCCAGGAAAAGTTGTGGGTCGGATCCTATGGCATGGCTGCATATGTCTGCGGTAAAGCCGTCGGCACCAGGCGCTTTCTTTGGATTCAAGGAGTCCATTGCGGTGAGCAATTCCGTTTGTGTGAACGGAGGATCATTCTGTTCCCCAGATGGTTGAAGGTTCACTTCGGATGCTCGGCTCCTTGTTTCTCGATGCGTCTGGTTATCGTTTTCCCACAGGTCTTCTGGGTAGAACGTCCTAGCCAACAACTCTACCGAGCCTTTTGCGTCAAGGGTGATGCCATTTTCCTCCAGTGGTATATCTTCTACTCTCTTGGCTGTCCTCCCAATTACCCGATAAATCCCCTCCCATAAATTTTCCTTGTCCTGTTTCTCGCAGAAACTCTTCCAACTTACGATCTGGGCCTCCATGGCCTTCGACTCGTACTCGTCTCTAGCTTGGATATAAGCGTCCACGACACTCTGTCTTCGTATCGGTGCGGCATTCCTGATCCTGCGCCTCCTAGTGGTGACCAGTCGCTTCATCGTGGCAAGTTCCTCGGACCACCAGGGTAGGGTAAGTGTCTCATTGTTCTTCTTAATTGGCATTGATAATTTACTAGCTTCTGTAATGGCATTTTGAAATTTGGTTATAAAATTTTCTAATTGTTCAGCTGTGTTAATTCTTAAGATTTTTTCGATTTCTAAATTGTTCTCTATCATAATTTCTTTTAGTTTTTCTTGAAAGGTTTCCCAATTGGCTTTTTTAGTGTTATAAATTCTAGTGGATCTTTTGACACTCACCCCCCCCGATTTCTTCAGCTTGATACTGAAGCTGATGCCGTTATGATCGGCACAAGTGAGATTCTCAGCGACTTCCCAGTCCTCCACTAGGTCCAGCATGTCAGTAGTGCAGGCCGT
Source organism: Erebia epiphron (assembly GCA_963932025.1). Lineage (NCBI taxonomy): Eukaryota > Metazoa > Arthropoda > Insecta > Lepidoptera > Nymphalidae > Erebia > Erebia epiphron. The sequence goes on from OZ009950.1 coordinate 35,166,263, forward strand.
CACGTCAACGAAACTGGTGTAACGCTTCCCGCCACGAATGGTGTCGAAAGTTGGAACGTCGCCTTGGTTCAGTATGTGAAGGCCCAGTTCGTGGAGTGTACCCGCCATATCGTCCCCCCTATGGTCAATCATCGGACTTCCCCACCAGGTGCTCTTTGCGTTCGAGTCGCCTCCAATAATTAGCCTCTGCGTTATAGTTTCAGCAATTTTAGCAAGTTGATCCAGGTACGGGCTTATGGGCTGATCCGGTTCAAAATAGTACGAAGCTAACGTGAGCTTCCATTGCCTAGTGCTTACGCTCACCACTACGATGTTGTTTGTGGTGAGCTCAGGGTGTTGCGTGACATCTAGGTTGGCGTCAAATACAGCAATAGCTGCTTTGACTGTGCCTGCTCCGGTGCTCTGATAAATTCTCACCCCACGGTATGACTTCATACTATCGGATCCGCCCACATAGGGTTCCTGGATCAGTGCTATCGCTACTTTTGCGTCAGTTGCTTGAACCATTAGCTCGTCCGTGGCTAACTTCCTTCGTTGGAGGTTGCACTGGAGCACCTGGTATCGGTGAATATCCACTTGGGTGCCCTTAGCAATACGCCACTGACATGCGCGCTATGACGTCTCGTTTTTTGCGTATAGGGCAGTCATTGCTAAAGGCGTTGTGGTTGTTGCGGTCAATCTTTGCCTCTGTGCAGTTTATACATGCGGGTTCGCTTCCTGCAAGCCAATCCGGGCATTGCGCCTTGAGGTGCGGTCCACCGCAGTGGCTGCAGAGGTCCGCTGAGTCCTTTACGCAGTACTTTTTGCCGTGACCATAGCCAAGGCACCTCGAGCACTGTATAAGCGGCGACTGGTCAAATATCCGGATGCGTTGGAGGTCTATATACACCGCTCCAGTCTCAGTCGCCCTCTTCCATATGACTGGAGATACGCTCAGGATGACGTGGTTGGTATGCGGGTTACGGGCCTTCCTCTTATATTTGATCTCGAGCCTGTCCTCATTTTCCTTCAGGCCTTGAAAGATGTCCCGATTTTGTTTCCTGAAGGCCTTGATGACCTCCTCGTCGGTATTCACCATGAGGACATCCGCGAGTCTTAGGAGAGGATCCCGGTTTTTGACTTCTTCTACCACCAAATTTTTCCCGGATTTTTCTAATCTCTGTTTCACCTTTTGTCTGTCCTCTTCCGTATTACAGCTCATAATCACTTTCCTATCCCTTCCTTTCCGAGTCCTTTCTACCTTGATCCACCCTTCCTTAGCGTTCACTGCCTCTCTTACTTTAGTCAGCACTTGGTCGCCTGTGTCCTTTTCGTCCTGGGACGTGACAATTACAGAATGCAGCGCATTCTGTGGGCGTGGGGGCATGGTAGAGTGGACTGTCGCTGCCTCTGCGTAAGTCTTGGTGGTCAGCATGTGTTGGTGGTGCTGGTCAAGGTTGCTTTTCAGTTCATCCATTTTCCTACCATTTTCAATGAGTAGCCGGCTGTGTTCTTTTAGGTGTTCTACTATTTGTTTATGTTCATGTTCCTCAGAGGTTCCCTTTCGTATAGTCCTTTCTGGTAAAATCTGTGTTGCTTCAGGTGCGGGTACTTCTCCGGTCTTTTTAAATCTTTTAATCTCCGCTTCTGCCTCTTTTATAATCTGAAACATTCTGTCCACCGCCTCCAACACATTTGCTTTTATATCCGCCCTAATATTCCGCGAGTTATTTATGTTTGTTCTGGCTTTAATTAAGCTAGCTTTACCTTCGGCTAGTCGGTTCGACAGCACCTGTCTCGGTAGGACTTGGGCGTCTGTCTTACTGGTAGCTGGGGTCAAGTCTTGCGGTTCCTGTCCTGCCGCTTCCAGCTTCTCTACGCTGCGTCTAACGTTAGACGAGAGCGTTTGCGTCCTAGGTGGGGATTTTTGGGGAAAAAGAGTCTGTGTCCTGGGCGGAGAATTTTTCTCCATTTCTTCGTCAGTGTGCTTCGCTGGAGTTCTGGCCAACATTGTCAGAGGAGTGCGTCAAGATAGAATAAAATACGCGACAGTGTATATCGCTGTCCGTTTATAATCTATACACAATGTAGAGGTGTGTACAGTCAATTTAAAAAGAATAATAAAAAAGATAAATATTCGGTCAACGATACGTTATGATAGTCGTAATACTATAATATGGGTGTAAAAGGCCCCAGGTCAATAATAATGGTTTTTTCAAAACCGCTCAAAAATAATAGAGAATACCTTAAATTCTACTTAAGATTACTTAAAAACTATTTCTCCGACTTTGTAGAGCTCGACTCTACCTCGACTCTAGGTAGAGTCACCCGTTCGGCGTCGATCGATAGCCCTTGAGGAGGGCTGGTCAGCAGCGAAAACCGCTTCGCGCTACGACCAATAGTTCCTGAGATATTCCACTTTGAATTTTTCCAAGATGGCGAACCAAAGTGTTGCCTAGATCTAGGCTGATCTTAAAAATTCAATATCTCAGGAACCACTGGGCGCAGAAATGCGTGCGACGGCTCGCCGTGCTTGTCTTATTGTGAGCTATATGCTCACCGATACCAATTTCCGGATTTAGGTGTAGACTCTACCTAGAGTCCAGAACCGGCGCCGGTGGTAGAGCTCACCACGATATAGTTAACTTAATCCTAACAGAAAGCCTTCTCCGCAATTTTGTAGAGCTAAGCTCTACCTAGGCCCTGGGTAGAGTCGCCCGTCTGAAGTCAATCGATAGCCTTTAAGGAGGGCTAGTCAATAGCGAAAACCGCTACGCGCTACGACCAATAGTTCCCGAGATACTCCAACTTGAATTTTTGCAAGATGGCCGACCAAAAAGTTGCCTGGGTCTAGACTGATTTTAAAAAATTTATATCTCGGGAACTACCCGGCGCAGAGATGCGTGCGACGGCTCGCCGTGGTCGTCTTTTTACAGGCTATATGCTTACCGGACTAAAAATCTAGGTTTGGGGGTCGACTCTATCCAGGGTCCCAAGCCGGCACAAGTTGAAGAGCTCGCCGCGATAGGGTGCCCAAAGAAAACCGCAGCCCTTAGTGTCGTCTCAAACCGAAGTTATGCCCTCTTGAAATTTTTCAAGATGGCCGCCAATATGGCCGCCGATTTGGGCAGAAGGTCCAAATTCGGCGGTTTTCAACTTAAAATACCCGTGTTTGGGCTCGATTTGTAGGGATTAAAAAGACCTACTTGGAACTTCTACTAAACTAACCAAAAAAGCTACCCCCGATTTATGGGGGTTGAAAAACTGTAATATTTACACTAAATTTGAATTTAAAATTATTTACAAAAAATAAACGGTTTTTTCAAAACTGGTCCGGGCCTATACTACCTTATAACTATTTTTTAAAGTATGTTACTGAGCCCTTGCACCCCTATTTCACCCACCTCGTGGCAACCCCTAATTTTCAAAAATTTATATTTAAAAAACTACTTGGCCAAAAATTATGAAATTTTGAATACTAATAGAATTAATTAATCTTAATAACGTGAATAAAAAATAAAGGGGGGTCGTCGATTTCGATTTAATAAAAAGGGGGGTTGAATTTTGACTAAAATTTCGAAGTGCAATAGCTCCGCAACTACTTATCTGATTTTCGCAATCGAAGTGTCCCCGTGCAGCTTCCGTTGAGTCCCGTCGGTTGAGGACACTGGCAGCGCCCTCTGACGTCTGGAACTAGGAGCACGTGGCCACGTGCTTTCCGGTTTTCTCCTTTTTCCTCGGCGTACACAAGTGGAAAAAATCCACTTGAGGTGTCCACTTGTAGGCCTCGGTGAGGCGCGTCGAATGGTGCAATAAAAACACTGGGTCGTCGATCTAATGACGGCAGCGTTCGCCGTCAAAGATCGTAATTTTGCTAAACTTCCGGTTTTTCACTCACAGAAGGTCCAAATCTTAACGGATTTTCGAGCACTTTTCACCACCTTGTAGACCTCGCGAACGCGCAACTTTTGACACTTAGCACGTGTAAATCGGTTGCGAAAAACCCACTTTTTCAAATTTTTTAAACTTTAAAATTGCCCGGAGCGACACAAAAACACTTGGTACGCGTGCGCTTTCGACTGCGGGCGACGGCGGAGAGAGAGGGGTTAGGTTAGGTTAGGTTAGGTTAGGTTAGGTTAGGTTAGGTTAGGTTAGGTTTTTTTTTTTTTTTTTTTTTTTTTTTTTTTTTTTTTTTTTTTTTTTTTTCTTATTCTAAGTTAGCCACAAATTGTATTTTATTATGTGAATCGCAGTTGTGTTAATATTTTATTTACAGTGAGAATCTTGGGGCGAGGGGAGCTTCCGCTATGTGATACGTCTGCTCCCCGGCCTCAATTACATAACGGAGGACTATAACTATACTAATACATATGCATATATATATATATATAAGGCTTGTTGTGATGCATAGGTGCACTGGTAGGCCCCAACGTCTGCTATTTGATACATAGGCCAGGGCCTCCAGTGCCCCGCGCCAAGGCGCTTTAAATTATTACAATGATAATACGAACTAAATGATGCTAATATAAATACAAGACAATAGAACTATAACTATACTATTACATTAAACTTATTATTATTATTATTATTTATATCAAAAAAAATTATATGAGTAAAATTTAATATAGCACAGTGCCATTACAAAGTGCCATGTCCTCAGCTGGCTGGCGATACATGTTACATTTAAAGGAACAAAGATTACAGCAGTTTACACCTATATATAAATTAACATAATATTTAGATTTATGTAAAAATGAAGTTTTTTAAATTTACAATATAATACAATGTGCATTTACAATTTATTCGTCAAACCGCAATGCGTCCCACTCTCCGATGGAGTGGTGCCTAATAAGTGAGTGTAGTAAACACGTCTCCTAGTTTACCCGGTACTGTTGGTTTGGTTGAATTCCTTTAATGCGCTAAAGATGGTGTTCGAGAACCCCGTCAGAGACTCAATACACGCCTGTTTCTTGACGAGGTCAGGAATAGAGTAAGGTGTACGCCGAAGGAATTCGCACAACGACTCGTGTTGGAATCGCTGGCTAGCGAACTTTGGGCAATCTTTTAGTAAATGATCCACTGATTGGATGGTTGTGCCATCGCATGGGCACCTGTCGTCGTCGATGATCTTAAAACGTTTTAAATACTGTCTGTGGTAGCCGTGTCCGGTGAGCATTTGTGTGAGGAAGAAGTTTACCTTGGTGCATCTGAACAGTGTTTTTATGTCCTCAAGGCGCGGTAGTAGTGTGCGCGTATGAGCGCCTTGGGCCGAACTGCCGTATCTGGCCTCCCAGACTCGATGTAACTCGTTCCGTGTCCCGCGCCTAGCATAGCTGATAGGGAATGAGGAGTAATCGGGCTGCTTGTGAAGTGCCGTACCGTCTTTGGCAGCGGCATCAGCTGCCTCATTTCCAGCAATGCCGATGTGAGCCCTGACCCACCCGAAATTGATGGGATTGGGGTGCGAGTGGATGATGCTGTGTATGGATGCGACCAAGGGGTTGGAGTTGCTCCTTTCTCGCAAAGCTGCCAGGGCAGCCCTGGAGTCGGAGAGTATTGTGTACCTAGAGTGTTCTCGGCTGTTGCTGTGCGTACGATCGGCTGCCCAGAGGCAGGCTTTGTAAATGGCGAACAGCTCAGCCTGGAAGACGGAGCAGCTGTCGTGCAGCTTGAATTTCTTGGTGGCGGTGACATTGTTTCCGTCGTAGCACACAAAGCCTGCGCCCACAGCTCCGTCCTCCTGCTTACTGCCGTCCGTGTAAATGAGTGTATTGAGGGGAGTGGAGTGTAAGTCCGCAAGTTCGCTGTTTGTGTAAAAATCGTGTGTAACCGTAACCCGTGAGGCGGGGTGCAGCAGTCTGTGTGGCGGTGTAGGGCGTTCCAGTGAGATGTCCTGCGGCAGGAGTCGTGTCGTGTGTGTTAATTTGGTTCGTTCGATTTCACATACCTCCCGGACCTTGAGGTCAAGAGGCGTGAACTGTGCCAGCGCAATGGCTGCTGGGGTGGAAATGGTACGAAATCCCCGGATTGCCTTTATCGCGAAGCCCCGCTGCAAGCTCAGTAGCCTCCTCTTGATCCCCTTTTTGCAGGCCACGTGTCCCCAGATACCGGCAGCGTAGGTGATGATCGGTTCGATCACCTGGCGGTAAATGGTCTGAACATTTTCAGGGTGAGTGCCCCAAGTGGGTCTGCAGAAAAGACAGAGTTTGGCGAAGATGCGCGTGGCCTTATCCATAATATATTGCACGTGTCTGTTGAACAACATTTTGTTGTCGATGACGACACCCAGATATTTGAATTCCCCAACAAAGGGGAGGCTGGACCCGTCCATAGTGATCCGGGCGGCCTCTGCCTTTTTAGAAAATGTCATGAGTTGCGTCTTAGAGGGACCAAAGGAGAGCTTGACGCTCTTCCCCCAGTCCGAGATGATCCGCAGTGCCTTGTTAGTCCTTTCCTGCAAAGCGTCAAGTTGATTCGCATGTGTTATAAGGAGCACATCATCGGCGTAAGCCTGGATGTGGCATCCTTCCGGAAGTTGCTCGCCTAGGAGCTCGTCTAGTATCAGGTTCCAGAGGACGGGACCGCAGGCAGAACCCTGCACGCATCCCTTGGTCATTGTCTTAGACGCTCTGGCCCCGGCATGGTCTAATATAGCTGTTCTGTCCGTAAGGTAATTTCTTATGAGCCCATAGATGTTGCGCGGGCAGCCAGAGACGCGTAATCTCTCCAAGAGAGCAGGCCACCATGCATTATTAAATGCTGATTTTATGTCCAGTGACACCGCCATCACGAGATCCCCACTCGCCTTGGCTCGTCGGATCCTCGTGAGGGCCGCATCAATGGCCATAATCGTGTTGGTTTGTTCCTTGAACCCGTACTGCTTCCCATTGTTGTTTCCTAGCTTGTCGAGCGCAAACGTCACCCGTCTTATGAAGAGTTTTTCCAGCAGCTTGCCGAACACTGGAATCAACCCGATGGGCCTGTGTGAATCGAGCGTGGAGTAATCCGTCCTACCTGGTTTCGGTATAATCTTTACGTACGCGGTCTTCCATTTGCTAGGAAAGTACTGCAGTGCTAGACACCTGTTCAGAAGGTCCGTCATCAGCTGTGGGTAAGCGGCCGTGAATTGGTAGCAGATGTCAGACGTCAGGTTGTCCAGCCCCGGCGCCCTCTTGTGGCTCATACGCCCCAAGAGTTCGAGCACCTCTTCCCTAGCAAACGGGAGATCGTCCTCGGTGTCAGGTGTTTGGTGTACCTTCTGTCGTAGCTCAGAGTGCCGCTGATGGCTGTCTTGTGTGTGAAGGTCGTCCGGGAAGAAGTGGTCGAGCAATGCCCGAGCCGTCTCCTTGCCGTCAGACGTGTGTGTGTTGTTGACTTGTAAAGTGACAGGAGCCCTCCTCGGATTAGAGTCCTTTAGCAGTCTGTTGGTTAAAGACCAGACGTTTTCTTTGGTCTGCAAGTTACAGAACTCTCTGAAGTTAGAAGAAGAGGCCTCCCTGAGTTCGTTGGCGTATGTGCTCTTAGCCGTGGCAAGCTCCTCGGCCAGCGCCTGTATAGTTGTGTCGTCGTGCGGTGAGTTCTGTTGTTGTTGAGTAATGTTGTTGCTGTGTTTGGATGCAGCATGTAGTCTGCGATGCAGCTCAATGACTTCCTTCCTCCGGACCTCGAGAGCGTCCGTCCACCAGGGCGGCTTGTGGCGGCCCCCGGGTGTCTTGACCGGCATCGCATCCTGGCACGCTGCCCTTATAGTATCAGTGATGTGGTCGATGAATGTGTCAATTTGTGTGGTGTCCATATCGTGTATGTTTTGGTCAAGTGTGTCCGCAAGTGATATGCGCGTGTGTAGCGAGGCCTTGAATTCGGCCCACTGGGCCTTCTCGCTCTTGTATTTAAAGGTCGATGTTCCGTCGGTAGGTCTGTCCAGTTCAAGGTCTAGGACCAGTGAGAAATCGACCGCGTTATGCTGAGAGGAAGGGCAGCCTACTAGGTTGACCCTCCAGCCGACGATCCAGTCCGCGATATCCGCGGTCGCGAGGGTTATGTCCACGATGGACGATCTGGCCCTACCGTGCGTGACTGTTTCGAACGTGGGAGTGTCGCCGACATTGCACACGTACAGATCCCGCCCGTATGCAATTTCGACGACCGCTTTTCCCCTATCATTCGCAGTTTTGCTGCCCCAGAGCGGATGCCAGCCGTTGAAGTCACCCCCGACAATGCAGCCAGCGCCCCCAATTTGACCCATGAAGCTTTCAACCCCAGTGAGAGTACCGAGGTTGTCCTCACCTGGTTCTACATATACTGAAGCAAGGTAGACTCTCCGCGCTCCCGCGCTTAGCTGCACCACGCACAAATTGGCAGACGAAAATTGGGAGAGGCCTATGGCAACAGGGGAATTGGTTTTGGACAAGATACAGGCCTTGACCCTGTTTTTATTGGGGCCGGGGAATTGAAATATCTGTAGGCCGTGTATGGGCTTCACCTCAAATCCCGAGCCCGTATAGGGTTCGGAAATCAGGGCAAAGGAGTGATTGCTTGCCATGAAAAAGCGAATGAATTCCTGGAGGCAGCTCTTTGAGCGGTCCAGGTTGCACTGAATTATATCGATCTGGGCGTTATACCCCATAGTCAACGTTGGATTCTATTCGCTTTCTCACGGCACGCAAAATAGGGCAAGAAGATGAGTTGGCGCAGTGCGCCTCGTCACTCCTGGTGTTGAATTTCTGATTGCGTTGTACGCAGTTAAAACATTTGGGTGATGCCCTCCTCTCTTTTTCGGGACAGTCTGCCTGCGTGTGGCCCGTGCCGGCACAGTAAGCGCAGGTCCTGGATGCCCCCCTGTCGCAATTCTTACTGGTGTGGCCGAACTGTAAACACTCGCGGCACTGTATAAATGGGGTGAATTCAAGTGCTCTTACCCTCTGGTGATCGATGTTGACGCGCTCGAGCTCGATTGCCTTACGCCACGCCTTGGGCTCGGCGGCCAGCACTGCGTTGTATAAATCCGGGTTCCTGTTGTTACGTAAGAAGCGAATTTCGATATCGTCATCGCGGTCAGGATCGCCGACTCCAGGGTTCTGGCGCTTGAGTAGCTGAACCAGCTCCTCAACTGTGACGTCCTTTGAGATGCCTTTAAGGATTAACATGGGACGTGTTTTCCTCGCAGGCTCAGCCGTTACCCTACTCGAATCCCTGAGTCTAGCCAGTGTCTCGTCCCGCTGTTCGGGGGTCTCGAACTCGACCCTAAGTTTGCTCCCGGAGAGTGGTCGCACCCTAGCCGGCGCATAGGCAGACTGTTTAAAGCTGATGGCCTCCCTCCAAGCGGAGATCGCATCCTGCCTACTGTTCACCCGGGATTTGGTAGCAACTATGATCGCGGGCCTGTTGCTAGCCGGCGGTTTAGCCGCAACCACTATCACGGGCCTCGTCGCCTGCGTCGTCTCCGGCGGTGCGTCCTTTTGCTGCGGTGGTGCCGTGCTGCGGGGCGTCGCTCGTTGCCGGGTCATGCTGGCGTACGTCGGTTGACCCGAGGGCATGTCTGTGGCAGCCGTAGCCGCCGTCGGCGCCGCGGCAGTCGTTCTCACCTTTCTGATCTCCTCTCGTAGACATTTGACAAGCTGCTGCTGGGTGATGGGAGGGGCAGCAGAGGCGAGGTCACCGCGTAACCTCCTCACCTCTTCCGCGCAGGTGTTCAACTCCCTGCGGAGTCCTTCGATGCTCGCAGAAGGCGCCGCCGCCGCCGCCGCCAGAGCCGCGTCCGCGTCAACCGGGACGGCCGCCGCAGGCGCGACCGCGGGGGCAGGGAAGTCGGGCACGGCCTGGGGCGTCTGCGTCCCAGAGAGACGCTCGAACGCTGCTACCGCCCGCCGCGCCTCGTCAGCGGCCAGGGCGATTAGCTTTTTGTTGGGGGCGGTGACGCTTTTCCCCTCGTACACCGCCGAAGTGATGCACGACGAGAGCGCGCTCACCACCTCGACCAGAGAGGTCAAGTCGGTCACTTGGGCCGCATTTGCCGGCAGTTGAGGCACTGTGACGGGCTGGTTCTGCGCGCGCCTAGAAGTTTTGGTCGAGGGGGCCGAAGAGCCTGTACCAACGTCAGTAGCAACACCAGCCGCCTCTGTGGCAGCGGCCGCGGTCGTGATGACAGCTGACCCAGCCGGGGAGTCCCGGCCTGAACCAGGCGCCTTGGTGGGGGTCCTAATCATTTTGAATGTCTATTTCAACTCCCGAGAGATTGTCCACGCTTTGAGGTGTGGGGGGGTGAGGGGGGGTGAGGGGGGGGTGAGGGGGAGTGAGGGGGGTTGAGGGGGGTTGAGGGGGGGTTGAGGGGGGTTGAGGGGGGTTGGGGGGGGTTGAGGGGGGAGGGGGGTTTGAGTGTCTCAGATGATAAATATTGATAAAATACACAATATTGTGAAAACCGCTTAACGATTGGCCGACTGGGAGCCGAGCAATCGAATTTAAACGGTTTTCCTAAGTTTATAAAATACGGAAAAACCCAGAAAATAGAAATACTTATAAATGCGGTTTTCCGTGAATGCAATATGGAAGGTATGGGAAAATAATGAATATGTAAGAAAACCGCATCAAAATCGGTACATAAACTACTGAGATATGGATCAGGGGGGGGAGCACGGGGGGGTAGGTGGATGTGAGTATATAGATAGATAGATATCAATAAACTACATATAAGTGTGAAAACCGCTTAAGAATCGGGCGACTATCGGCCGAGTTATCGAATTTAAGCGGTTTTCCTAAATTTATAAAAATCCGGAAAAACCCAGAAAATAGAATTACTTATAAATGCGGTTTTCTGTTAATGTATTATAGTAGATATAGGAAAATAATGAATATATAAGAAAACCGCATCAAAATCGGTGCATAAACTACTTAGATATAGGTTTTACAAGAAAATTCTATTTTTAGAAATAAAATTACGTTTTGCTAACCTACTTTTTTGTTTGGGCCGATTTTGAAAATTTAAAAGCGCAGATATGATGGTGTTACTAAAAAATGGTGTTCTACCAAAAATGGAGGGGATCCGACCTAGGGAACCCCCCCAAATCGGCGAATGTTTTAACGATAAATCTAACGAATTCCCGTGAACACAAAAAGTAGGTTAACAGCAAAACTATAAGTGATGGAGGCCTGAAATTTTCAGGCAATATACTTAGATAGTTATAGTATACATATATATAACATATATAATTTTATCCCGTCGGCGCTCGGAAATATAAAGTATTGAAATGGGGGGTCGGAATAGTTCGTGAATGAAAGGAAGGAAAAGTGGCCTCACCCCCTGAATTTCGGTGATAGAAGGTAGCCCGATGTGTCCTTTTCTTAGTTGCACTGTCGCACACAACACAAACACTGTAAATTAGTTGAATGTAATATGTAACTAAGTTTTTGCCTAACGGTCAAAATAATGAAAGTCCCTATATCTTTTAAACTATTCGGCAGAAAAATCTGAAATTTGGTATACACTTGGGGTGGCCAGCCCCTAAACTACTGAAATAATAAAAATGATATGTCGTCGATTTTGATAAAGAGTTATTCCAGGAAAACTGTTTTTTTAGCACAAAAACTGTGGTTTTTAGGCCCTAACTGATAGACGCACAGCCGCAAAAATCCCAGACATGCACCAAAACCTGCGCCTGAGCACAGCGCACAAAATAGCAATTTTGGATTCGCGACTTCTCGCGGTAAAACTCGAGCCGCACGCGAAAAACTGTTCGAAATTCTGAGAAAATTCACAAAAATCGATGTAACTCCGTGGAAACTTATCCGATTTTGAAAATTCTTTCGCGGTTGTGTAGCGCTAGCGAGCGCGCACACGGGGATGTATCACAACAGTAACTTTGTGATAACTATACCACATTTGCGATTTTTCGCACGCGGAGCGTCTCAAAAACACTGTTTACGCTTCGAGCTGACGGTTGCGACTGGTTAGGTTAGGTTAGGTTAGGTTAGGTTAGGTTAGGTTAGGTTAGGTTAGGTTAGGTTAGGTTAGGTTAGGTTAGGTTAGGTTAGGTTAGGTTAGGTTAGGTTAGGTTAGGTTAGGTTAGGTTAGGTTAGGTTAGGTTAGGTTAGGTTAGGTTAGGTTAGGTTAGGTTAGGTTAGGTTAGGTTAGGTTAGGTTAGGTTAGGTTAGGTTAGGTTAGGTTAGGTTTTTTTTTTTTTTTTTTTTTTTTTTTTTTAAACATCGGTATTTTTCTAGCTACCTCCGACTTGGTGGTCGGAGCCTTTATTATTCGAATCTTATTTTATTCTTCTACTTTCTTAGTTTTTATGTTTGGTTTACAGTATTATGTTGGAAGTTTTAGTTTATTTATATTTTAATTAATATTCTAATAATACACTTACTTAGGTGTAGTTGTAAATATAGTTTTAATTTATAATTTATTTTTGATTTGTTGGGGCTCATTTATCATGAGCGCCAACATTCAAATACTTTTGAGGTTCTTTTACTTCCGTGTTTAATAACACGGAGTCAAGAGCCATTTTATTTTCCTATTTATGTAGTTTTTTTTTTTTTTTTTGCAACATTTTTGCCACAATACCATTATTGCGGCATAATCGTTTTAGATGTGTGTTTTCTTATTTATCTTGTAAATGCAATATTCAAATTGAATATGCATTTTATGCGTTTATGTTTTGTTTACTTACTTATTTCTTTATTTATTTAATTTGCTATGTTTTATTCTCTTTAATAACTTGTTCAGCTATGGCAGTGCAAAATTTTAATAAATATTTTCTCTTTTCTTTATTTTCAATTAATTTACTTATTGTTTCGGTATTTATTTTTTCGTCCAAAATTATTTCGGTCTCAAACCTTTTTCTGGCGAATCTTGGGCAATCCAGCAGCAAGTGCAGAATATCTTCTGTCGCTGCTGGATCGCATTGACACGAAGGGCTGGTCTTGCACTTGTATTTGTTAAGGTAATATCCGAACCCTCCGTGTCCTGTTAAAATTTGGGTAGTTACTGAGTCCACTTTCATTTCGCGGATTATTTTATACGCTTTTCTCACGTCTGGCAGAAAAGCTTTGGTGGTGTTAGCGGTTTCGCCCTCACCATATCTTTTCTGCCAGAGGTCGAGAGTGGCTTGTCTTATGTGTCTTTTGACAAATGAAATTGGGCAGGCGTCATAATCGGGTCTGGTCTTTTTTGTTAAAGCGGCTTGTTTTGCCAATTCGTCGGCACGTTCGTTCCCTTCGATGCCGACGTGAGCTTTAATCCAGAACAATCTTATTTTCCTCCCTTCCTGGTAAAGTTTTGTAAGTTTATTCCTAATTTCGAATGCCAGCGGGTGGGATGACCTGTGGCTCCTCAGCAGGTCCAGGGATGATCTGGAGTCGCTGAGGATACACACATCATCCTCTCTGCCCTTAGATGCTTCATCTATTGCTTTCTTGAGCGCGCACATCTCCGCTTGAAATACGGTACAGAATGGCTCTAGTCTTAGCTTCCTGGAGGCCGTCTCCACACCATTTTTCCATACAGTGATTGCTGCTCCAACCTTACCTTCAATTTTGCTCCCATCGGTAAAAATGAGGGTGCCCTGTAGTTTGTGTTCCTCGATGGTTTCATGTTGCAAATCTTGTAGGTTGGAGTAGTCTATGGTGATAGATTTTGCTGGATGCTCAACCTCCAGGAAGCTAATCCTATCTTCTAATTTTCTATCCTCAGGTAGGCATCGAAGGGGGCGACCGCGCTTGGCTTCATAGAGTTGGGCATGCTCAAAGATGCGCAAGTCCAGAGGAATCAGGCCGGCGAGAACTAATGCGGCGTGTAATGATACTGTCCTGTAGGACTTGCAGATCTTCTGAGCAAAACCTCGCTGTATGGTATTGAGCTGTTTCTGTATTGTGATCTTATGAGCGGCTTCTGCCCAGACACTCGCTGCATACATGACAATTGGCTCAATTACTGCTACGTACATGGTTTTTATTATTTCCGGGTTTAACCCCCATGTCGTTTTTGCCGTTCTGGCCAATTGCTTGTAAATATTGAGCGCCTTGACAGAAGTGATCGCAATGTGTTTATTGAATAACAGCTTGTCGTCAATAGTTAGGCCTAATATTTTTATTTCTTTTACCAAGGTGATCTCTTGTCCATCCATTTCTAATTTTGGTGTGTCATATTTTAACTTTTTTGTTATGACCATAGCGTGCGTCTTGTGAGCCGCAAATTTAAGTTTATTATGTCTACCCCATGCGCTTACATGAGCCAGGGTTTCATTTGCCTTAATCTCTATGTTATGTGAGGCCCTCCCGGAGAATACGAGTACGACATCATCCGCGAAGGCTTGACAATATACGTCTTGACGGTCCATGTCGTTGAGTAGAGGGTCCAATAGGAGGTTCCAAAAAATTGGGCCGCCTATTGAGCCCTGTACACAACCTTTTGTCGTAGGTTTGGTGTGTATTTTGCCCCCGTAATGCACTTGAACTTTTCTATTTTCTAGGTAACTGTCAATCAGGTGTCTCAAATTGCGGGGACAATCCATTTGGATAAGCCGGTGTTTTATGGCAGGCCACCAAGCGCTGTCGAAGGCGCCCTCTATGTCTAGTGATATTAGGATTACGATATTCTTTTCCTTTATTCGGTCTTTGATATAGTTGCTAAGATCACAGAGGGCGTCCTCCGTACTGCGCTGGGGGACAAAGCCATATTGCCGTGTATTAAGTTTCGGCAGAAGATGCCATTTAAGTCTTGTGACTAGCATTTTTTCGAGGATTTTGCCCAGTATTGAAAGTAGCCCGATGGGTCTATAAGATTTAGGGTGGTGGTAATCTGTTTTGCCTGGCTTTTTCAAAACTACTACTGCGGCAACCTTCCAAAGACTCGGAAACAGTGCCAGCTCCAGGCATTTATTAGCAATGCTCAAGAATAGCCCCGGGTCATGGTTTATGGCGGCAGTGCAAATATCTGCCGTGAATCCGTCCGGTCCCGGTGCTTTTCTCGAGTTGAAGCTATTCACCACACGCCGTAGCTCCGTTTCCGTGAATGAGGGGTCGTCGAATCCTTCGTCGTTAGAGGATGCTGTGAGGCTTCTGATTACTGAATGCTCCGGCGTATCATCGAGCGCATTGTCGTCTGGAAAGAAGGTCGATGTTATGTACTCTACTGAGTCTGTGGGATTAAGTGCGATTCCGTCTTTGACCATCGGCTTGTCGTCCGTTTTTCTATCTGTCGATCTTATGACCCTATACACGCCGTCCCATAAACTCTCTCTATCTTGTTTGGTGCAAAAGTTCTTCCAACTTGTGGTTTGGGAGTTCCTAGCTTCTTCCTCGTATTTTTCTTTGGACTCTACGTAATCTTTTATTACATAGGAGCGACGAGAGGGAGCTGCACTTTTGATCCTCCGCTTTTTCGTGACCATTTCTTTTCGTAAGAGTTCGAGATTATTGGTCCACCAGGGTAGTTTATAGCGCTCTTTCGTTTTTATTTCAGGGATTGATTTTTGGCAAGATTTTGTTATATTATCTGTGTATTGATTTACTATTTCATCTAGGTCGTGTTTGTTATTTATTTGTTTTACTATTGTCTCATTGATGTTTGTCTCCTTTAATTGTTTGTCTAATTCCTTTTTAAATTTAGTCCAATTTGCTTTTTTAGTGTAGTATTTTCTTGTAGTATGTTTTTTATTATTTAATAATTGTTTTTCTAGTTGTAGTGTAAATTTTATTGCATTGTGGTCAGAGCTGGTACATCCCTGGTCAATGCACCATCCGTCAATTTTATCTAGGAGGTCTAGGCTGCATGAGGTTATATCGACTCTACTGCTATACAATTTATTGTTCCTCACCGTTTGGAAAGTGGGATCGCTCCCCTCGTTCAATATTTGTAGGTCTAGCTCTTCTAAAAAGGAAGCCAGCTCTGCTCCTCTATGATTTTCTTCGGAGCTGCCCCACCAGGTGCTCCATGCATTTACGTCCCCTGCCAGCATGATGTTCTTTTTAACCTTATCGTGTATCATCCTTATGTGATCTAAGTAGGGTTCCAGGGGCTTGTCCTCCTCAAAGTAAACCGATATTATGTTCACAACTCGACTTTCCGTTATGATAGCAGCAAAAGCAATGTTTTCCGTTGTTAACGTAGGGTCTTCGTGTATTACCATGTTCGAGTTGTGGACCATAATTGCGGCTTTTATCGGTTTACTTCGATTTTTCAGTTTTTGAATCACTTTGGTTCCCGGATATTGGCCTACAATTCCCTCAGCTCCCACATAAGGCTCTTGAATAAGAGTGACGTCAATGCCCTGGTCTCCTGTTTCTTTTATTAATTCCTGTGTAGCAAGCTTCTTCCT
>OZ009950.1:35187554-35212554 GCA_963932025.1 Erebia epiphron
AAACGTCAGGGTAATTCTCTTAGCTGGATGCTTTAGAGCGAACGGACTGATCGGTCGCTCCATCTGGCGGTCTGGTAATTCTGGGAGCGTTCTTCCTTTCTTCACTTCATAAAGTCTTTCATTTTCTCGGGCCCTCAAGTCTAGCGGGATGATGCCCGCCAGAATGCAGGCCGACGCCAGCGACACTGTTTTGTGGGCCTTTGCTATCATAAGTGCGAAGGTCCTCGTTGTTCTATCTAGTTTTACTCTGATATACTTTCTCTCAACTTTGTGTGCCCATACGCTGGCGGCGTACAGAATCGTGGGCTCCACCACCGCGATGTAAATCATCTTTATGATGTTTGAATTCAGCCCCCAGTGGGCTCTCGCAGTTCGGGACACTAGTTTGTAAAAATTTGCTGCCTTGGTTGTCACCATGTTTAGATGTTCTTTGAACGAAAGTCCTTTGTCAAATATTAGTCCGAGGACCTTCATAGTGTCGGCGATCTCTAAATCTACTCCGCCCATGGTAAGCCGAGGAGCATTATATTTAAGTTTCCTGGTAAAAAGGACTGTTTGCGTCTTTTGTGGGGCAAAGTTAAGTTTGTTCTGTTTGCCCCAATTCCAAATCTCATTCAGTGCCTTGTTGATTTCCGTCTGGAGTTCCCCGGCTCCATCGGCTGATGCGATCACCAGAATATCGTCCGCGAAGGCCTGCACTCGTACGGTGTTGTCCTTAAATTTGTCCAATAGGCTGTCGATGAGAATGTTCCACATCAGTGGTCCGCAAGTGGAGCCCTGGATACAGCCTTTATTAGTGTCCTTCAGCGCTTCTGCCCCGGCATACCTTACGATAACGGATCTGGAGTTAAGGTAGCTGGTTAGGAGGTTGATCAGCCAGCAATCCACCTTCTTATCTATTAGCTGGGTGATCAGAGCAGGCCACCACGCGTTGTCAAACGCGCCCTCTATATCTAGAGATACGGCGACTACCATCTTGCGGTTCTCTACCTCTTGCCGTATCCCTGTTACCGCGTCGTAGAGGGCGTCTTCTGTGGAGCGTTGTGGCATGAAACCATATTGCCTCTTGTTTAGTAGGTTGCCTACTTGCCACATAATTCTATTGGTGAACATCTTCTCTAATGCCTTCCCAAACACCGGAAGGAGTCCGATTGGCCTGTACGCCTTAGGTTTGGAATAGTCATCCTTCCCTGGTTTGGGGATCACCTTTATGGTAGCTATCTTCCATCGGCGGGGGAAATATCCAAGGCTTAGGCATTGGTTGTATATTGATAGAAGAGCCTGTGGGTTGGCGTTGTGAGCGGCTTGACAAATGTCGGCCGTAAATCCGTCTGCTCCGGGGGCTTTTTTCGGGCTCATAGCGCCTAGTACACTTCTCACTTCCTCCTCCGTAAAAAGTGTGGCGCTGTGGTGAGAAAGTTGCCCGCGCATTTCTGTCACTAGCTCCTCGGCTAGCTTACGTCTCCGGGATTGCTCTGTCGTGTCTGTGTTGTGGTCGTCAGTCGGGTAAAACGTGTCAGCAAGCAGCTGAGCAGACTCCTCTGGTGTCAGAATGCTGTCTCCCCCTGGGCTCCTGAGGAGCTTATCTCCGGTTGCTTTTGTACAGTTCCTCAGTATCTTGTAGACCCCTTCCCATACGCCATCCTTTTTCTGTCCAGTGCAAAAGTTCTTCCAGCTGCTGGTTATTGCGCTTAACAGTCCAGTCTTGTAGGTGTCAAGCGCCGTCTTGTACTCTTGGATAACATACGGTTTCCTGCGTGGGTTGGCAAACTTTATTTTACGCCTACATCTGAGCATTTCTCTTTTCAGTTCGGTTAGCTCCTGCGTCCACCATTTTCTGACTCTAATGGTTGTGTTTTTGTCAAGCTCCGGCATCGACCGTCCGCAGGCTTGTTCAACGCATGCCTCGTATTTTTGCACCCAGTTGTCAAGGCCCTGCGGTGTGTTTATGCCGGTGAGTCCTCCCAGCAGGCCCTCTTCACTGAGTCCTTTCTGCAATTCTTCCCGAAAGACTCCCCAGTTGGCCTTCAAGGTATTGAATTTCCTCGTAGTTTTCTTGAGTACCTCTTCTTGATTACTTTGTCTAGCGTCAATGTGGAAAGTTATAGCTCGGTGGTCGGACAAAGTAATCAGGTCCAACTCGACTTGCCATTCTCTAATTTTGTTTAGCATGCTCAGGGAGCAGGCCGTGAGATCAACGTAACTGGAGTACTCTCGGTCGCCTCTTATTGTATGGAAGGTTGGCTGACTGCTGTCGTTCAAAATTTGAAAATCCAAACCAATGAGGGTTTCGTGTACCCTGGTACCTCTATCGTCCTCTACCTCGCCACCCCACCAAGGGCTCTTAGCGTTGACGTCGCCGCACAGGATGCAGTGATCAACTCCTAGGCGCGCGATGAAGCTGCTTGCAGTGTTCATATCTTGCTCTATATCTTTGTTCTTGTCTAAATACATACTAATAATGCCTATCCATATGTGGCCTAACTTAAATTTAAAGGATACAATGTTTTCAGTAATTAGGTCCGGATTCTCTATTATATGTAAATTTCTATCCACAACGATGACTGCTGACTTTACCGGCCTGTCCGCAGTGACAGTCCCCTTTTGTATGACCCGGTAACTGGATGTAACATGCGCGTTTGCCCCCACATACGGTTCCTGGATAAGCAGCAATGAGGTTTTCCTTTTCTCCGCCTCATAGAGGCATTCCTGCATTGCTGCGTATCCTCTGCCGAGGTTGGCTTGTATTATGTGAATGCTACCATCGGGTTGTGGCCGCCTGGGCCCCGTTGTGTCAGCAGAGGTGCCCTCAGCAATATGCAACTGAGGCCCTCGCCAATCTGTCCCACCTGCTCCATTCTGGGCAGCTCTGGCTGTAGGCCGGATGACTCTGGTCACCACTCCCCTTGATAACACAGTTTGCACACCTGGCAGGCTTCTCTTTTGTCGGGCAAACCCTCGTGTCGTGTCCTCCAGCGCAGTGTCCGCACTTTTCGCTATTGCGGCAGTCCTGCGATTTATGGCCAAAGGCCATGCACTTGTAGCACTGGAGGATTGGGGAGTGGTCGACTGCCGTGACTACCTGATATCCAATGCGTAGCCTCTGGTCCTTCAGGGCCTGCCACAAAGGGGTACTCACCTCCACTATGACGTTGGTCATTAGGTTATTCCTGCCCTTTGTACGCCTTAGAACTCTGAAGGAATCCTTCCGCTCCACATTGGTCAAGAGGCTTGAGTTTTGGTTGTATATCGCCTCCTCAAGTTTAATGTCTTTTAAATCGGCGATCACACCAATCAACTTCAGCAACGGTTTCTTTGACTTTGAAGTTGTAACGGTAAGTTTATCGCCGGAGGCTTCAATCGCCTTTTTTAGGGCCCTCCTGTCGTCTTCAGTGTCGCAGTTTATTACAACTCTTTGCCGGCTTAGCTTCGCCACACCGTTGACCTTAATCCCGAGATCGATTACGTCAACTTTAGACTTGACACTGTCGAGAATGTCGTCGCTGGTGTGGCGCGGGTCTGCGGACTCTAGGATGACCCCGTGTTTTGGGGTGGCCGTTATGCTGGCATATGTATTCCTTGGTTTCGGCATAATTCCCGGCTCTGCGACAGATCCTCTATTGGTCTCCAGGACACTGCGGATCTCGTCCTTGATTTGCGAGACTTCGCTACCCAGCTCTTTGAGCTCCTTGTTGGCTGGCTGGTTTTGCTGGCTCTTTGCGGTCTCCAGGGTCATGTTTAGTGTCCCGAGCTCCAATCTAAGGGTCGCGATGTCCTCCTGGACCCTAATTAGTTCCCGGTCCGAGACACCGGCTCCCCGCACCGCCTCTGTTCCAGACATATCACTGCGCGCCACGAGGGTGGCTAGCGCTAAGGCGTTCTCTTTGTTCAGTGCCTCCGCCTCCAGAGCGATCCATCTGGACGCTTCAATTTCTTTCCTGGCCTTCTCCAGGGACTCAACCAGTAACCTTTGCGGCTCTTGGATAGTTTTACCCAAAGCCTCCAAGGCTTCGGCATGTTTGGCCTGTAGCTGGCTTAAGCGCCGCTCATACCCAGCCCTCTGTCTCTCCTTTTCGGCAATATGCCGGTTCCTCGAGTCTGCTAATCTCAGAACCATCTCATGGAGACCGTGCATACCATTACACACATCCTCCCGGATGTCCCGGTTGAGGTTACGGCTCTCCTCCAGCCTCGCCTTAGTCTTCTGGAGAAGAATATTTGCGAGGCGTGGCATCTCGTGCAGAGCGCCGCCTCCTGCAGCCGAGACATCCGAGACAGACACATCGCCGCCATACTCCTCGTCCCTTGGTTCGTCGGCCTGACGAATACTGGCCTCTAAATTTGCAGCGGCCGCTGCCCTCAGCTGCGCTTTTATACGCAGCAACGAAGACTCGGATCGCGGCTTCGGGACAACATCGCCAACCAACCTAGGGTCAGGGGTTGACGTCGCTTGGGCGTAGTCGCCCTCGCTGCTGCTGCGTGTCCTTGGTAGAGGATTTACCCCAGACACTGATGTGCCAGGGGAGTCTCCGTCTCTAACGAGCTGCGGACTGTCGTTTGGCGACGTCATAGCGCTGACCATTGGTGGTGTAGTCAGCGAGTCTACTATTGGGACTGTCCGAGGTTTGTCAACAGAGGATTTTGTGCTCGTGCCAGTTTGCTTCTCGGACCTAGAGTTGGCCTTGCGAACCGCCGATGCCAGCTTTTTTATCTGTTTGGCCGGCGTACACGG
Organism: Erebia epiphron; assembly: GCA_963932025.1. NCBI lineage: Eukaryota > Metazoa > Arthropoda > Insecta > Lepidoptera > Nymphalidae > Erebia > Erebia epiphron. The sequence goes on from OZ009950.1 coordinate 35,192,287, forward strand.
CTTAGCCGCCGATCGACCGCTGGTTGTAGAGTTGGAGGTCGAAGACATTGTGGATTAGCTAAGGTGCACCAGAGACCGGAGACCGGAGACCAGGGACCGGGTACCGGGGACCGGGGACCGGGGACCAGGGACCGGGGACCGGGGACCGGGGCCCGAGGACCAAGGACCGGGGACCGGGGACCGGGGACCGGGGACCGGGGACCGGGGACTGTGGAGCTAGGACCGGGGACCGGGGACCGAGGACCGGGGACCGGGGACACAAGGACACAAGGTCGCAGTCTCCGTGTAAAAATTCGAAAGGTCAAGTTCTGGGGTCAAAGGTCAAAGGACAGGTCAGAGGTCAACTCATGTAAGGATAGGCCTCGGTGCGCCCACAACAGCAGCGAAAACCGCGTCTTCCCACGACCACTGGCTCCCGAGTTACCAAGGTTTGAAAATCTACAAGATGGCGGAACAAAATGGCCGCCGAAGTTTCAAACCCCGACAACTGCCGATCCACCGGTCGCAGAAACCCGCGGAAAAGTGCCCCTTGGTGTGCTCGCGGCTGTCTAGCCGGTGGGGGGGGAAACTGATGTTGAAAAGTGGGGGGGGTAAATCAGCTCTCCACCCGTTGTGCCCCCTCAGCCTGAGCGAGCACTCCACTCCGGTGAAAACCGCGTCTCTCTACGACCACCGGTTCCCGAGCTATCGAAGCTTGAAGTTTTCCAAGATGGCGGAACAAAATGGCCGCTGAAACTTCAAACCCCGACAGCTCCCGATCCACGGGTCGCAGAAACCAGCGGAAAAATGCTCCGGGGTGTGCTCGCTACTGTCCAGCCGATGGGGGGGGGACCTGATGTCGGAATTGGGAGGGGGGATAAACCACGTTCTGCTAGTTGTGCCCGCTGGGTCTGAGCGAGCCCTCCGCTCCAGTGAAAACCGCGATTCTCCACGACCAATATTCTCGGAGATATGGCCAATTCAAGTATTCCAAGATGGCCGCCTTACTTTAGTGCAAAATTTTTAACCGCTCGTAACTCCGTCAATCCTGGTCGTAGAGAACCGAGCTTGGTGTCGTTGGAAAGGTCTCGGCGCCGTCTACACGGATCCGGTATCGGATTCACTCCGAAACTAACTCCTAAACTATAGGTCGCGGCCGATCTCTACCAGATCGATCCGATAGAGCCGGTGAATTTAGAGCCTCTCGTGCTCACCGATGAATTTTAAGATAAGTATTTGGTGAGATATAAGCAAATTAAGCGTGGATTTTCCAGTGCTTATAAGTAGAGCTATGATAGAGCTATCGAAAATCTGAACACGCTTATAGTTGACACTTACCGCCCTCTTTCCGCCTGTTGCGCTTTCGTGCAGTTGGGGACCCCGGAAAGGGTACCACGTGTTACCCTTGTTTCAGCTTTATATCCCGCGCTCGGAAACTGCTCGTAGGAAAAATCCCAAACTCTACACGCGTATAGTCCTTAGTGCCCCCTATTTAAAGATATAAAAATATATATGGGTCGCCGATCGCTTTCCCGAGATATAGTGCCAGTAAAAATGGGATAACCTGTGAAAGACGGTCTTCGCACTGCCACGCCTCCAAAAATAGGAGTTAAGGCTCAGCAAAAACGCTTGTCTACTCTCCCGTGCTTCCTCTACCTGTAACAAGTTGCGGCACTTACCCACGTCCAGTATTTCCGTGAGCACGTGGCCACGTGGTTTTCGGTTTTTCCTTTATAACTTCGGAAATACTAGGCGAAAAAATCCGGAGTTTGTGCCAGAATGTAGAGCTCCGGGAGGCGCACCAAAAGCAATAAGAAAAAGGATAGGTTATCGATCTCCTTTTGGCAGCGCACGCGACTTTGTGTTGAAAAAACGCTGATTTCCGAAGTTTTTCCCCGTTTTCGTGGGAAAACCGGATTTCCACCGCAGCACCAACACTTTGAACACTATAGCACGATGGCACTTACAAAAACACACACTTTTAGCAAAAACTCGATCAAATTGGACAAACTTTACCCAATTTCGCGATTTTTTGAACGCGGAGCGGCTTAAAAACACTGCTCTCGCGTCGGCGGTCGGCGCGTAACTGGGTTAGGTTAGGTTAGGTTAGGTTAGGTTAGGTTAGGTTAGGTTAGGTTAGGTTAGGTTAGGTTAGGTTAGGTTAGGTTAGGTTAGGTTAGGTTAGGTTAGGTTAGGTTAGGTTAGGTTAGGTTAGGTTAGGTTAGGTTAGGTTAGGTTAGGTTAGGTTAGGTTAGGTTAGGTTAGGTTAGGTTAGGTTAGGTTAGGTTAGGTTAGGTTAGGTTAGGTTAGGTTAGGTTAGGTTAGGTTAGGTTAGGTTAGGTTAGGTTAGGTTAGGTTAGGTTAGGTTAGGTTAGGTTAGGTTAGGTTAGGTTAGGTTAGGTTAGGTTAGGTTAGGTTAGGTTAGGTTAGGTTAGGTTAGGTTAGGTTAGGTTAGGTTAGGTTAGGTTAGGTTAGGTTAGGTTAGGTTAGGTTAGGTTAGGTTAGGTTAGGTTAGGTTAGGTTAGGTTAGGTTAGGTTAGGTTAGGTTAGGTTAGGTTAGGTTAGGTTAGGTTAGGTTAGGTTAGGTTAGGTTAGGTTAGGTTAGGTTAGGTTAGGTTAGGTTAGGTTAGGTTAGGTTAGGTTAGGTTAGGTTAGGTTAGGTTAGGTTAGGTTAGGTTAGGTTAGGTTAGGTTAGGTTAGGTTAGGTTAGGTTAGGTTAGGTTAGGTTAGGTTAGGTTAGGTTAGGTTAGGTTAGGTTAGGTTAGGTTAGGTTAGGTTAGGTTAGGTTAGGTTAGGTTAGGTTAGGTTAGGTTAGGTTAGGTTAGGTTAGGTTAGGTTAGGTTAGGTTAGGTTAGGTTAGGTTAGGTTAGGTTAGGTTAGGTTAGGTTAGGTTAGGTTAGGTTAGGTTAGGTTAGGTTAGGTTAGGTTAGGTTAGGTTAGGTTAGGTTAGGTTAGGTTAGGTTTTTTTTTTTTTTTTTTTTTTTTTTTTTTTTTTTTTTTTTTTTTTTTTTTTTTTTTTTTTTTTTTTTGCACTAGCTCCGCTAACGTAATTAGCGCCTATGTTATACTGATTCTCATTCATACCAGTTCTCGCATATATTCTTCTCGCACTTTCATTCTTCATACTTGATCTTTCTTACATTCGTCTCCTTACTGTCTTTATGGGTGGGATTCCCATTTACTATATTCTTCTAATCTATTTTAATTTATTTATTTCTTCTTATGTAGGGAAAATAATTATCAGGTCTTATTTTTATTCTTATTTCTCTTCCTTCTTATTCTAATACATGTATTTATTACTAAATCTTATTTCTACTGTATTACATTTGTACGTTTATTTATACAACTTTTATACTATATTTTTTGTTATTCTACTGGTAGCTACTATTTTGTTCCTATTTGTACATTCTTTTCTATGCTTACATCTAAATATAACAATATTTTATGAAACATAGTTTTATTTATCTGTTTTGTTTCGTGCTATTACAATGTTTGCTACTGTTTCACAGAAATCAAGAAGCTTCTGTCTATTTTTGCTGCTCATTACTTCCCCTACACTTTCCCTGGTAAGCTTTACATCCAGCTTCTGTTCTACATTAAACCTCTCAGTGATGTGTACAGGACAATCAAGGACGATATGTGGGATAGACTCCTCTGCATCAGGATCGCAGATGCACGATGGGCTCTCCTTACACTTGAAGCGATTCAAGTATTCGGAGAACCCACCGTGCCCCGTCATAATCTGCGTAAGCACGCCTGCTGGCTGCACCTGCCTTACAATACGGAATGCGGTTATGGCGTTGGGAAAAAACATCTTCGTCACCGAGGCAGCCTTGCCCGACACATATCTCCGATTCCACTCATCAAGTGATCCCTTACGGATCTGGCGCCTGATGAATGAAATCGGACACTGGTCGTAGTCCGGCTTTCTCCGCAACGATAATGCTGCCTCCTTCGCCAACTCGTCCGCGCGCTCGTTCCCCGGCAAGCCCGCGTGGGCTTTGACCCAGAATAGAGACACAGCTTTATTTTGGTTCAAAGCTTGAGTCAAATTGGCTCGCGCGCGAACCGCCAAGGGATGGAGCGCGCCATGATTTGCCAGCGTCTGCAATGCAGACATTGAGTCGCTGTACAAACCATAGCTCGTCTCTCTGCGTTTGAGGATTACGTCCGTCGCTCTACAAATGGCCAGGAGTTCTGCTTGGTAGACTGTGCAGTACGCGGCGAGGCTAAGTTTGAGGTTCTGGATTTCACCTTCATTATCCCATAAGGATAATGCGGCTCCAACCTTCCCCTCAATCTTGCTGCCGTCAGTGAAGATTCGCACTGTCTGCACATTGTTTGTATCCACCTGCTGCTGGTCCGCCAAGCACATGAACTCCAGGTGCATTTGCATTGCCGGGTGAGGGGCTTCCGCGAATCCAGCCATACCCTCTATCTCCCTGTCTCCCGGCACGAACTGGGACAACCCTCTCCTCGCTTCATACAGGGCGGCTGCCTCCTGTATGCGGAGGTCTAGAGGAAGTATTCCAGAGAGCAACAGTGCGGAATTGAGAGAGACAGTACGGTAGGACTTGCAGAGTTTCTGGACGAATCCTCGTTGAACGGAGCCCAACCTCTTCCGTATCCCTAGCTTTTTCGTAGCGGGAGACCAGGCGCCAGCTGCGTACGTGACTATCGGTTCTATAGTGGCGGTGTAAATTGTGTGGATTACCTCCCTGTTTAACCCCCAACTGACCTTGGCCGCTCGAGACAGCTGCTTGTATATTTCGGCGGCTCGCTTACAGATGTTCGTTGCATGGTCGTTGAAGGTTAGCTTTTCATCTATGGTCAATCCCAGCAGCTTCATGTTCTTGACCAGACCAATGTTGACCCCAGCCATGCTCAGCGCTGGAGTGTCATATTTAAGCTTGTTGGTTATTAACATCGCACATGTTTTGTGCGGTGCGAAGCGCAACTTATTTCGGACACCCCAGCTCTGAACATGGGCGAGGGCTGCATTGGCAATTCTAGTGACTTCGCTTGCCGTGTCACCATCCACCGCCAGCACAATGTCATCCGCAAACGCCTGAACAAAGTTGCCGTTCCCTTCCAGCTCCTTCAGCAGTGGATCCAAGAGTAAATTCCACAGAATGGGACCGCCAATTGACCCTTGGACACAGCCTTTGTTCGTCTCTCGTGTGCATTCTTCCCCGGCATATCTCACCCTCACTTTTCTGCTGTCGAGGTAGCTGTCCAGTAGCCTCCTGATGTTCACCGGGCACTGTTCCTCAGCCAGTCTGACTTTGATTGCTGGCCACCACGCGCTATCAAAAGCGCCCTCTATATCCAATGACACCAGAACAATTAGCTTCTTCAGCCTCAACTTGTCTTGTACGTGCTTCATTAGTGTATATAGGGCGTCTTCGGTGCTCTTCTGGGGCATAAAGCCAAACTGACGAGTACTGAGCCGCGGCACTAATTGCCATTTTATCCGTGCTACTACCATCCTCTCCAGGATCTTTCCCAAGACTGGCAGTAGACCTATCGGTCTGTAAGACTTGGGATTACAATAATTATCCTTGCCCGGTTTTCGGAGGACGACCACCGTAGCCTCTTTCCAGATGTTCGGGAAGTGCGCCAATTCTAGGCATTTATTGTAAAGGGCAAGGAATGCGTCCAGATCCTGGTAGATCGCTCGACTGCAGATGTCCGACGTAAAACCGTCCGATCCGGGGGGGTTAGGTTAGGTTAGGTTAGGTTAGGTTAGGTTAGGTTAGGTTAGGTTAGGTTAGGTTAGGTTAGGTTAGGTTAGGTTAGGTTAGGTTAGGTTAGGTTAGGTTAGGTTAGGTTAGGTTAGGTTAGGTTAGGTTAGGTTAGGTTAGGTTAGGTTAGGTTAGGTTAGGTTAGGTTAGGTTAGGTTAGGTTAGGTTAGGTTAGGTTAGGTTAGGTTAGGTTAGGTTAGGTTAGGTTAGGTTAGGTTAGGTTAGGTTAGGTTAGGTTAGGTTAGGTTAGGTTAGGTTAGGTTAGGTTAGGTTAGGTTAGGTTAGGTTAGGTTAGGTTAGGTTAGGTTAGGTTAGGTTAGGTTAGGTTAGGTTAGGTTAGGTTAGGTTAGGTTAGGTTAGGTTAGGTTAGGTTAGGTTAGGTTAGGTTAGGTTAGGTTAGGTTAGGTTAGGTTAGGTTAGGTTAGGTTAGGTTAGGTTAGGTTAGGTTAGGTTAGGTTAGGTTAGGTTAGGTTAGGTTAGGTTAGGTTAGGTTAGGTTAGGTTAGGTTAGGTTAGGTTAGGTTAGGTTAGGTTAGGTTAGGTTAGGTTAGGTTAGGTTAGGTTAGGTTAGGTTAGGTTAGGTTAGGTTAGGTTAGGTTAGGTTAGGTTAGGTTAGGTTAGGTTAGGTTAGGTTAGGTTAGGTTAGGTTAGGTTAGGTTAGGTTAGGTTAGGTTAGGTTAGGTTAGGTTAGGTTAGGTTAGGTTAGGTTAGGTTAGGTTAGGTTAGGTTAGGTTAGGTTAGGTTAGGTTAGGTTAGGTTAGGTTAGGTTAGGTTAGGTTAGGTTAGGTTAGGTTAGGTTAGGTTAGGTTAGGTTAGGTTAGGTTAGGTTAGGTTAGGTTAGGTTAGGTTAGGTTAGGTTAGGTTAGGTTAGGTTAGGTTAGGTTAGGTTAGGTTAGGTTAGGTTAGGTTAGGTTAGGTTAGGTTAGGTTAGGTTAGGTTAGGTTAGGTTAGGTTAGGTTAGGTTAGGTTAGGTTAGGTTAGGTTAGGTTAGGTTAGGTTAGGTTAGGTTAGGTTAGGTTAGGTTAGGTTAGGTTAGGTTAGGTTAGGTTAGGTTAGGTTAGGTTAGGTTAGGTTAGGTTAGGTTAGGTTAGGTTAGGTTAGGTTAGGTTAGGTTAGGTTAGGTTAGGTTAGGTTAGGTTAGGTTAGGTTAGGTTAGGTTAGGTTAGGTTAGGTTAGGTTAGGTTAGGTTAGGTTAGGTTAGGTTAGGTTAGGTTAGGTTAGGTTAGGTTAGGTTAGGTTAGGTTAGGTTAGGTTAGGTTAGGTTAGGTTAGGTTAGGTTAGGTTAGGTTAGGTTAGGTTAGGTTAGGTTAGGTTAGGTTAGGTTAGGTTAGGTTAGGTTTTTTTTTTTTTTTTTTTTTTTAAATTTATAAGAACTCCTCTGATATGGCAGTCAGAGACCTTTTATACTGATTACAGATAAACACCGGTTAGATTTGAAGATTTTAAGTTTATAGTTCATTTTAAAGATTTGTTATGTATACAACTAATCTATATTAGTTCATATATTCTTATAATATATAGTAAATATAAGTATGCTGTACACACAATGATTTTATTTTCATTTAGTCATGGTTTTTTATAATTACGTTTTATTTCTGGCTATTGTTTTATTGACAACGTTAATAGCAAATTTCAAAAACGGTTTCCTTGTTTTCTCGTTCTGAAGGATATCCGGTAGGGAGCTCTTACACAGTTTTAATTGCATTTCTTGTTGCAGATTTTCCCGTGCTGCGCTGTGTTGTGGACAGTCGATAAGCAAGTGAAGGACCGTCTCTTCAACGTTCGGGTCGCATATGCAACATGGGTCTTCTTTGCACTTAAACCTGTGTAAGTACTCTGAAAAACCACCGTGTCCCGTCATTATCTGGACCATTACCGGCGTTAAATCAATCTTTTTTAATAATTGGTAGGCATGGTTAATCGACGGCAGAAAGACTTTTGTAACCGATGCTGTTTGTCCCGTTACATATCTCTTATTCCATTCATTAAGGGTGTCCTGCCTTATGCTTCTCTTAATGAATGATACTGGGCATTTGTCGTAGTTTGGTTTTGTTTTCAGCCGTTTCGCCGCCTCTTTGGCCAGAACGTCCGCTCGTTCATTGCCCTTAGTTCCGACATGAGCCCTTATCCAGAACAGTCTGACGGTGTTCCCAGTTTCTTTTGCCAACATTAAGTTTTTTCTTATCTCAAAGGCTAAGGGATGAAACGTACCCGGATGTCGTATGCTCTCTAAGGCTGATCTCGAGTCGCTGTATATATTCACGGATGGTTTTTTGCTTTTTTGAGCATATTCGGTCGCCTTGTAAAGTGCGTAGAGTTCGGCCTGAAATACCGTGCAGTAATACTCTAAGAGATATTTGCTACTCTGTATTTCGTTTTCGCCTTCCCAGCATGACAAAGCTGCACCCACTTTGCTATCAATCTTGCTACCATCCGTGAATATATTCAGTCCAGTTATGTTATTCTCCTCCACCATTTCTGTATCCAGATTCTCGAGGCAGGTGAACTCTTCGATTCTCTCTCTGGATGGATGCAAAGCCTTCAAGAAAGAGAGCTTGGACTCCACCTCTCTATCTCCTAAAATCATTTGCGATTTGCCTCTTTTTGCCTCGTACAGTTTTTTGACCTCAAGGGCTCTCAGATCAAGCGGTACAGTACCAGTAAGGACTATCGCCGCGTTTAGAGATACTGTACGGTAGGCCTTGCACATTTTTTGTGCAAAACCTCGCTGCACTGTATTCAGGTATTTTTGCACCATGATCTTCTTCGCCGCAGGAGCCCAGACATTTGCCGCGTATAGGATGATAGGTTCGATCACAGCAGTGTACATTATCCGGATGATCTCCGTGGACAGCCCCCAGTTAATTTTTGCTGAACGTGCTAGTGGTTTGTATATTTGTAAGGCTTTATTGCAAATGTATTCGATATGGCTATTGAAAGTTAATTTACTATCTAGTATTAATCCTAAAATTTTGAATTTGTCAACCAGTTGAATCTGAGTGCCTCCCATGTGTAAGCGAGGGGTGTCGTATTTTAGCTTATTGGTTATCACCATAGCACTTGTTTTATGCGGTGCAAACTTCAGTTTATTAGCGACTCCCCACTCATACACACGGTTGAGTACCCTGTTTGCTTTTTCTTCAATTATTTGAGCTGAACCACCGGAGAATACCAGGACAATGTCGTCCGCGAACGCCTGGCAGTGCACTTTATTTTCCTCGATTTCGTCCAGAAGGGGATCCAAAAGGATGTTCCAGAACGTAGGCCCAGCAATTGAGCCCTGGACACATCCCTTCGTTGTGGAGACCAGGCATTCATTATCTGCGTAACGGACGTTGACTTTCCTATTTTTCAGGTAACTATCTATTATCAGTGTTAGATTTCTGGGGCATTTTTTATCTAACAGCCGGCACTTAATCGCGGGCCACCATGCACTATCGAAGGCCCCCTCTATGTCAAGTGATACGACCACATTGATCAATTTATTATCAAGATTTTGTCGTATATGCTGTGTTAAGTCATAGAGGGAGTCCTCGGTACTACGCTGGGGCACGAATCCGTACTGCCTCGGATTTGCTTTTGGCAACAGATGCCATCGAACCCTCCTTACTATCATTTTCTCCAGAATCTTTCCCAGAACCGGCAACAGTCCTATTGGTCTATACGACTTTACTTGGCTGTAGTCAGATTTACCGGGCTTCCTTAGAACTATTACCGTTGCCTGTTTCCAGAGTTCTGGAAAGCACGATATTTCGAGGCATCTGTTGACAATTGCCAAAAATGTGTCTATGTCGGTATTAATTGCTTCCGCACAGATATCGGCTGTAAGTCCATCACTTCCCGGCGCCTTTTTTGGGTTAAAAGTTTTGATAACATAATTTAGTTCCTCTCTCGTAAAGGGAGGGTCGCAAATTTCATTTTCCATTTGTTCCATTATACTTTTGGCTTTGTCTCGTGTTTTCCTGTGATCGGAATTATCATCAGATTCCAAGTCCTCGGGAAAGAAAGTGCTGGCCAATAAGTTTGTGGACTCTGCTGGACTAAGAGCGGTTCCTTCCTTTACGAGAGGTTGGGTTAGGTTAGGTTAGGTTAGGTTAGGTTAGGTTAGGTTAGGTTAGGTTAGGTTAGGTTAGGTTAGGTTAGGTTAGGTTAGGTTAGGTTAGGTTAGGTTAGGTTAGGTTAGGTTAGGTTAGGTTAGGTTAGGTTAGGTTAGGTTAGGTTAGGTTAGGTTAGGTTAGGTTAGGTTAGGTTAGGTTAGGTTAGGTTAGGTTAGGTTAGGTTAGGTTAGGTTAGGTTAGGTTAGGTTAGGTTAGGTTAGGTTAGGTTAGGTTAGGTTAGGTTAGGTTAGGTTAGGTTAGGTTAGGTTAGGTTAGGTTAGGTTAGGTTTTTTTTTTTTTTTTTTTTTTTTTTTTTTTTTTTTTTTTTTTAATCTTTCTACCTTTGACATAGTCAAAGCCTATGTTGGCCTATTGTTCACTTTCACTCCAGTTCTATCTCTTATACCTCTCGTACTTTTATTCTGCATACCTTGTTCTTTCTGTCATTCGTCTCTTTCGCACTTTACCCGGTGGGATTCCGGTCTACTCTATTTGTATTCTAATTACTTTATATTTTGGGGTTTCTTTATTTTTTTTTTTTTTTTTTTACTGTTTACAATCTTACTTTATTATAACTATTACATACTATTTCTTTATTTACTATTACATTTTAATCTTACTTTTAAGTCTTAAATTATGCTTAATTCTACTCTTAGGCTACATTTCACACTACTACATTTTCACTTATCTACTTTTACATTTTTATTTCTTAAACTACGCTTATCTCTACTTTTAGTTTTTTACATTTAGGGTATCGTTGTATGATTTACCTATGTATTATTCATAATATATGGAAATCATACTTATAATTTACTTGTTCCTTTTGATTACCTTCTCTATTATTTTCAAGCAGTAGTTTATAAATTCGTTTCTACGTTTATCTGTCATAATGATCTTTATGTTTTCAATTGTTAGTTTTACGTCTAATAATTGTTCTATTTTGAATCTTTCGTAGCCGAACACCGGGCATTCCAAGACAATGTGGGGAACAGACTCCTTTGCGTCGGGATCACAGATGCATGACGGACTCTCCTTACACTTAAAACGACATAAGTATTCGGAGAATCCGCCATGACCTGTAAACAATTGGGTGCTTAGACATGTCGGTTTGAGTTTCCGAATTACACTATAAGCGGCATCCACATCCGGGAAGAATATTTTTGTGACTCCGGCAACTTCTCCGGATTTGTACCTCTCATCCCATTCGCGAATCGTCTGCTGCCGTAGCTGTCGCTTCGCGAATGAGACGGGAAACAAATCATAACTAGGTCTCCTTTTAGTTGATGCAGCGGCGGCTTCTTTGGCAAGTTGGTCTGCCCTCTCATTTCCCTCCAATCCTGCGTGAGCTTTAATCCAGAACAAAGATACAACTTTGTTCTGCCGAGAAAGGTACGCTATGTTCTCGCGTGTTTCAACGGCTAATGGATGGAGGGAACTGAGATTGGTGACGGTTTGTAGTGCCGCCATTGAGTCGCTATAAATGCCGAATGTGTCTGCTTTGTACCTCTTCATCAACCTTGTGGCCTCGCAAACAGCCAACAGTTCTGCCTGATATACTGTGCAGTATGACGGTAAGCAGAGTTTGACGGTCTTGATCTCCGCTTCATCCTCCCACACGGACAGCGCCGCACCAACCCTACCCCCGATCTTACTACCGTCGGTGAAAATTTTTACTGCACAGCTGCCGCTTATGTCCACGTCGTTCTGGTCCTTGAGACAGATCAGACTGAGGTCCGCCGACACTGCGGGATGTGGCGCCTCTGTTGCCGGCATTAATCGTTCGATCTCCCTGTCCCCTAATCCAGGCAGGTTTGCCCCCCTCTTGATCCTGTATAGCGAGGCTACCTCGCGTACACGAAGATCAAGTGGGAGCACCCCCGCCAGAACCAGTGCTGAGTTCAGGGAGACCGTGCGATAAGCCTTGCACATTTTCTGCGCAAATCCTCGTTGGACAGTGCCGAGCTGTCTCCGCACTCCAAGCTTCTCGGCTGCTGGTGCCCAGATGCTCGCCGCGTACAAAATGATGGGCTCGACGGTCGCAGTGTAAATTGTACGGATCACTTCGGGGTGGAGACCCCAGCTTGCCTTCGCTGCTCTTGCAAGCTGTTTATACACATTTACCGCCTTTTTACAGACGCTTGCTACGTGCAAATTAAAAGTGAGTTTGCTATCAAACGTCACCCCCAACATCTTAATTTGGTTTGACATGCCAATGTCGACCCCGCCCATGCTCAGGCGTGGTGTGTCGAATTTAAGCTTGCGCGTGATTACCATCGCGTTGGTCTTGTGAGGCGCGAATTTGAGTTTATTTTCGACACCCCAAACCCGGACAAGTTCGAGAGCGGCATTGGCGTGTCTTTGCACGTTTTGGGCCGTAAGACCGTCGAACACCATCACAACGTCGTCGGCGAATGCCTGCACATAATGCCCCTCAGTCAAGAGAGTGTTCAGAAGAGGGTCTAACAGTACATTCCATAGGATAGGACCGCCTATGGACCCTTGTACGCACCCTTTGTTGGTCGCCTTGGTAAATGTTTCTCCATTGTACCTTACCGTGACTTTCCTTTGGTCAAGGTAACTGTCAAAGACTTTCCTAATGTTGTAGGGACAGTTCATCTTGGCCAGCTGGACTCTAATCGCTGGCCACCAGGCGCTGTCGAATGCGCCCTCTATATCCAATGACACGACGGCTATAATCTTCTTCTCGTCAAGTTTTGTATTTATGTGTTGCATTAGTTTATAGAGGGCGTCTTCGCAGCTTTTTTGGGGCATGAATCCAAACTGGTTTGGGTTCAGTCTCGGCAAAAGATGGTGTTTAAGTCGGGCGACCAACATCTTCTCGTAAATTTTTCCCATTACCGGTAAGAGGCCTATTGGGCGGTAAGACTTGGGCGTCGTGTACGAGTCTTTTCCTGGTTTTCTCAACACTATGACTGTAGCCTCTTTCCAGATGACCGGGAAGTAGTGAAGCTCCAGGCACCCGTTGAGAACTCCCAGGAAAAGTTGTGGGTCGGATCCTATGGCATGGCTGCATATGTCTGCGGTAAAGCCGTCGGCACCAGGCGCTTTCTTTGGATTCAAGGAGTCCATTGCGGTGAGCAATTCCGTTTGTGTGAACGGAGGATCATTCTGTTCCCCAGATGGTTGAAGGTTCACCTCGGATGCTCGGCTCCTTGTTTCTCGATGCGTCTGGTTATCGTTTTCCCACAGGTCTTCTGGGTAGAACGTCCTAGCCAACAACTCTACCGAGCCTTTTGCGTCAAGGGTGATGCCATTTTCCTCCAGTGGTATATCTTCTACTCTCTTGGCTGTCCTCCCAATTACCCGATAAATCCCCTCCCATAAATTTTCCTTGTCCTGTTTCTCGCAGAAACTCTTCCAACTTACGATCTGGGCCTCCATGGCCTTCGACTCGTACTCGTCTCTAGCTTGGATATAAGCGTCCACGACACTCTGTCTTCGTATCGATGCGGCATTCCTGATCCTGCGCCTCCTAGTGGTGACCAGTCGCTTCATCGTGGCAAGTTCCTCGGACCACCAGGGTAGGGTAAGTGTCTCATTGTTCTTCTTAATTGGCATTGATAATTTACTAGCTTCTGTAATGGCATTTTGAAATTTGGTTATAAAATTTTCTAATTGTTCGGCTGTGTTAATTCTTAAGATTTTTTCGATTTCTAAATTGTTCTCTATCATAATTTCTTTTAGTTTTTCTTGAAAGGTTTCCCAATTGGCTTTTTTAGTGTTATAAATTCTAGTGGATCTTTTGACACTTACCCCCCCCGATTTCTTCAGCTTGATACTGAAGCTGATGCCGTTATGATCGGCACAAGTGAGATTCTCAGCGACTTCCCAGTCCTCCACTAGGTCCAGCATGTCAGTAGTGCAGGCCGTCACGTCAACGAAACTGGTGTAACGCTTCCCGCCACGAATGGTGTCGAAAGTTGGAACGTCGCCTTGGTTCAGTATGTGAAGGCCCAGTTCGTGGAGTGTACCCGCCATATCGTCCCCCCTATGGTCAATCATCGGACTTCCCCACCAGGTGCTCTTTGCGTTCGAGTCGCCTCCAATAATTAGCCTCTGCGTTATAGTTTCAGCAATTTTAGCAAGTTGATCCAGGTACGGGCTTATGGGCTGATCCGGTTCAAAATAGTACGAAGCTAACGTGAGCTTCCATTGCCTAGTGCTTACGCTCACCACTACGATGTTGTTTGTGGTGAGCTCAGGGTGTTGCGTGACATCTAGGTTGGCGTCAAATACAGCAATAGCTGCTTTGACTGTGCCTGCTCCGGTGCTCTGATAAATTCTCACCCCACGGTATGACTTCATACTATCGGATCCGCCCACATAGGGTTCCTGGATCAGTGCTATCGCTACTTTTGCGTCAGTTGCTTGAACCATTAGCTCGTCCGTGGCTAACTTCCTTCGTTGGAGGTTGCACTGGAGCACCTGGTATCGGTGAATATCCACTTGGGTGCCCTTAGCAATACGCCACTGACATGCGCGCTATGACGTCTCGTTTTTTGCGCATAGGGCAGTCATTGCTAAAGGCGTTGTGGTTGTTGCGGTCAATCTTTGCCTCTGTGCAGTTTATACATGCGGGTTCGCTTCCTGCAAGCCAATCCGGGCATTGCGCCTTGAGGTGCGGTCCACCGCAGTGGCTGCAGAGGTCCGCTGAGTCCTTTACGCAGTACTTTTTGCCGTGACCATAGCCAAGGCACCTCGAGCACTGTATAAGTGGCGACTGGTCAAATATCCGGATGCGTTGGAGGTCTATATACACCGCTCCAGTCTCAGTCGCCCTCTTCCATATGACTGGAGATACGCTCAGGATGACGTGGTTGGTATGCGGGTTACGGGCCTTCCTCTTATATTTGATCTCGAGCCTGTCCTCATTTTCCTTCAGGCCTTGAAAGATGTCCCGATTTTGTTTCCTGAAGGCCTTGATGACCTCCTCGTCGGTATTCACCATGAGGACATCCGCGAGTCTTAGGAGAGGATCCCGGTTTTTGACTTCTTCTACCACCAAATTTTTCCCGGATTTTTCTAATCTCTGTTTCACCTTTTGTCTGTCCTCTTCCGTATTACAGCTCATAATCACTTTCCTATCCCTTCCTTTCCGAGTCCTTTCTACCTTGATCCACCCTTCCTTAGCGTTCACTGCCTCTCTTACTTTAGTCAGCACTTGGTCGCCTGTGTCCTTTTCGTCCTGGGACGTGACAATTACAGAATGCAGCGCATTCTGTGGGCGTGGGGGCATGGTAGAGTGGACTGTCGCTGCCTCTGCGTAAGTCTTGGTGATCAGCATGTGTTGGTGGTGCTGGTCAAGGTTGCTTTTCAGTTCATCCATTTTCCTACCATTTTCAATGAGTAGCCGGCTGTGTTCTTTTAGGTGTTCTACTATTTGTTTATGTTCATGTTCCTCAGAGGTTCCCTTTCGTATAGTCCTTTCTGGTAAAATCTGTGTTGCTTCAGGTGCGGGTACTTCTCCGGTCTTTTTAAATCTTTTAATCTCCGCTTCTGCCTCTTTTATAATCTGAAACATTCTGTCCACCGCCTCCAACACATTTGCTTTTATATCCGCCCTAATATTCCGCGAGTTATTTATGTTTGTTCTGGCTTTAATTAAGCTAGCTTTACCTTCGGCTAGTCGGTTCGATAGCACCTGTCTTGGTAGGACTTGGGCGTCTGTCTTACTGGTAGCTGGGGTCAAGTCTTGCGGTTCCTGTCCTGCCGCTTCCAGCTTCTCTACGCTGCGTCTAACGTTAGACGAGAGCGTTTGCGTCCTAGGTGGGGATTTTTGGGGCAAAAGAGTCTGTGTCCTGGGCGGAGAATTTTTCTCCATTTCTTCGTCAGTGTGCTTCGCTGGAGTTCTGGCCAACATTGTCAGAGGAGTGCGTCAAGATAGAATAAAATACGCGACAGTGTATATCGCTGTCCGTTTATAATCTATACACAATGTAGAGGTGTGTACAGTCAATTTAAAAAGAATAATAAAAAAGATAAATATTCGGTCAACGATACGTTATGATAGTCGTAATACTATAATATGGGTGTAAAAGGCCCCAGGTCAATAATAATGGTTTTTTCAAAACCGCTCAAAAATAATAGAGAATACCTTAAATTCTACTTAAGATTACTTAAAAACTATTTCTCCGACTTTGTAGAGCTCGACTCTACCTCGACTCTAGGTAGAGTCACCCGTTCGGCGTCGATCGATAGCCCTTGAGGAGGGCTGGTCAGCAGCGAAAACCGCTTCGCGCTACGACCAATAGTTCCTGAGATATTCCACTTTGAATTTTTCCAAGATGGCGAACCAAAGTGTTGCCTAGATCTAGGCTGATCTTAAAAATTCAATATCTCAGGAACCACTGGGCGCAGAAATGCGTGCGACGGCTCGCCGTGCTTGTCTTATTGTGAGCTATATGCTCACCGATACCAATTTCCGGATTAAGGTGTAGACTCTACCTAGAGTCCAGAACCGGCGCCGGTGGTAGAGCTCACCACGATATAGTTAACTTAATCTTAACAGAAAGCCTTCTCCGCAATTTTGTAGAGCTAAGCTCTACTTAGGCCCTGGGTAGAGTCGCCCGTCTGAAGTCAATCGATAGCCTTTAAGGAGGGCTAGTCAATAGCGAAAACCGCTACGCGCTACGACCAATAGTTCCCGAGATACTCCAACTTGAATTTTTGCAAGATGGCCGACCAAAAAGTTGCCTGGGTCTAGACTGATTTTAAAAAATTTATATCTCGGGAACTACCCGGCGCAGAGATGCGTGCGACGGCTCGCCGTGGTCGTCTTTTTACAGGCTATATGCTTACCGGACTAAAAATCTAGGTTTGGGGGTCGACTCTATCCAGGGTCGCAAGCCGGCACAAGTTGAAGAGCTCGCCACGATAGGGTGCCCAAAGAAAACCGCAGCCCTTAGTGTCGTCTCAAACCGAAGTTATGCCCTCTTGAAGTTTTTCAAGATGGCCGCCAATATGGCCGCCGATTTGGGCAGAAGGTCCAAATTCGGCGGTTTTCAACTTAAAATACCCGTGTTTGGGCTCGATTTGTAGGGATTAAAAAGACCTACTTGGATCTTCTACTAAACAAACCAAAAAAGCTACCCCCGATTTATGGGGGTTGAAAAACTGTAATATTTACACTAAATTTGAATTTAAAATTATTTACAAAAAATAAACGGTTTTTTCAAAACTGGTCCGGGCCTATACTACCTTATAACTATTTTTTAAAGTATGTTACTGAGCCCTTGCACCCCTATTTCACCCACCTCGTGGCAACCCCTAATTTTCAAAAATTTATATTTAAAAAACTACTTGGCCAAAAATTATGAAATTTTGAACACTAATAGAATTAATTAATCTTAATAACGTGAATAAAAAATAAAGGGGGGTCGTCGATTTCGATTTAATAAAAAGGGGGGTTGAATTTTGACTAAAATTTCGAAGTGCAATAGCTCCGCAACTACTTATCTGATTTTCGCAATCGAAGTGTCCCCGTGCAGCTTCCGTTGAGTCCCGTCGGTTGAGGACACTGGCAGCGCCCTCTGACGTCTGGAACTAGGAGCACGTGGCCACGTGCTTTCCGGTTTTCTCCTTTTTCCTCGGCGTACACAAGTGGAAAAAATCCACTTGAGGTGTCCACTTGTAGGTCTCGGTGAGGCGCGTCGAATGGTGCAATAAAAACACTGGGTCGTCGATCTAATGACGGCAGCGTTCGCCGTCAAAGATCGTAATTTTGCTAAACTTCCGGTTTTTCACTCACAGAAGGTCCAAATCTTAACGGATTTTCGAGCACTTTTCACCACCTTGTAGAACTCGCGAACGCGCAACTTTTGACACTTAGCACGTGTAAATCGGTTGCGAAAAACCCACTTTTGCAAATTTTTTAAACTTTAAAATTGCCCGGAGCGACACAAAAACACTTGGTACGCGTGCGCTTTCGACTGCGGGCGACGGCGGAGAGGGGTTAGGTTAGGTTAGGTTAGGTTAGGTTAGGTTAGGTTAGGTTAGGTTAGGTTAGGTTAGGTTAGGTTAGGTTAGGTTAGGTTAGGTTAGGTTAGGTTAGGTTAGGTTAGGTTAGGTTAGGTTAGGTTAGGTTAGGTTAGGTTAGGTTAGGTTAGGTTAGGTTAGGTTAGGTTAGGTTAGGTTAGGTTAGGTTAGGTTAGGTTAGGTTAGGTTAGGTTAGGTTAGGTTAGGTTAGGTTAGGTTAGGTTAGGTTAGGTTAGGTTAGGTTAGGTTAGGTTAGGTTAGGTTAGGTTAGGTTAGGTTAGGTTAGGTTAGGTTAGGTTAGGTTAGGTTAGGTTAGGTTAGGTTAGGTTAGGTTAGGTTAGGTTAGGTTAGGTTAGGTTAGGTTAGGTTAGGTTAGGTTAGGTTAGGTTAGGTTAGGTTAGGTTAGGTTAGGTTAGGTTAGGTTAGGTTAGGTTAGGTTAGGTTAGGTTAGGTTAGGTTAGGTTAGGTTAGGTTAGGTTAGGTTAGGTTAGGTTAGGTTAGGTTAGGTTAGGTTAGGTTAGGTTAGGTTAGGTTAGGTTAGGTTAGGTTAGGTTAGGTTAGGTTAGGTTAGGTTAGGTTAGGTTAGGTTAGGTTAGGTTAGGTTAGGTTAGGTTAGGTTAGGTTAGGTTAGGTTAGGTTAGGTTAGGTTAGGTTAGGTTAGGTTAGGTTAGGTTAGGTTAGGTTAGGTTAGGTTAGGTTAGGTTAGGTTAGGTTAGGTTAGGTTAGGTTAGGTTAGGTTAGGTTAGGTTAGGTTAGGTTAGGTTAGGTTAGGTTAGGTTAGGTTAGGTTAGGTTAGGTTAGGTTAGGTTAGGTTAGGTTAGGTTAGGTTAGGTTAGGTTAGGTTAGGTTAGGTTAGGTTAGGTTAGGTTAGGTTAGGTTAGGTTAGGTTAGGTTAGGTTAGGTTAGGTTAGGTTAGGTTAGGTTAGGTTAGGTTAGGTTAGGTTAGGTTAGGTTAGGTTAGGTTAGGTTAGGTTAGGTTAGGTTAGGTTAGGTTAGGTTAGGTTAGGTTAGGTTAGGTTAGGTTAGGTTAGGTTAGGTTAGGTTAGGTTAGGTTAGGTTAGGTTAGGTTAGGTTAGGTTAGGTTAGGTTAGGTTAGGTTAGGTTAGGTTAGGTTAGGTTAGGTTAGGTTAGGTTAGGTTAGGTTAGGTTAGGTTAGGTTAGGTTAGGTTAGGTTAGGTTAGGTTAGGTTAGGTTAGGTTAGGTTAGGTTAGGTTAGGTTAGGTTAGGTTAGGTTAGGTTAGGTTAGGTTAGGTTAGGTTAGGTTAGGTTAGGTTAGGTTAGGTTAGGTTAGGTTAGGTTAGGTTAGGTTAGGTTAGGTTAGGTTAGGTTAGGTTAGGTTAGGTTAGGTTAGGTTAGGTTAGGTTAGGTTAGGTTAGGTTAGGTTAGGTTAGGTTAGGTTAGGTTAGGTTAGGTTAGGTTAGGTTAGGTTAGGTTAGGTTAGGTTAGGTTAGGTTAGGTTAGGTTAGGTTAGGTTAGGTTAGGTTAGGTTAGGTTAGGTTAGGTTAGGTTAGGTTAGGTTAGGTTAGGTTAGGTTAGGTTAGGTTAGGTTAGGTTAGGTTAGGTTAGGTTAGGTTAGGTTAGGTTAGGTTAGGTTAGGTTAGGTTAGGTTAGGTTAGGTTAGGTTAGGTTAGGTTAGGTTAGGTTAGGTTAGGTTAGGTTAGGTTAGGTTAGGTTAGGTTAGGTTAGGTTAGGTTAGGTTAGGTTAGGTTAGGTTAGGTTAGGTTAGGTTAGGTTAGGTTAGGTTAGGTTAGGTTAGGTTAGGTTAGGTTAGGTTAGGTTAGGTTAGGTTAGGTTAGGTTAGGTTAGGTTAGGTTAGGTTAGGTTAGGTTAGGTTAGGTTAGGTTAGGTTAGGTTAGGTTAGGTTAGGTTAGGTTAGGTTAGGTTAGGTTAGGTTAGGTTAGGTTAGGTTAGGTTAGGTTAGGTTAGGTTAGGTTAGGTTAGGTTAGGTTAGGTTAGGTTAGGTTAGGTTAGGTTAGGTTAGGTTAGGTTAGGTTAGGTTAGGTTAGGTTAGGTTAGGTTAGGTTAGGTTAGGTTAGGTTAGGTTAGGTTAGGTTAGGTTAGGTTAGGTTAGGTTAGGTTAGGTTAGGTTAGGTTAGGTTAGGTTAGGTTAGGTTAGGTTAGGTTAGGTTAGGTTAGGTTAGGTTAGGTTAGGTTAGGTTAGGTTAGGTTAGGTTAGGTTAGGTTAGGTTAGGTTAGGTTAGGTTAGGTTAGGTTAGGTTAGGTTAGGTTAGGTTAGGTTAGGTTAGGTTAGGTTAGGTTAGGTTAGGTTAGGTTAGGTTAGGTTAGGTTAGGTTAGGTTAGGTTAGGTTAGGTTAGGTTAGGTTAGGTTAGGTTAGGTTAGGTTAGGTTAGGTTAGGTTAGGTTAGGTTAGGTTAGGTTAGGTTAGGTTAGGTTAGGTTAGGTTAGGTTAGGTTAGGTTAGGTTAGGTTAGGTTAGGTTAGGTTAGGTTAGGTT
>OZ009950.1:35215054-35217598 GCA_963932025.1 Erebia epiphron
TTCACTATTCGATGAGCGAACCGCACATCCGGCAGAAATATTTTCGTGGTGCCTGCGGTTTCTTCCGATATGTACCGCCTGTTCCATTCGTCAAGCGACTCCTCGCGGAGTAATCGCTTAACGAATGAAACAGGACACCGGTCATAGTCCGGTTTCCTTTTCAGGTTTAGAGCTGCCTCTTTCGCGAGCTCATCGGCTCTTTCGTTTCCCTCCAACCCCGCATGCGCTTTCACCCAAAACAAGGAGACTTCTTTGTTTTGGGTGTGACAAATTTTTAAATTGTCAACAATGTTTGTTACCAAGGGGTGGAGGGATTTGCGCCCGACCACTGACTCAAGGGAGGATCTTGAGTCGGTGTATATGCCGATGGAGGCTTCTGGGCGCTTCGTCGCGATAGAGACAGCTCTATCCAGGGCAAGGAGCTCAGCCTGGTAGACCGAGCAGTGCGCACCCAACTTTAGCTTGACGGCTTTGGTTTCGGCCTCTTGATTCCATATGGAGAGCGAGGCCCCCACTTTTCCGTCGATTTTACTGCCGTCGGTAAAGATGCGCACCGCTTGAGTGTTGTTTCTCTCAAGGTCTTCTCGGTCCACCAGGCTTGTAAACTGTAGGCACATCTGTTCCGCCGGATGGGGTTGTTTGCAGTATGGCACTCTTCCCTCCATCTCCCTGTCCCCGAGCACACGCTGGGACACTTCCTTTTTGGCCTCGTACAGAGCCGCTGCCTCTCGGATCCTAAGATCCAAAGGAAGTATCCCGGCCAGAATCAGAGCCGCGTTCAAGGAGACGGTTCGATACGACTTGGTCATTTTCTGTGCGAAGCCCCTTTGGAGTGCACTCAAGCGCTTCCGCACTCCAAGCTTTGAGGCGGCAGGCGCCCAGGCACAGGCGGCATATAGAACTATTGGCTCCACCGCTGCAGTATATATGGTTTTAATGACTTGGGGGTGGAGGCCCCAGCTAACTTTGGCGGCTCTCGACAGTTGTTTGTATAGTCCTTCAACTCTCCTGCAAGTGTTGCTTACATGCGAGTTGAAGGTCAGCTTATTGTCGATTGTAAGCCCCAGGATCTTTATTTCGCCGGACAGTTCAATGCCGATCCCGCCCATGCTCAAGAGCGGGGAGTCGTATTTCAGTTTATTGGTTATAACCATCGCCTTGGTTTTGTGCGGTGCGAACCTAAGTTTGTTACGGTCTCCCCACTCCTGAACATACGCTAGTGCAGCATTGGCCCGTTGCGAGACCTCCAGCCCTGTGTCGCCGTCGAAGACGAGGACAACATCGTCGGCAAAGGCCTGACAATAATCTCCCCGCCACCCCAGGCCTTGCAGTAGTGGATCCAACAAGAGGTTCCACAAGACGGGACCCCCGATGGAGCCTTGCACACATCCCTTGGTGGTGTTGTGTGTGTGTTCTGCCCCCGCGTACCTCACTCTGACCTTCCGATCCCGAAGATAACTGTCAATCACCCTGCGGATGTTTACGGGACAGTTCTCTTCAGCCAGTCTGACTCTGATGGCTGGCCACCAGGCGCTATCGAAGGCCCCCTCTATGTCGAGTGAGACCACTGTTACAATTTTCTTTTCTTTAAGTTTTCCGTAGATATACTCCATCAGGACATAGAGGGCGTCTTCTGTGCTTCTCTGGGGCATAAAGCCAAACTGGCGTTCACTGATCCCGGGCAGAATATGCCATTTTATGCGATTAACAACCATCTTTTCGAGGATCTTGCCCAGAACTGGTAACAGTCCGATCGGACGATAGGCTTTGGGATTGGTGTAGTCCTCCTTTGCTGGTTTTCGGAGGACTATCACAGTGGCCTCCTTCCACAGGATCGGAAAGTGACCCAGTTCTAGGCACTTGTTGGCCAGAGCGAGGAACGCGTCGGGGTTTAACGCTATGGCGCGTTGGCAGATGTCAGCGGTGAGGCCGTCCGAACCGGGGGCCTTCTTGGGGTTGAAGCTCGAGGCGGCGTTGCTCAATTCAACAGCGGTAAACTGTGGATCCAAATATTCATTTGGAGTCCACTCGTTCACATGTTCAGCTGCTCGCCTCGTACGCTGGTGGTCCGCATTGTCTTCCACCCCAAGATCCTCCGGGTAGAATATTCCCGCAAGCAATGTCGCCGATTCATTCGGGCCATAGGTTTTACCATCTTTGACGAGTGGCATGTCCTCTTTCCTCACTGCGGTTCTACCTATGACTCTGTATATCCCGTCCCATAAACCCTCTCTGTCCTGACGCTCACAGAAGGCCTTCCAGCTCTCTATCTGTGCCCGTTTAGCATGTAGTTCGTACATTTCCTTGGCCTGCAGGTACTCACTCACGACTCTGTTTCTACGGACTGGTGCAGCGCAACGGATGCGTCGCTTTTTAGTGCCGACTTCGCGTTTCATCGATTCGAGCTCATCATTCCACCAAGGTAGGCTAAGGCGTTCGGTACTTTTCCTGATTGGCATGCTTGCTTCGCAGGCTGCCACTATTGAATTTGCGTACGATTCAACACAATTATCAAGATCTGCTTTATTATTAATTTTATCTATT
>OZ009951.1:0-2500 GCA_963932025.1 Erebia epiphron
GGGCAAAGAACGGAAGATTAGCACTAGGCAGTACGGGTTTATGCCCCAGAGAAGTACCGAGGACGCACTATTCGACGCGGTTCTGCGCATCGAGCGAGCGACCAAGGAGAGAAGGATCGCCACAGTTGTGTCCTTGGACATCGAAGGGGCATTTGACAACGCCTGGTGGCCGGCCATAATCAACCAGCTGATACAGAAGAGGACCGACCCAAGCTTGGTGGCACTTGTTGCCAGCTACCTATCAGATCGCAGTGTGGTCGTCAGGTACTCTGGCGAGGAGATCACCAGGGACACAAATAAGGGGTGCATTCAAGGCTCTACGTGTGGCCCCTTATTCTGGAACGTTCTTCTGGATGGTCTACTCGAGGAGTTAGACAAATCAGAGGTGCATACACAGGCCTTCGCTGATGACATCCTACTCATAGGGGTCGATAACGACGGATGCAGACTTGAGGAGAGGATAAACGGGGTATTAGACAAAATTGCAGGATGGGGCAGCAGAAACAAACTCAGGTTTGCTCCTCACAAGACGCAGGTTCTGACAATTACGAAGAAGCTGAAATACCACCAACCGAGGCTAACCATGGCGGGTGTGGACTTGAACTCGACGGACACAATGAGAGTACTTGGTCTCACCCTGGATAGAAACCTCAACTATCTACAACACGTAACAGAAGTCACAGCGAAGGCCATTAACCTCTATAAAGGAGTGTCTAGGACGGCCAGGGCTCATTGGGGTTTGAACCCCGACATCTTATACACAATATACGTCAGCGTGGTGGAGCCAATCATCTTGTACGCGGCCAACGTATGGGCAACGAAATGCCAAACCGTCCAAGTAAGGACCAAATTGGACAGGGTTACCAGGATGTTCGCCATACTCGTATGCAAGGGGCATAGGACGATCTCCCTCCCAGCCAGTGCTGTCCTGGCCGGCATAATTCCATTAGACCTCCGCGTGCAGGAAAGGAGAATGCTATATCTTGCTAAAAGGGGGGATGAGTTGCCGGGCTTGCCAGGAAGAGAGATCGAAACCCCAGTCAGCCCTTTCTCCCTCCCGCACCCAGCTCTCCGACAACGACTGGACTACTCCATCATCAACAGCCAGGAAGACCTGGACGCTGTCGTGAATGACGAGATCGTCCAAATTTTCACGGACGGTAGCAAACTAGAGGGTAAAGTTGGCGCTGCCGTCACTATCTGGAAGAACGGCAGAGAGGCCAGATATACTTTGCTCCCTCTCGCAAGCTACTGCTCCGTCTTCCAGGCTGAAGCCGCGGCCTTGAAAGAAGCAGTGAGAATAATGTGCGCGGATAGAAGATTCAGGAGAGCGCAGATTTTCTCGGACTCGCGCTCATCCCTGGATAGTCTCCGCAGCCCGTCACTTCACCCAATTATTGCGACCGTAAGATCAATGGTGGAAGAACTCATCACGAAGGGCGGACAAGCCCAATTCTTTTGGATCCGATCTCATGTCGGATTCGAGGGTAATGAAAGGGCGGATGAACTGGCAAAGAGGGCGGCCCTGCAGTGCAAAAAGCGTCCTGCCTATGATCGCTTCCCTGTGTCCTTTGCCAAACACCTCATCAGGGCCTCTACCTTGCAGACCTGGCAAGAGCGTTACACGCAGTATACTTCGGCCAGCACCACTAAATGCTTCTTCCCCGATTGTATACAGGCGTTCAAGACATTGAAGAAACTGGAGCTCACCAATTTGAAGACTCAAGCCTTCAGTGGTCACGGTGGTTTCAAAGATTACCTCTTTAGATTTAAGTTGGCTTCAGATCCACACTGCACTTGCGACGGGCAGACTCCAGAAAGCGTAATCCATATATTGGTCGAGTGCCCGCGCTTCGCTAAGGAGAGGTACGAGCTAGAGTGCAGGGTGGACCTGAATGTTACAAGCGGCACGCTCGCGACGTTGGTTCATGATGACAGTCGCCGGGCGGCCTTCTTAGGGTTTGCACTCGGCGTTGTAGGGAAGGTGGCTAGGGCAAATGGTTGCAAGGTTGCAGGCTGACTGAACAGAGCCAGTACATACGCAGGGGTATTTTATTTTATTTGGTATTTTAGTCTGAAACCTTGTATCGGCAAATCTCGATAATAATATAACATAGAATAGCATAGAGATAGAATAGTTTAGAGTACTTTAGAGAGAATAGCAGAATTTTGTATATAGCATAGGATGTTGTACAATTTGGTGTATATAGGCGTGTATAGAATGTAGAGTATAGTAGGTATAAAAGTAGGGTTGGTATATAGTGCAGGATGTAGTGTAATGTGTAGTGTATATAGCGCGTGTATAATAAAAAATAAAAAAAAAAAAAAAAAAAAAAAAAAAAAAAAAAAAAAAAAAATAGGATCAGTATAAAAATAAGAGGACTAGTATTATTTACCTAATGTCCAAACCCGAACATGGGGAAAAAAAAAAAAACAAAATTAAAAAAAAAAAAAAATAAAAAAATAAAAAAAAAAAAAAAAAAAAAAACAATACATGGTT
>OZ009951.1:5000-10000 GCA_963932025.1 Erebia epiphron
CCGGCCCAGGCAGAGCCTGCGAGCGAGCATTCGTGCGCGCGGCCGATTTCCAGCGGTTTTCCGCGATTTTCCGCTAAGAAAAACGCGTTTTTACGTGGTCATTGACTTAGAAAATTTCGACACCGAGGTTACCTTATACCTCGCGTTCCCCATACAAAAACATCGATCGGTACACGAAAACTTAGGAAAGTCTCGCGCCGTCGCTCGATTTTCAACATTTTTCGCGTGAAATTTTCGCAGGGCGTCGCTTTTCACCGGCTCCGTCGACCTGCAACAGAAAAACAAAAATTAAATTTTTTCCAAATTTGGACATAGAAAAATTTCGGCTAAATTTTAAATTACCAAATTTTCTCAAATTTCCGACTTTTCCCGGCCCAGGCAGAGCCTGCGAGCGAGCATTCGTGCGCGCGGCCGATTTCCAGCGGTTTTCCGCGATTTTCCGCTAAGAAAAACGCGTTTTTACGTGGTCATTGACTTAGAAAATTTCGACACCGAGGTTACCTTATACCTCGCGTTCCCCATACAAAAACATCGATCGGTACACGAAAACTTAGGAAAGTCTCGCGCCGTCGCTCGATTTTCAACATTTTTCGCGTGAAATTTTCGCAGGGCGTCGCTTTTCACCGGCTCCGTCGACCTGCAACAGAAAAACAAAAATTAAATTTTTTCCAAATTTGGACATAGAAAAATTTCGGCTAAATTTTAAATTACCAAATTTTCTCAAATTTCCGACTTTTCCCGGCCCAGGCAGAGCCTGCGAGCGAGCATTCGTGCGCGCGGCCGATTTCCAGCGGTTTTCCGCGATTTTCCGCTAAGAAAAACGCGCGAAACGGGCGATACACCTCCTCGCCACTTTTAGACTGTAGGTTTGACCTTGGGAGCCACTTACACTCCCAAGACAATAACTTAGGTTAGGTTAGATAAGTATTAACGGTTTTATTATTATTACTGTCTTTGACTGTGGGGAGGACCTATACACCACCCCACATCTCTTTTGACCCTGGGAGCCTATACACTCCCAGAACAAATTTTTAATTAAATAGTATTTATTTTTACTATTTATTAAACATTGTACATTTAATAAATTATTGATAGTTAAATAAGACAATGTTTAAAACGCCCCCCAAGGAAGTCGATGCCGCCATGTCTGCGGGAAGCGAAAGGCGAATGTCCGAAACGTTTTTCGTAGACATGGGGACAGAAAACGAACCCTCAACCGAAACTACACAAGGGACCCCAGGGACAGAAGACACCACCGCGCTAACTCCTGCCAACGCGCGAGGGACCCGACAAAGGAGCAACGAAAACGGGGCGACGTCTGGGTCTTCCTCCGTTAAATATGCCAGCCGAAGGACAGAGGCGAAAGCCTGCCTCGTCCGGGCAAAAACGTTGCTAGACGAGTCCCGCAACTTAAAAGCTTGTATAAAAGCTGGGGTAACCCAGGCAATTGAAAGGTTGTACGAATTGACTAAGGAAGTTGGGGGAAAGGGGGGGAAGCATGTAGAGCCAGAGGGAGTGGAAAAGCCGGCTGTAAATAACGATGAACGAAAAAAGGAAAAGGGGAAGGAAGAGGCCGAATTCTTTAGAAGGATGGAAGAACATAAACAGTTCATTATTAAAAATGGCGAAGCAATGAAAAAACTCACAGAAGCGATAGAGAATCAAAAAGAGCTCTTGGAAAAGACACACACATATGCCAGTGTAGCGGCCAGCAGCACTAGGAAGCGGAGCTCCGAGCCGGCCGCACTTCACTCGGTTGTGATCTCATCCAAAGACGAGACGGAGACCGGAGAAGAAATATTGACTCAGATAAGAGAAGCGGTGAAAGCCAAGGATGGCTGGGTTAAGATTGATAGGGTACGGAAGGTAAGAGACAGAAAAGTGATAGTGGGGTGTGGTTCGGAAGTGGAAAGGCAAAAAGTAAAGGAGCGTTTGAAATCTGCTAGCGACCGTCTGAATGTGGAGGACATTCAAAACAAGGACCCCCTTCTTATACTCAAAGACGTTCTACAATACAACAGTGACGAAGATATAATGAACGCCTTGAGGAATCAAAACCGGGGGCTATTCGAGGGGATCGGCAAAGATGACCGAGTAGAAATCCGCTTCAGACGTAAGACCAGGAACCCGCACACCAGCCATGTGGTCATAAGAGTGTCTCCCAAGCTGTGGCAGCGCATGGTCGAGGCGGAAGCCGTTCACATAGACATGCAGAGAGTCAGAGTGGCCGACTACTCGCCGCTAGTGCAATGCTCGCTCTGCCTCGGCTACGGACACGGCCGACGGTTCTGCAAAGAGACTGTCACCAAGTGCAGCCACTGCGGAGGACCTCATATGAAAACAGAATGCGCTGACTGGCTGGCCAATGCGACTCCCAAATGTTGCAACTGCGTCAGTGCTAAACTAGACCATATAGAACATAACGCTTTCAGCCAGGAGTGTCCCGTTAGGCGCAAATGGGATGCATTGGCCCGTGCCAGTATAGCATACTGCTAAGGGCACCACAGGCAACTCCACCGGAACTAAAGCGTATAGAATAGCTCAGGCCAACCTTCAAAGGAAACGACTTGCCACGGATGAACTCATGCTGGAGGCGAAAAACAAGAACATCGCGGTCGCGATGCTCCAGGAACCCTACGTGGGTGGTGTCGGACGTTTGAAGGGATACAGGGGGGCAAGGATATTCCAGAGCATTGATCAAGGAAACGGGCCAGTTAAAGCAGCCATAGCCGTATTCGACCATAACATAGACGCCATACTGTGCCCAAAACTTACCACCAATAACATTGTGGTGATAAGGATCCGAAGCAGTGCCTGGGATATCACCATGATCTCCTTCTACTTTGAACCCGACCAGCCCATCGGGCCATACCTGGAGCACCTTGAAATGGTGGTCAAGAAACTGGGGCCTAAAGCCATTATAGTTGGCGGCGACTGTAACGCAAAGAGTTTCTGGTGGGGAAGCCCGTATGAAGACCACAGGGGGCAGGAAACCGCGGGGGCGCTCGATGAAATGGGCCTGCAGGTGCTCAACGACGGCAAGACTCCGACATTTGACACGATAAGGGGAAACAAGCAATACACCAGCTTCGTTGACATCACGACGTGTTCTGAAGACCTTCTTGGTTTAGTGGAGGACTGGGAAGTGGACGTTGGTGCGACGAGTTCCGATCACAATTTGATCAAATTCAAGGTAATGTTGACAAAGGCCGAAGCAACAACTATAAACAGAACTACAAGAAAATATAACACGAAGAAAGCAAATTGGGGCGAGTTTCGTGAGAAACTCGCACAATTATTGCAGCAAAATAATATTAACATAGCAGAAATAGAACCAATTAACAGGAAAAGTGAAATAGATAATATGGTAGAAAAATACACGGAAATAATAAATAAAACATGCATGGAAACTATACCAATTAAGAAAGTAAAGGAAACTGTCAACTTACCTTGGTGGAATGAGGAACTTACCGCGTTGAAACGGGAAGTCGCCACAAAGAAGCGTCGAATCCGATGCGCTGCCCCGGTCCGAAGGAAGAAGGTCGTAGATGAGTACCTGCAAGCAAAAGAAACGTATGAGTACACAGCCATAAGAGCCCAGATAGATAGTTGGAAGGGTTTTTGTGAGAAGCAGGATAGGGAAGGAGTGTGGGACGGAATCTACCGGGTTATAGGAAGAACGATCAAGAGGAAAGAGGATTTGCCCCTTGTAAAGGACGGGAAAACTTATAATCCTGAGGAATCGGCCGCTATGCTGGCAGAGACGTTTTACCCGGAAGACCGGGAAGCCGACGACAATGCAGAACATCAAAAATTGAGGGTTGAAGCTAAGCAAATAAACGACTGGACTCAAGGTGAGGTTCTTGATCCACCGTTTACCTCGTTCGAAGTGAAAAGTGCGATTGAGAGTTTCAACCCGAAAAAGGCCCCGGGTTCTGACGGATTCACGTCGGATATCTGCATGCATGCGATAGCCCAGAGCCCCGAAGTGTTTCTCGCACTTGCCAACAAATGTCTGGAAATCGGTCATTTCCCGACTATTTGGAAAGAAGCGACCGTGGTGGTGCTCCAGAAACCGGGAAGAGACGATTATACCAACCCAAAAGCCTACCGCCCAATCGGGTTGTTGCCGGTCTTAGGGAAGACCCTGGAAAAGATGATCGTCGCACGTATGAAATGGCACGTGTTACCTGGGCTCAGTACTCGCCAGTACGGCTTTATGCCCCAAAAAAGCACCGAGGACTCCCTCTATGTCTTGATGCAGTATATCAAGAGTAAACTAAAACAGAAAAAACTCATTACGGTGATATCTCTGGACATAGAGGGGGCCTTCGATAGTGCATGGTGGCCTGCTATTAAGCTTAGGCTGGCTGAGGAAAACTGCCCAGTTAACATACGACGAGTCATCGACAGTTACCTCCAGGGTAGGAAGGTGAGGGTGCGGTACGCAGGAACCGAGCACGTGAAGAGCACCACAAAGGGGTGTGTGCAGGGCTCGATAGGCGGACCGATTCTCTGGAATCTTTTATTAGATCCCCTCTTGAAAGGGCTCGAGAAACGAGGCGACTACTGTCAGGCATTTGCCGACGACGTCGTCCTCGTCTTTGATGGCGATACAGGGATGGAGGTACAAAGACAGGCCAATGCCGCGCTCTCCTTTGTGCGGGAGTGGGGAGTCAGAAACAAGTTACGATTTGCGCCACACAAGACCAAGGCAATGGTAATTACCAAAAAGTTGAAGTACGACTCGCCACTCCTGTCCATGGGTGGGGTCGACATTGGCATGTCTCGCGAAATGAAAATCCTGGGGCTCACGATAGACGATAAGCTGACCTTCAATAGTCACGTCGCAAATACATGCAAAAAGGTCCAAAACATCTATAAGCAACTGTCTAGAGCCGCCAAGATCAGTTGGGGCCTCCATCCCGAGGTTATAAGGACCATATATACAGCCGTGGTGGAACCTGTCGTCCTCTACGCCGCAAGTGCGTGGGCGCCTG